>CAMZMU010000099.1:3722981-4311624 GCA_947311845.1 Poa pratensis
AAGCTTCGGAGGGTATGGTGATTATTGCTCTTGCTTGCTCATCCTGACGGTTCTTGTTTTCCACTTGTGCAGATGTGTTGCTGCTGGTGACATGCAACGCAGCGTGGGTGTTTTGGGCAAGAGTAGGCTCGATCATGGATCCTTCCGGGAAGTCTGTCAATGTATTTATGGGAACGTGACTATACTTTGATTTCTCTGTAAGAAGTTATTAGGGACATTAACCCTGGTGTGCTTTGGGGCCGAACTGGTCACCCAATTTCACCCTTAATTGGATGAGGAAATGTAAACATACGACAGATCATGTATGTAGAAGATGTGTTCTTTGATGTTCAGTTTAGTCAGGTCTGAAACTTATGAATGTACTGCTGTAACTATATTTATTTTGTCGAAAGGAGGCTGGAGTTTACTATCTCTTGTTCGAAACTAGACTATCAGTGATTCAGTGTACTCTGTTTACGAGTTCCTGGTTATTTTCCTGTTCTGAGGATATAAATGTTCAAATCAACATTTCCAAGTTGCGCAACCCAAAATCATGCAGAAGAAGCCCTGGTGTCATTTGGGGCCGAACTGGTCACCCAATTTCACCCTTACTGGATGAGGAAATGTAAACATACGTATGTCATGTACTATGTAGATGTGTTCTTTGGTGTGCAGTTTAGTCAAAGTTCGAAACTTATGGATGTACTGCTGTAACTATTTTTAGTTTATGAAAGGAGGCTGGAAAAACTGTTTCTTGTTCGAAAGTCAAAACTAGACTAATATTCAAATCAAATCCACACTTCCAAGTTGTGCAAGCAAAAATCATGCAGATCCCTCTGAAAGTGAAGTTGCAAACCTCCTTTTTCTATATACCGACGATTCTCATTTCACATTAAGAAGTTGTCTACATAGACACACTACCTACACTACAGAATTCAGTGAAACATTTTCTAAAAACAGAATTCAGTAGAAATACCAGAAAGCTGCTCTATGACAACTCCATAGCCTATATCTACATCCAGAAGTCCTCTGGAATTTTACACGACTTACATATCGTTTGCGTATACTGAAGATCAAACAAAATGCAAACTCTGAGAATATAGTCGCCCGGGGTTCATCCAACACTGCACTCGCCCCTCTGATATTTAAATTGCAAGGCTGGAAAGAAAACAAAATTAAGATTATGGCGCAGATCATCAAACACTAGAGATATTCACACTGTAGAATTTCAATTCTCAAAGTACAGGTTTCAGTTCAGATTAAAAAATGCACTACTAGTTCTACGGGAAAATTGTTGATCTGAACTTTGCTTAGAGACCAGCATTGCAATTTCACATATTCTCGTGGTTGTTAAGACTTAAAGAGAGGATAGTTACCCTGTCATGATTTCTTGAAGCAGAGGGCATTCTGCATATGCCATAATCTTCAGACTAGAGCAGGAGTTCCTTCGAGGGCCTCTTTACCCGTGATGCCTTCTTTAAGCTCTTTGAAGTAAACTTCGTAGTCCTTCTCAGGAGGGGGGTTTGAAGGATCGATCACAAAGGGTTCACTGAATGGGACGGTGCTCTTGACCTGATCACCAAGGACTACATCAGTTGGATCTCTTGCTGAGACAAATGAAATAATGTTTCACATTGTTCTTGTTTTGTAATTATTCCCTTCTAAAGTTATACTGTCCTACGTAAATTATTCGCAAGTGAGTTACAGCAATTTAACCTCAAAAGTCTTCCCCACTGCACTTGGGCTTGCTAGAGCCGCGACACAAATGCGTGCAACTTCTTCCCGGGATATCTTTCCCTGAAATATTACAGTAATTGTTAAACTTATAATTATTTTGGTATGTAAGGAGTTAAAAACGTCGCATGGATTTTTTTTACGGCGATGACTCGATGCTGCTTCTACTTACAGTGATATTATCCCCCTGTTCAAATATGAGGTCAGCTCCAGCAGGTTCTTCAGTTAGAGCACATGGCCGCACAATAGTGTAGGGAACACCACTTTCCCGAATCAAACCTCTCCCTGAAAGGACATTATAAATATTATAGAAGAAGGTGACCATGATGATAGGATTCAAATGTTAAGCATTTGCATGCAAGCATGATTTCTTTGCACGTGTAAGAAATGATATGGAACTACATGTGCAGCCGTGTAAGCCTTTTAACTTTACCAAAGAAGATTCCTTTTTAATTATTTTAACAATTAAGACAAGTTACATGCCTTCAACTTGTAAGTTAGAATGGATCCAAGCTCTTTGTTCATGCGGACGGCAGGGGGTTGTTTGGTTAAATCCAGCCCTGGTCTTTCTGGTCTTGTAACTCCGGCCGAGCTCACATGAACGAACCTGCAATAAAATGAACAAAATAAATTAGTGTTGATGAGTTCCATAGAATTAAATAATAAGAGAGCGATCACCTATTTTAATGTCCTGATATTTACTCAAAACTAGTACATAAACAAACCTTGAAGTTCAATGTAAACAGGCTGCACAAAAGACAAACCTTGGAGTAATTGGCTCATTTATGTATGCTTTAATACTTGAAAAAGGAAGCTCGAATTGACCTTCTGCAAATGTTGGGTTGAGCTTTCCGTCATATTCAAACTTGCTGAACATGAGCTACAAAATTGTCACTTCAAATTAATTTAGATGATTGTTTTGGTAATTCCTCAAAAGTTCACACAACACACATACAAACACAGAGAGAAATATAATAAGATACCTGTATTGCAGTGATGTAGCTTGCATCAAAGGGCGGAGCATCGGTTTTAGTACGGGCACGAAATACAGGTATAAGTGAAGAGAAAGGTATTTTAACCTGATACAGCGATATGGAATACAGTTGTAGTCACTGAAACAAGCAATAAACATATTTGCACCATAATGAATGAATAGAACATACACTTTGCCATTCTCCCTTCGTGGTGTCAAAGCTTGCAGTATAGCCAATAGTATCCCATTCGTAGCTAGTTCGTATGATAAGTTTGTACCTCCGTCCATCACCCTTAACTCGTAGTTCAACACCATCGTATGCCGACAGGTCCTCGGGCACAGTAAAATTCTGCACACTTAAACAGACTAGTTCAGATAAAATACTTGTTTGTTTCCAATGACATAACACGGAATTAACAACGATATGTATGCTTCCGTAATTTCCTTTGCTGAGAAAATATAAGGTAGTAAATACCTTTGTCCTTATACTAGTGAAGCCACCATTATTTGAAGTAGACACAGTGCCTACAAAGTCAGTGCATAAGTCAGCTTAGGCTAGAGACTAATCAAAGGAAGTCCAAAATTAATATACAAGTAAGCATAAAGGAAATCAAAACTACCTTTGAATAATCCAGTTGCTTCACCAGTTTCACTTCCTGTTGGTTGGATTTGGAATGCACTTTCACTAACACCGCCCATTACAACATCGTCAAGTGCTCCCCACACAAACTTTCCAGCTAAATTGCCTACATCGAAGCAACTAACATGTAACATATGCTTATAGAACACATTTAGGAAGAAAATAAGCACACTGATGTAAGACAGGAACGATGCCTTTTAACTGAATTTACAGCTGATTCATTTGCAAACAACTATTTATTAATTTTTCCCGCGTAAATTCCAAACGGTGGATTACTTGCAACTTTTACACCACAAGACTTGGTAATATTACGCCACAAAAGAATAGCCAGATAACCAATTTCAATGTATGACACACATGTATAGGACTATGTAGCCTAGGCACATACATTAGATGTTATAGAAAACATGCAAGGTGAACTGGATGTATTTCCATTTAGAAGGTACAGAATTCCAAACCAAGTTTATAACCCCAAAAAAAGCAGACTCAGGCTCCACTTGGAATGGGTGTAAGATTAGTGTGTCCACCGGTATTTAGTTCACTTTGAGAAGATAATGGTGGCCACACTAAATTTACATCCATTCCAAACAGCCCCTTAAATGAATAGGAGCCCCATTAGGAAAGCTTTGGAGCTAAGAAAAACAAAGTAATTACAAGAAATATCTACAAAAATTCTACTTAGGTGTTGGTGTGGATTGATTGCAAAGGAAACAACTACTCCCTCTGTTCCAAATAATTGTTCTAAATTTGTCCTAAGTCAAACTACTTTAAGTTGAACCAAGTTTAATATATCAATATATAAAACCAATTTAGTTTTATTAGATTCATCGCACAGTATATTTTCATACTATCTAGATTTGGCGTTGTAGATATCGAGATAATTTTCTTTAATTTGGTCAAACTTAGAGAAGTTTGACTTAAGAAAAGCCTAGAACGTCAATTATTTTGGAACTGAGGGAGCGATGTATCACGCCTAGAACAGTATTACATCAATGGTGTCCCTGTACATGTCAGCACTGAAGTAAAATATGTGTACATATATTTTGTAATTATATCATTGCTTAAATATGGCAATTATGGTGTTAAATGGGAAACTACTTTACGACCATTGCTAGCGTGATAGTGTCAGACTAAGAAGAATATGACTTGATTGGACAATTCAATTTGATCAAGCAATAAATGGTATACCTTTGAACCCAAATAGTAGTTTCCCTTCACTCAGTCCAACACTATTCTTTATAGCACTAATCAGGTTTTGCATACCAATGTACTCTACCATTTCAGGCGAAGGTCCTTTGATCTGATTGCCAATACAAATAAAATAGTGAACATAATTTTAGAGAGATCAAAGTAATGTAGATTTCAGATTGTATATTGAAGAATAAGGATCTCATAAATCAAGTGTACTTATTATACATGAGACAGGAAGATGTATTGATGACGCTACCTCCGGTTCAAAAAACTTGATGCCCTGCATTAACACGAGATCAAACTGTCAGACTCTGTAGATGTGATATACCAACAAATAAGTGTCATTCCCAAGTCTAGTTAGCACAACAATATTTTGTCGCCACGTGCGGCTAGCGCTACAGTAAACGATGGCTGAGAATCAGGAGCATAATGTACCACTTTACTTTTATGTTCCTCCAATTCAGCTAATGGAGAAGCATAGAAACATGACATAAGCTATTCACATTTTTAGGGACGACTTAAGCTTTTTACTAGATTACTTACTTGCGAATACTTCTGCCTGTCTGGTGTATCACCTTCCTTTGGCCCTACTATGACTGAAACTGCATTGATTACTTTCTTGATCCCTTTGAAGTACTTAGGATCGAGTGTATCCCCCTTTGTAACATCTCCTATGATCTGAAATAGAAATCAAGATCTGGCTGACATGATGCTTTGCAGTTAAGTATTGACTATAATATCAAGTACAACATACCATAAGCAGAGAAACCAGAGAATCCCTTGTAGATATATGCATGGGAAATTCGCATTGGCACCCGGGAGCATATGCTCCCGGTATTTTCAAAAAAAATTCAAAATTTGAAAACTTATCAAAAAATTCTGAAAAAAATCATGCACGTACCTGACCATGTTGCGCACCACCGTGTTTTTTTTCGCGCCGAAATGACATCGTATGCGCCCTGTACAAAAATGACAAATTTCCTGTCAGATTTGAGATCCAAAAATTTGAATTTTCTGACAGGAAATTTGTCATATTTGTACAGGGCGCATACGATGTCATTTCGGCGCGAAAAAAAACACGGTGGTGCGCAACATGGTCAGGTACGTGCATGATTTTTTTCAGAATTTTTTGATAAGTTTTCAATTTGCTAAAAAAATTCGAAAATACCGGGAGCATATGCTCCCAGGAGCCAAAACGCTGCTCTCATTAAGTATATACTATATTCATATTAACGTCTAGATGAAGAATGTCAGGATAATGAACTTCAAGTTTCATGATCGACAATTAACAGATTTTCAGTCCCACAAAAGAAGAACTAGCAGCTTTTCAGAATATGTGGGATGGGGTTATGTAGGCAATGATAACATTACTGAACAGTATTATGTAATTTCATGAACACCACTAATCCTCATAATCTGTGATAGTTCAGATTGTCGCTTGATTTCTTGAACTAAGCGCCAATGACTGAAACAAAATCCCACAGTGAAACACGATGCAGAAATCAACTAAACTAAGTGACTTACCAAGTCCACATCTGGCCCCAACATTTTCCTGGCCTTCTCTTCATTTCTAACCTGAATTAAAGAATGAAATTAATAAAGAGCGGGACGAAATGGAACCAGGGAGCAAAACCCTCCCTGATATATTCTAAAAAAAAAACAAGAGAAAAGACAATTGTTCGTGCAATCAAACGCAAAAATGAATAGTTGACAAAACAGAAAGTAGGTGGAATACCAATACTCGAACAGGTAGGCCCTGCTTCCGTAGGACATCGACTACTCTTCGTCCAACACCACCAGTAGCTCCAGTGACGAGCACCACATCAGTATTTTCCATTTTCTTCGGAGCTTCCGTAGGAGCAGAACCTGTGATACTGCTCATTATGGACTCCACAATCTACAATCAAAAAAGTGCATGAGCACAAACCGGAAGATAACATATTGCAAAAAGAGGAAGAAAATGTTAAGTTAGTGACAATACCTTGAGAGGATTTGGAGGCCCGTTGAAGAAAAACAAAGTCTTGGCAAACCTACCGATATCCCAAGATTCTTGCCCTGCAAAGGCAATAACTTGTCTCCGCGACAAACGTGAGGATGCACGGTTTGCTGGGTTGTATGTGACCCGAGGGAATTGTCTTGAACCAAGGAAATGTGCCCTCTGACTTGTTCTTGTGGAGCAGCTAGCAGCGAATTCCCCCTAATAACGAGGAACAAAAAATTACTAACACATCACAGTGATATAATTCGTACCACTAACAGCAAGTAGTGAGCATTGATTACATTCCTTAGCTTGGGATAAAATGTACAAAAAAGAGGTCCTACCGAGACTTGAACTCGGGTTACTGGATTCAGAGTCCAATGTCCTAACCGCTAGACCATAGGACCATTTGTGTTCACTCGATCCTACCAAACTCTAAGTTTTCAATCTTGCCTCAGTAACATTGTAGGTTCCAGTTCCCCAATCCCTGACGATCCAACTCCAGCCAGCACCTGCGTCTTCGGGTTCTATTTTTTCTATAGTCGTCGAGAACAGGAAAGATTCAGGCATGAGGACACACACACACTGTCACATACGAATCTTTCCCTCTTTTTTCAACTAGCGAACAATAATGGCTTAGCTAAAAAGATGGGAGAACCTGACCGGCCGATTTCTGCAGAACTTATGCAGGTCAGGAGACAGAGGAGGGCGAGAGTTTACTCACCCGTGGATTGGCAAGAACCGGAGAAGAAACGCCGCGGCAGGAGGAGATGGAGGAGGGGCAGTTCATCTTCCCTTCGTGGACGGCGCGAAGACAGACCACGCAGGAAGAGGAGCAGGAGCTGAGGTAGCTGGGTACTTATCGCACGGCGGCGATGGCGATGGCGATGGCGATGCTACTGGAGTCTTGGACTGGGGAGAGGAGAGGAACCCCGCGGCCACACAAAATCGCGTGGTCTGGTGAGACCACGTGGCTCGGCCCCTGCGGTTCGGTTCACCCGGAGAGATTCGTGCACACGCACTTTTTGGGAGTCGTGAATGTGCCACTTTTCTCATTTCGGTCTCGTTTCTAGCTGCATATTCCATCCGTACACAAAACAGAATGAGTGGATGTTTAACATTTAAAGTTTGTCCAAAATAGTACTTCTATCTTTCCAATACGGTTTAAAGTAGAAAAATATTTTTCTCTCACAACATGGGAATCAAGAGTTAGAATAAAAAGAAAAAAAGAAAACAATTTTGCATCTTGGCTTCTTTTACATGCACTCAGGTGAACAATTGAAGAGGACAGAGACGGTGGATAACACATTTTTACTCCAATTCATGTCTTAAAATTTATATTTTGTCCACTTATTTTTTAATGGAGTGAGAATAAACTATTGATACTTTCTCCGATCCATATTAATTATCGCTAAATCAGACAATTAGTATGGGACGGAGGGAGTGGAAAACTTTAAGGCTCAAATAAATTATACAAAAATTGAGACATTCAAGTAACAAGTTTACATAAATAATTCAAATTTCAATAATCCTAAAAATTGATAAATTTTCCAACACAAGATATGAATAGAGTACTACTCGGGTGCATCCATACATGCTCAACCACATCATTTTATAATTGTACATGAACATCACGGATGCATGATCGGGCTATGTCTAAGGGCCTTGAAACTCCCACACTGCTAGCTCACTGGACTCGATCATCATGATCATTATCCATAATCAAGTTGTGCATGAACACACAAGGAGTCACCACTTTTCACATTGTGTCGATATGCCATGTTCTATCTAGGTGTCGAACAATAGCCCAACGAGGTTGGAGCTCACAAAATTTTCGCTCCACATCCCTCTTACCATCCTATTCTTTAGAGAGATCTTTTGTTACCTTGGAGATTATCTTCACAAATGACCATGGGTCATAGATACCATCGGCTAAGTTGTACCCCTACCCCTTGTTATATTGGAGGCCACTGAACTCATAGTTCTACTCTAGAGCATTGCCTTCCACAAGGCATGAGAACACCGGAGAAACTTAAAGCACATTGATATTAGTGTGAGATCTTGCCATGTTTTTAGATCACGTGATGCTAAAGTTTCAAGTATAATTGTGCATTCTCCAACATGTTTTTATATTACCATTACCAAGAAAAATGATTGTTCTTTCCATTTATAATGTATGCAATCGATGGATCCAAGCAGCGCATGAATCCCTCATGCCTTTCCAGTAGCCAAGAGTCGAGTTGTGTCTGCAACATTTGATTCTCTCTAGTATTTCTTGCCGAACACATTCATCACCGCTTTGCACAACTTGTAAATACATGACTTTAAGGCTTGTGTATTCACTCGCGCGAAAGTACTCATCAACAAGATCAACAACAACGTCATATGCAAACTTCTGAATAGTAGCAGTGCATTTCCGAAATGGAATAAATGTCAAGCAAACAGGTGCAATATTTTTCAGTCTGAAGTAGTCATCATACACCCTCACTACCTCTAGAAGACGCATGAACACGGGGTTGGACATCTAGACGCGTCATCAAAACATCTCTAGAGGGTAATTTGGATTGATCATCCTAAAATAATTATTATACAGGAGAACATGTCCGATCGAATAACTTTGTGTCCATTTATCAAACACTTGAATCTAGGCAATGCATTTTTTTCCTCATAGAGGGGAAGAACTATACCTGGGCATTTCTCGGGCCGGGCCGATGTCGTGGTGGGATCACGGCAGATGCCATAGGTATGGCTAAGATGGGGCCGAATGGTCGTTGGGGGAATCCGGGGAGGGTTTATGCACTCAAGAAGTGCACACGCAAGAACACGCAAGAAACCGCAAGAACACGAATGAGAAATCAAGAAACCCAGCACACAAAGCACACCACGATGTACCCTGCTTCGGGGCCCTCTTGTGGAGGTAACACCCCTACTGCAGCACTATCCTACTCAGTGTATAGCTCAAAGTGACAAGTACAAGCTGCTCCTCGAGCGGTATGATGATACAATGGTGAGAACTTGAGGTAAAAGATGGAGCTACCCGGGAGGAAGAAGGCACTCCGAGCTGAATCCGAGGTGTCTCCGAGGTGTTCCGAGGTTCCTTTCTCTCTTTCTTTCTCTGTCGATCGATCGGTCCGTCCCCTTCAAGCAGGAGGGGGTGAAGCCCACTATATAGGCCAGCCGAGTTACCGTTGTGCCCCTCGCTGAACACTGTTGCCATGCCTCTGCACCGGTCACCACCGTACCTCTGTCAGGGACAAGACGTGGCCTGCCCATCCCCTGCTGCATAACGGCAGAGCTAGCATGTCTCCTCTGACAGAGACAGGACATAGCCACGCCGCGCTACCTCGTAGCCTTTTCCCCGGATCTCGCGTGGTCAGCGGTCAGAGACGTGCAGCCCCGCCGAACCCGGGGCACGCCTCTGCCAGGCTCCGTGACAGACGCTCCCGCGTCAGGCGCTCTTGTACCAGGCTAGAAGTGACAGGAGCATTGACTCCTGCCCGACCTACGGCCTCCTGCCTTAGTTAGCCCGGGTCTTGCTCCCGCTCCTTACCTCGGGTCTTGTACTTAAGATCCGACCACCTCGGACATTACTTCCTTCAAGTGGCTTCTCCTGCACTCACCATATAAACCATACCACCGAGGTAGTTAGGTCGGCTGAACTTAGCTCGGACAGTGAACCTCGGTTCAGGCCAACGGGATACCTCGGACCCCTCCGGGCCAAGATAGGTCGGCCCTTTCCGTACCTCGGCATATTCTTAAACTCTTCTTATGCCAAGCCTTGACCCTACCCGGGGTAGCCCCCCGACAGCCGAGCTCAGGCCGGGCCTAAAAAGCCCGTCGCAGATAAATCTAGGCCCGAACCCGGCCCGACCCAACAGTCGGGCTGGAGAAATCAGGCCCGAGCCTGACTAGGCCCGATCGGCCCGGCCCGATCTTGCTAAATTCACGTTTTTGTTAAGCCCGAGCCTGGCTTGACCTATCCGTCGGGCCTGAAATTCAAGCCCGAGCCCAGCCCTGATGTGCAAGCCCGGCTCGGCCCGAGATTTCCAGGTCGGGCTGTGTCGGGCCGTCCGGGCAGGGCTGCCCATGGCCAGGTATAGGAAGAACCATGGCGTCCTCGTCATCGGACGAATCATCAACAATGTTTTGATGAATTTATTATAGAAAAACTCAATCACAGTTATCCACCCTATCTATGCATGTAGATTATGCAACAAAATCACATAAATATCCATGATAGTCACCAGAGAGAGTTTGTAACCACTTTTAACCTAAAATTTGGGCAACCCACGGAACACCTCGTGGGCGGAGGAGACCGGGGTGGACGTCGGGTCAGTGAACGGACTTGTGGCCAGTAGGAAAGTTGACGCGACCGACCATGGATGCAGAACGGCCGCTTGAGCCTAGGGTCGAGCTCGTTCGGACTCGCATGGCGGCGAGGATGATATGCGTGACCCCGACTAGCGTCATTTTCCTTGCGCCGCCCTAGCTCACCCACAGACAAAAATCGCGAAAATAGGGATGTAAATGGTACAAAAGTCGAACTTTTTACCTGTAAAAAAGATCATGTGCATGTCGTTTAACTCGAGTACTATTCATTTGTATCTTGCCTTTATTTTGTCTCTGTTTCAAATTGTAATACAGTACTATTGACTAAACTTTTACAAGTGGTTCCCATAAGTTATGTGACATATTGCAAACGGAGCTTGGCTCTGATGGTTGGGTTCCCTGTGGTGGAACCAGCCCACCCAGGTTCAAGTCCTAGACTTGGCATGGGCGTTTGCATTTACCTGGATTTATTCCAGGTTTATCCGGCGCTATTCTTTCAGTGGTAGGTGGCGTGCCCGTCAACAGCGAGGCGCCTGTGGTGACTTCGTCAACCTCAAGATTTGCCGGCTCAGTCCTTCAGAGGTGCTCATAGGGGTAGGGTGTGCGTGTGTGCGTTCATAGGGTGAGTGTACGTGCGTATTTGTGAGCGTCTGTGTTGTACTGTGTTCTCAAAAAAAAAAAAAAAAAGTTATGTGACATATTTTGAGAAATGAGAAAAAATATAAAAAGACTAGAGAGAATATGGGCTGCACGGGCCCGGCAGCACATCCTAAATTCCTAATGGCGGTGAGCTCATCCGGCCGCCACTTCCCCCCATCTCGCAACCCCAGTAGGCCAGTAGGGCCACCGAGGGCAGCGTCCAGCCATGTGCCGACGACGACCATCGCGCCGCTCCGCTGCGGAGCTGCTCGTCGTGGCTCCGAGCCGCCCGCTGAGGATGTCTCCCGCCCCCTGACAGCGCCGCAGAGCCTGAATTCAAATGACCCATTGCAGTGAGCGTTCTATTCTGAAATCTGATTTGTTGGCTGCTATGGGGCATTACTCCCTTTTCGGAAAACTGCTTGTTTGTGATTTGCCAAATTTTACTTGAATAGAACTGAAGAAATTCTTCTATTTGTGAACATGTAGGTGGAAGATATCTGATACATTTGAAGAGTACAGAATTCCCTAGATAGAAAGCAAAATCGAAACTGAAACTATGTCTTCTTGTCGTGCTATTGATTTGTGAAATTCCGAATCAGAAAAACTTTGTATTCATTAGTACATTACATATGTTAAGAAATAAATTTACACAAGCGCATCAAACACATTTTTCGTTTTTCCCCTACATTCCTTAAATCATTTCATCTTGCTGATACTGGCATGGGGGAAAGAGGGGATGAAGCATCAAAAATCTCGTCTCTGCTAGTTGTCTCAGAGCCTGCAGTGCTTTCTGTATCCATGGCACCTTCCAAGACCTTCACAACCTGTGACATTGCTGGTCGTTTGCTGAACTCACGCTGCAAGCACCAGACTGCAAGCTTGATTACTTCAATCATTTCTGCTCCATGTAATTGGATATCTTCATTCTGATTCTCCACTATATCCAGGACTTGCCCAACCTTGATTTTCTCTTGCAGTAGGTTAATCAGATTGGTTCCTCCTTCAGCCTGATTACTGTCAAGGATTTTCCTTCGGCTCACTGTTTCCAGCAGAACAACGCCAAAGCTATATATATCAGCCTTTTCAGTAATTGTTGATGTCAACCACTCTGGTGCTAAGTAGCCCCTTGTTCCTCTTACTTTGGTCATCACATGGCTTTGATCTCTATCAATAAGCTTTGCTAAGCCAAAATCAGAGATCTTTGCGTTAAATTTATCATCAAGGAGGATATTTCCAGGCTTTATATCAAGGTGAACAATCTTCTGTCGGCATTCTTCATGAAGATAGGCCAAGCCCTTTGCAACGTCAAGGATAATCTTGTATCGAGATGCCCAACTGAGGGAGTCGCTTTGGTTTCTCTTGAAGATCCATTTGTCCAGAGACCCATTGCTCATATGCTCATAGACAAGGAGCCTGTGTAATTTATCAGAGCAATAACCTATCAGTCTAACAAGATTGATATGATGAATGCTGCCAATTGTGATGACTTCGGCCATGAATTCTTCCTTCCCATTACCAATGTCACGCAGGCACTTGACGGCAATTTTGACATTTCCAAGTTTTCCTTCATATACCGGTCCAAATCCTCCTTGCCCCAGTTTTTTGCTGAAGTTATTGGTTGCTTGTTTCAGCTGTTTGTAGGTGAACCGTGTTGGCATCCCTGGAATTCCTTTAAATGGGTCGTCCTCTTGCATCCGCTTTGATATTGTTCTCTTGATGATGAGAATCAGTACGCTGAAGATTGCTACCAGAACAGGAATACCAATATGGTAAGAAGTTGCATTCAAATCTTTACTCGATGGTGGTGGCGGTAGCATCTGCACTTTGATATATGCTGACAAGTTATATCCAATAGTTCCAGGTTTGTAATTCATAAGTGAGAAAATCTTTGGCATCAGATAGCAAGAACCGTATGAATCATTTTGATACCGGAAAAATACTGCTTTGCATGTACAGGCCTTCAAGCATGCCTCCTTGCAACTCTCTTCATGAGTAACCCAACTATTTGCAAAACTGAAGTATGTGACGTCTGTGAGAGGCAAAAGTTGTTGATGCTGTATCAAGTCACAAGAGAGAGGAATTGCTAGTGAACAGCCCCTATTAGGTTGCCGGTCATCCAGCTCACGAAAAGGTGCATCTCCTGAACTTCCAGTTGGGCAACTGCATTGTCCATGTGAACAAATTCCATACTCTCCACATACTGTAGGATATGCACATCCATCAGGGTACACATCCAGAACATCAGCCAGAGACTTCCATGAGATGCCATCCCAACCATAAACCCGCAGATGCCCATCATCCTCGAGGCTTATGAGCTGTGCTGAAGATGGCCACGGTAATGATATATCGAACAACTTGATGTCTGTGTTGTTTAAACTGCCAAATGCTGAGAGTCTACCTTGCAAGAAGGACATGTAAGCTGTACTATTCTTCAGTTCACTGGAGGATATGTTCATCTTTGATTGAACCATTGCATCAGTAACATTAAACCTTTTCTGATAGTAGGACTCTGGAGGATCTCCATTGATGAATGCATACATGCCATGATCAAGCACAGTGAGGTAGAACTGACCTTGAGTCCAATTTGCGGAAGCTGAAATAAGCCTCCTCCCTTGCCTCAGTGACTGCCCAATAAGAAGCGTATCGGTTGGGTGCTCGAATGATTCCCACACCGTCTTCCCCACCGCATCAAAGAGAATCAGGTTGCCATTCTGAGCAAGATTCATACCAACGACAGGGCTGCCTGATGTGTTTGTGGACCAGACCAGTGAGCCATCAAAGTCTCGGAGTACAAGATTGCCATCCCTGGTGACCTGGACTGATGCATTCTCCTTCACTGGACGGTACCTGTTGGCTGCCCACACGACCCTTGGTGGGGCCGAGGCGTTGATGGCAGCGGCGCTGGTGTAACCAATGGATACAGAGAAAACTGCAAAGAGGAAAGCATCACAGGGAGCGGTGCAGATGAAGCCGCAGGCAAAGGATGGACCATACCCAACCGGGTTTTGCCTGAGAAGAATGGCTCTGATCGTTGAACCGGAGGCGTAGGTCGCGTTGTAGGGGATGGTGGCATTGTTGTTGGTCCAAAGGGAAGGAATGTTGGCAATGGGGCTTGGGTAATCAATGGACCAAGCTTGGGAGAAGGGAATGGATAGTGCGAAGAGGACGATGAGGAGGAACGTGATTCCTGTCCAATGCATGGTCAGCTTTTGTGTTCTTGGATGGAACATGGAGGTATTTGCAGATTGTATGATCTTTTGGTTTGGACAATGGAAGGCTGTAGAGATAACATCAGAGAAGGGCTGGGAATCGAGAGATGTCTAAGGAGGGAAACGTTACAGAATGATAGCTGCCCCTGTACCAGGTTAAAGAATTGGATGAGTGGAGACTTAGTGGTGTTCAACTCCTGTTAGGCCAATAAAAATTGCCCCGGAAACAAATTTCTGATGGCTGATGCCTGCCACCAATTTGACAACGTTGTTCTTGCTAACCCTCAGGGGCAACACCTTGTCAACCATCCAAATTTGAGTTGAGTTGAGTCCTCATTGTGCAAGGCCTATCATTTAGTACGACCGACACTGGGGTTCAAGGATCAGCTGATATTCGATTGGACAATCTAGACTTGTTCTGGTTATCGGAACTTAGTCATGTCGAGCACTAGTTTTGATGAACTAAAAAAAAATCATGCAGAGCACTCATGAAGGTTCAACTTCCTCACCGACATATGCATATCTGATTTGTTTGGGACCTGCTGTGCGTTGACATATTTTTTAATCTACTACTATGCCAGCCTAGTACCTATCTATATTTCAACGATGAAGTGGGTCGGCGACAAGCCACCACAAGCAATATTATTTGATTCTTGTTCCCCTATTTCTCTTATCTTCAGCATGGAGTTTTCATAATGGAAATTATAAAAATATATAGGAAAACTTGATGAAATATTTAATTCTGGATGGAAAAGAAAGTCTCCTCATCCAACTCTCATCTGAAAACTCATATAGCTTGTTCAATGAAGGGATTTGGTAAAAAATTATATATTGTTATGTTATTCCCTCCGTTTCATGTTAGTAATATGGAACGGAGGGAGTATTGATTTCCCTGAACATGCAACCATGTACATAACAAATGTTTGTGTTTTTGTGCCTGAATGTTTTGTAACATCAAGGAAGAGTCAAAGAAGCTGTTCGTGTCACGAAAGACGAGGACAGGGAGCATACCTTTTTTTTTTTTTTTTTTTGAGAATTCCTGGTCTTATTACAGCTTAGCATACCTTATTTTGAAATGGAATTAAGGAGTAAACATGCACGAGAAGCTCTGATACGGAATTGCTGAAGTATCTGAAACGTTGCAACGGAGTGACCTCATCATAGTCTTTCACTTCTGTAATTCCCGTTGCTTCTATAATGAGATGTCTAATGTTTCCTTGCCGTGAGAAATAAACATCTCCATTATTACAGGGGTTATTTTTCTTGCCACCTCTGCCACACGAAAATGTCTCGTATTTGGCCTCTTAACTTCAGTTGCTATCCAGGATGTTGCTTTCGAAACTGTCGCTCCATCAGCAGGTGACCTTGAGGCTTGAGCCCATGTGTCAGCGACCTGAACTACAAGAACCACAAATCAGCGCCATGAATAATCCTGATACGTATCTCCATCTCCAAGATGAAGATCCTCCAGCACATCACCCTCCTCCAGTATAAGAAATCGCCAATCAGTTCTCCATGTCCCAAGTCAGACGCAGGGTCCAGCTCACGAACCAAGCGGAAACGAGGACGCCATGGCGGCGACAAGTATGAAACGACCAGAGGACTTGCAACTACAACTGGTTTATCTTGTGAACACGGAGAAAAGATGGGTGGATGATTTAACACGTTGAGCCAGGAGAGTTGCTGTAAAAAGAGAGATGATCGTGGAACACGTTTTAACTCCGGTAGAACAGTTCTTTCTGCAGATAATGATCATGCGAACCACAACAGCCTTTTCAGATTGGGAATTGCGTTCCATATGTGAGTTCCATAGCCAAATTTCACGCGTAATAATCAAGAGTATCAGATGCTGCAAAGCGGCCAACCTGGATTATCTTGCAAATATGTGATGGTGGAAATACTCCCGGAGATGGGTCTGTCTAACTAATCAGGCTGTCCCTCCAACACAAGACTTCAACCCATGGTGGTTGCAACTTGGAAGCAGACAAGTGATCCATATAATTCAGATTGAAAGCAGGCAATTCCCATCACCAGGGAACACGATATTCCACACGGTTTGCCATGAAGGACACCAAAAGATGGTGACTGGGAACCAAGAAAATAAAGCAATGCAGCTGCTTCCTTTGAAAATCCTGTTATTCTTCCAGATCAGCTCCTTCATTACACGAGCATGATACGGAGAAGGGTCACTCACAATAATAGGTTGATGACAGCGAACAAAGATGCCTGATCTCCAAAAGTTCCTTTTGGGATAAAAGATTTGGTCTGAAGAGCTACGTGATATTCAACCTGTTTTTCTGTTACAACTTTCTATTACAATCCCCAATGAAATGATTTACTATCATTTCTTTCCATCGTTTGCTTCAACACAAGCTACAAATTATTATCCTAGTAGTTTACAACAAGTAGCAAAGTGTTTTTTTTCCTTATATGGAACAAAAATGGAACAATCTCCATGCTTGCAAACAAAACATCAAGCTGGAGCTCTACCTGTACATCTATCATGTATGTGCACAGTTATCCACATTCCCCCACAGAGACACAGGCACAAGTGAGATATATCGCAAGTATTAATTCCTTTGGATTAATTTTTGTATACCTTCATTCTGAGCATGAAATGAAAGAATCTTTGGACAAAACTCGACGCCAGATTTCACCTATGGCACAGGCACTGATATTGAAACTGGGTTCGACAACTCTCCACTGCCAAAGCTGGCGGCGCGCCTCAGTGAACTGTTCCCTACCAAAGAATGATCGACCACTCTCAAGCTAGTCCCTAGCGACATTGCTGACGGCATTTGGCTTCTCTGGCACATCTTGACAATCAGGTTTGCTTTCTTCTTGGCGCGCTTTGTTCCGGCGTGCGTGATGTTCTGTATTACTGTGTTCAACCCCGGAATATTGGCTACTCTCCGCACCAACGTCGAGCCCCCACGGCGACATATCTCGTATAGAGCGGACACTGCGTTCTCCTTGCCCTTTGGAGTTCCCCGCCTCATTAATCCGACGAGGCTAGTGATCACAGTTTCGGAGCTCCCAACAAGATGCACAACAGAAGGTTGCTTCATCAGCAGAGCCAGAGCACCAGCAGCTTCCTCCGACACGGTGTCGTTCCTCAGGGCTTCGATTAAAGCTACGACCGCGCTTGACTCGAGCATCCGGCCTGAGCTTTCTGGATGCGTCGAGAGGTTGAAAAGCGCCATCACCGCGTCTTTCTTCCCCCTTGGCGTCCCCTTTTTCAGCATAGAAGCCAGCTTCTCCAGAGCCCCTGGCTCATTCGTGATCATCTTCTTGTAATCATGGACGACAGAGAGACTAAACAGAGTTGCTGCTGCATTCTCTTTGGCCTCCGTAGTCCACCCATTCTGCAATACGCTGACGATAAACCGCAAGCAGCCCTCCTGTTCCATGATCCGTGTTTTGTTCGGCTCATAGATGGACAGATTGAGCATTGCCGTCACCGCGTTCTCCTGTGCCATCTGATCCGCCGACGGGAGCAACCTGCATAGCAACGGGATGGCGCCAAGTTCAGCGATGAACGCTCGGTTTTGCTTCCCAGCCTTGGCCAGCAACCTAATTTCCTTAGCAGCGACCGCCTTTGAGCTATCTGAACCATCCACAAGCATGCTGACCAAAATCCTCGCCGTGGCCTTGTTCGCCTCGATCGCCGCCTTGCTGCTGCACGCTGTGGCGACACATTCTGCCATCCCCTCATTGCTCTCTGGCGAATCATACTGGAAGCAATACACTCCACACCACTGTGAGATCAAGCTGCGGAGTGCACGGTTAGGCACAAGGCGGTTGTCTGCAAGAACCTGCCCTGAGTTGGGGCAGGTGGAATGGCCCTCCCCGATCCACTGTATGATCGACGGCCGGTCATAGGTCTGGCCGGTGGACACCACCACCGGGTCGCGCATCAAATCCAGAGAGATCGGGCAGGAGAACTCCTTGGGCACCGAGAAGGAGGTGTCGTCGCAGCTGCCGCTGCCGCCCCACGACGGAAGCCGCTGCACGTTGCCCGCCGACGGCCAATACCGGGCCGCCCTTGCGTTCCCAGGGTCGAACAGGGAGAAGAGGCTGTACCGGAGCAAGGCGAGGACACCGCCGACGAGGAGGAGGTCGGTGTCCTCTTCCTGGCTCAAGATTTGCTCCTCGAGGTACTCGATTTCAGCCTGGCAGGACGCGGCGTCGGAGATTCCGATGTTGGCGAGGAGCGACTTGAGCGGGGAGGGGTCGGGCGGGTGCCCGAGCTCGAACTGGTGGAGGGCGGCGATGAGGCGGTCGCGGAGCGCGGCCTCGCCGGGGTCGTGGTACTGGGCCGGCGCGCGACGGCGGCACTGGGCCCGGAGGAGCTCGAGGTGGCCGGCGGCGTCGTGCGAGAGGCGGAGGGAGGCGGCGGGGAGGACGTCGAGGACGACGGCGAGCTCGGCGTCGAGGTCGCGGAAGGAGGCGGCGAGGTGGGGGCCCCGGAGCAGCGCCCACGCGCGGCCGGCGGAGGCGACGTAGGAGACGAGCAGCTCGGCGCGGAAGAGCACGACGTAGAGCTCGCGGAAGCAGAGGTCGGCGGCGTCGGAGAAGCGCGCGTCGTGGTCGAGGAGGAGCGAGTGGAGGAGCGCGTCGAGCAGCGCGAGGCGGCGCGCGAGCGCGGCGAGGTTCCGCGGCTGCGAGGGCGGGCGCGGCGCCGCGAGCAGGCCGGCGGCGAGCGAGGCGAGCGCGCGGAGAAGCGGCGCGCCCGAGAGGCCCGTGGGCGCGAAGAAGGCCCCGGCCAGCGGCAGCCTCCTCCGGCGCGGCGGCGGGCGCCGGAGCAGGAACTCGACCGGCGACGAGGCCGACGCCGGAGCGTCCATGGCCTCCCAGCAAGCTAGGACCACCCAAACCAACCCCTCCTCCTCCCTCGCTTCGTCCCCTCCTTGAGAGGGAGAGAAAGAAAGAAAAAAATAGAGAAATCCGTCCACCCTTTTCTTGGATCCTTGCGTTTGACGAGGCGATTAGGTGGGCGTTAGAGGTTAGGTGGCGACGGCTCGACGAGAGCCGGAAATGGTCGCCCTGCCAGGAGAGGAGATGAGAGCGCAGCACACCTGCTCGTGCGTCGCGTCGCGCAGCGCAGGCGAGCGAACGAGCGGAGGTGGGGGATCGGTGGCGCGGAAGTCGGAGGAGAAGAAGGCGAGCGAGCTGAAGAGGAGGACGGCCGACCACGGTTTGGGCTTTCTAGGCCGCTGACATGTCAACCTTCTGGACTCGCTTCGGGATCCACGGTTTTCTTTTCTCTCTCTCTTCGTCTGGCTATGGCGCCGAGCGGTGTGGGCGTAACGCTACGCGTACAGCTGTCGCGAGCCGGTGGTTTCGCTGACAGGTGGGGCCGCGTGCACGTGGGCGTTCCGAATAAACGGGTGGTGCGCTTGTGTTCGGCGACGTGGCAGTTAATTTTGCTTATTGTCTTTGATCTCGTTGCACCGCAGGAATTAGAAAATACAATTCGAAAACAAAGGACTTATAAAATACAAAATGATGGGAGCTGTTCCAATCCAATCCATTAGAGCACCTCCAGTCGCGGCGCCCAAATGGCCGCCCAAAGGCCGTCCGGACGTGCCATTTGGGCGTCGTCCGGACAACCTGCGCCATTTGGGCGCCTTCGATCCCCACTCGCGGCGTCCAAACTAAAAAATTTAAATTTAAACTTCGGCGAATTTCATTCAAATTTTAGGAAAATTTACAGAGATTTGAACGAAATTTAAAAAAACTTAAAACTAAACCTAATCTAATGGCGCCCGTGGCGGCGCCTGAAGGCGGCGTAGGGGTGCCTCCTCCTTCACGCCGCCGCTGCTCCCTGCGCCGCCGCTGCTCCACGCGCCGCCGTCGTCCTCCTCCTTGACGCGGCTCGGTCCGGCGAGCAGAGGACGCAACGGCTCACTGGCCGCCCGCCGGCCGTGAAAACGAGGCGTCGCCACGCGGCACGCGCCTTTGACGACGCCTTTGACCACGGTCGGGCGTGGCCGTGTCACTGCCAGGCGTGGCCCGCGCGTCGGAGGCGTGCGTTTCCTTCCGTCCGGGGCCGCCCCAAGCCTCCCCAAGTTGAGGGCGTGGGCTGGGCGTGCCGGACACAAAACTGGGACGCGTCGGACCGAATTCGTGTTTGTGCGCGATTTTGTGTTCGGCATGCCCCAAACGGCTTTGGGCGGCCGTTTGGGCGCCCCGACTGGAGATGCTCTTAGTGTGGCGTACTAATACCTTGTTCATCTAGCACACAAAAAAATTAGTGCATTATCTCGATCGACTCTACAAGTTTGTTCATACAAATAGAAGAAACGTTCTTAAGGAAGAGAAGAGGGCTACGGACAAAATGGATCAGAATTCGAGATCAGTATTTTGATTCTAGAGTGCATATACATACTTTATTAAAATATATCTTAAACGTATTTTTAAATGTAAAAAACCGCAAAAAAATATTCATGCGTACATCTTCACATTTTATGTATGCACAAAGTCGTTTCACGAAAAAACAATATTTTTTGTGACATGTGTACAAAAGGCAAAGCCCCGGGCTAAAATAAGACTCTTCATAGATATATTTTTTGTCTTTCTTACACATGCGACTTAAAAATGTTTTTTTTTTCATGAAACTTTAAGTTCACACATAGAATGTGGAGATGTATGCGCATTTTTTTACAGGCATTTATCGACGTTTCGAATTTCATATATATATATTTTTTGTAAAACAGAGCATATGCACTCAAGAGCCAAAATGAATTCATTTTGTGTCAGAGTCCTTATTGGCAAATAAATATGGTGCAGGCTTATTTTTAAAAGTTTATTGGAATTAAAACCATAGAAACGTATTACATAAGAATTTGGCAATCTCAATCTGAAGATCTGAGAGTCTCTTATAGGAAAAAAAATCCTTATAAGTTCAATTCATGTAATGAACTTTTCTCGCAGTGTCCTACAAAATTTTGGGGCCTTTGAAGGTAAGCTAGGTATTTTCGGTCTTCTTCTTGAGAAAATTCGACACATACGTAGTTTGATTTTTTTGCTTTTAATTAGATAGTTTGAATCGTAAAAAAAATCCGTTCGGCATAACATAGGTTCATATTGTTTTTCGCCACAACTTCGTTTTTTGATTTGCATTTGAAATGGCTCACCGCCCGTTGCATATGTTCCAATTATTAGAAAAAAACGATGTTGTCATGTTTGAGTTTCTCATACTACTCGCTCTGTTTTTAAATATAAGATGTTTTAGATGTTTCACATGTTGTCTAGATGCGTACATACAGAATAGAATGTGTCATGATACATGTGAATATGAAAAAAAGCTAAAACATTTTATATTTATAAAGTACTCCCTCCGCAAAGTAGGTAGAAAGTCTTATATTTTGATACAGAGGGAGTATTTAGGAAACGAAACGGCGGAGTATATATTTGCTGCATCTGATTTTTATTATTTTTCTTCCACTTACGCAAGGGCATTTTGGTCCAATCATTTACAGCCCTTTAATTTTTTTTTTGAGATTTTACAGCCCTTTAAAACTTGAGAGGAGCGGTAGGAGTAGTTGTTGGCATTCAAAATGAAAGATTGATGGTACCGGGCGGCGTGCCTTGGGTTGGGACATGCTGCTACGCAACGTACTCAAAGTCAACCGTTTCGTTGCATTGCTGACACAGCAGACAGGCAGATGAAAACGACCTCAGCGAAAAAGATCCTACGCCATCCTTCCTGCCCAGGGATGAAAACGGAGCGGATACGGACAGAACTGAGTGGTGCCACATTTGTTTCCATATTTTTTTGCGGAAGCGGAAACGAATACAGAAACCCCGAAAACAAATACAGAAACAAATATTGTCGGAAACAGATACAGACCGAATACGGTGCGGACACGGAACAGAAAACTGATGTTTGTCGGAACCAAGCGACCCCTTGAATAATGCAGGAAAATTCAAACAAACCAAAAAAATATATCAGGTTTATAAGATGAAATAAATTAAAGTATAATATAGTGTTTAGATGTTATCAACTTTGGCCAAAAGTATCTACTATCGTCTCTAACCCTAGTGCAACAGCGAAATGCCGAACCGGGAATGCCTCGAGAGGAAGATGATATGCAAGTACGTAGGGTCTAAACATGGTTACTTCATATACTTTTCTTTTCTTATTCAGATCTTGGGTTGTGCCTTAGTGTTCCCACTAAAATTGTTAGGCCTGCTACATTCAGATAACACTGTGTGGTAAAAAACAGAAAGTTCCATATTACCGGAAACGGAATATCCGTTTCCATTGTCGTTCCGCCGGAATACGCTGTTCCGTTTCCGTTTCCGTTTCCGCATAAAAGTTTCCGTTTCCGTTTCCGTTTTGCAAAATTCCGTTTCCGCTTCCGTATTTCCGTTCCGTTTCCGTTTTCCCGCGGAAAAGTCGGAAAGTTTCCGCTCCGTTTTCATCCCTCCTGCCTGACCCCAGAAGGACCTGCCCTCTCATCCGTCACCGTCTGCCTGCACCCCCCTTCTCTAGGCAAATTTGTTTTAATCAAATAGGCTTGTTTATTTTGCGTTTGTTCCCAAAGGGAAAAACGCATGTGTATTATATTTCCCTTTTTTTAAATCAAATAGGCATGTTTGTGTGCCGCAACTTGGCAAATGTCCGCAAAAGAAAAATGACATTCTGCATGATGATTAAAAGCATGAAGAATGTGTGCAAAACTCGGTGTGCTATCTTGCCTTTTTCTCCCACTAAACGAGATGCCAATGCCAATGAAGAAAACGTGCCATCTACACTAGCCTCGTTATTTTGCGCTAAGTTTAGGATATCATCGCTCACAAAAGTCAAAAGCTTAATTAGGATATCCTCTCCTCGCTATCTCTATGTTGCAACTCTTTGTCAACGGTTACATGTCATCTTAGTTTTGCATGATCCAACTCTAACCATCTTTGATTAATAGTGCAAGAGAAAGTATCATAAATATAATACTCCCTCCGTTCAATTTTACATTTGAGTATCATTGGAAATTTTATCTGCATACGAATTCAATGGTCTTATTTTTACGGCACATTGTGTTGGGCAAAAGGATGGTGAACAATGGACCTCGAAATGCACTTGTGCCATGTAACCGTGAACAGAAGGAGTATACTAATAACAAAGATATTCAACCTGTCAGCAAAGGCTTTAACTGAAATACATACAGTATATATGGATCAAAAGCACCCAAGTCCCAAGGTGACTTGTAATAATCAATGTATCTCCAAAACAAATAGAATCTTGGGATTTTTTTTTACAGGGGAAAGGCCGGGCCTAGAGCTGGATTAATTCATTGGTGGGATTACAAATATGCATACAGGACCCCGAATGACATATATTATAGCACGGTCCTGAAAATTAACATAAAGGACCTTGGACAACAATTAGAAAAAGCAATCAGGTCCTTGGAGTCCTTCTTCTGCACCGCAACAGCAGAAACTCGACCGTCGGCTGTCCTTTTTCTCACCGGGGACAAAACCACTTGGGAGAGGAAGGCCGTGTGTTGCCACCGGGAATCCCTCGAGAGGCCTCCGACTTGGAGGTTAAACAAGAACCTTCGTCGGCTCCAAAAGTGATTGCCCACTCAGCCATAGATCATGGCGGCGAGAACATGCCTCCATGTGGTGAACCCCAACCTGCAGCATAGGATCCCCGTGGAGCTTACGACCTGGCCACATCTCTCCCCCTTCCGCCACCTTGATGACGAGTCTCAAGACTGGAATTCAAGATCCCAAGCCCCACCAAACCAGCGAATTTATTAGATCGACCTTGGCCATCTCCATCCCTGCAAGACATCCTCCATGGACGCTGACTGCAGGAGGGGAGGGACCTAGTTCCGGCATCGCTGGGAGTCACCGAAAACAAGCCAAGGAAGAACATCATAAAGCTTCCACACGAGGTAACACCAACCTAGATCTACTTCTACACCTAAACCCAGACTCTCTAACCTGTACAGGATCCAGCCCTTGTCCTAACCCATCTTGCAACCGGCCGGCGAGACCGCCTGCGGCCGAAGCGGACGGATCTAGGGTGGCTAAACGGAAGACGACTCTCAACTCTCGGGAGCGGTGGTGGAAGGAGCGAGAAGGGGAAAGAGTGAGACTCTGAATCTTGGCAAGTGAGGTGGGCATCGATACACAAAGCATTGTTCTTTGGAGGTGGTCGAGGTGATAAACGTCCGATGAGAAGTAACCGCTTGAAGTGCCCGTTGGTCTGTATAACTTTTTATGGTTATTTTGACCCCTTACTAGGCTTCTTTCCGTCTTACTCCCTCCGTTACAAATTATAAGATGTTTTCGATATTGTACTATGGATTATAAATGGACTGAAATGAATGAATCTCGACATTAGAACGCGCGCGTATAGATACATCTAAATCAGAAGGAAAAAAAAGCTAAACCATCTTATATTTCGGAACGGAGGTAGCGGTATAGTACACCTCTTACAGTAAGTAGCAGATTATTAGCAAAAACAAGAAGTCCAATGCATTTCATACGGACAACAAAAATTACAAAAGCTTTGGATACCGGACACAGTTCATTTACAAGTGGGCGCCAACTTCACTTTCTATCCTAAATTTTAAAGCCTTTGTCCAAAAGAAAAGGCATGCAAGAAACCAGGAAAAAAGAGGTAGGGTTTGGATTGCACTTCGGAAATGGACCGCAGCTAGGTCCGCAACATCGGGCTGTGGATGGAAGGACCATCTGTCTGTCCCCTCCGGGCACCATCCGATGTCGAGCGGCCGCGTCAGCGTGGCCACGTCAGCGCGGCCCCACACGGCAGTCCGCGCTGGAACATATTTTCATCTATTCATTCATTTCTCTCTGACCAGTCGTAGGATTAAGTCAAGTTTCATTCATTCAGCCGGTTATTATCTGACTGCTCGATCAAGCAAGAAGTTTTTGCCAAACGTCAATTCGTGATTACTACCTAACACTGATTCTTTTTTGAAGGTTTTGTAAGTGGGAAATCAACCGGTGTTCTTCTGCATCTGCATTCGTGTGGTGCTCTTCCGTCAGAGATAAGCTGACGATCGACGCGTTGCAATCATTGAACTTTTCCGTGGTCAAATCAATTTGCCGTACCGCAGATAAGATGATCTGACGGAAATGATGATAGTATCAGATGGTGTAAGTACGCGCCATTTGGCTATTGCCCTTTCTGCTTGGCAATGGATTGCGGCCAGCAAGAAATAATCCAGCTATTTGTTTCCATCCTACTCACCAAACGAAACATGCATGGAAGTAAACATTGCTTTGTTCGCAAACATGGTGCCAAAAAACTTATTACGGAAATAGTTGATACGGAGGTTCATGTGAATCTTGCACTAAAATATGTCTAGATAAATGTGTGTGTGGAATAGCTAGAAAGTCTTATATTTTGATACGGAGGGAGTATGTGACAAGAATAACATCAAGAAATCCAATTATCTTGATTCAAGGGGGAAAAAGAAGGAATTGGTGAGCTGCGGAAGATTCTGTCGCGGAAAATCTTATTCGGCTTCAATTTTCTGCACGTAATAGTGTTGCACAGTTTGTTTGACGAGGACACGTTTCACGTTTGGCTGCGGCTGCTGCAGAAGCCAACTTGTGGAGAAGTCTGTTTGTTTGATAGACTGACTTTTTCGTAGGCTGGCTGTTCGGCGCAGTCTTAACTAGGCACATGCGACGTTGATCACCGTTATTTCATTTCAATAAGTAAAGTCAAGTCTACGGTACCGTAGCCAAATTCTAGAGATGTGGAACACATGATTACAGGAGTAGATGAGGACATCCCTAATTTTTTCCATCTATTCCTGATCGATGATGACGATATTGTTGCTCAAGTTAAACCCAATAAAGTGAGAATTTGACCAATTATTAGAGCACTTGCAAAACTATTTGAACAACATGTGAATCACTCCTAATTGATTCTGATAATTTCCATGTGAATTTTATACCGTGTAAGTCTTTATATTTATGTATGATCAGGTAATGAAGGTGAGGTAATCATTGCACGTGGAGGAGAAGAGTTGCGGCAAGATCATCAAGCACTTTTTTCCAATATCAGCGAGGGAGGAGAGGGAGGCCGGCGCATAAGGACATGATGAAAATCAGACGTGAAGCATGGGTGGTGCACCTATGGCTGCGTGACATATTGAGGAAGGCGTTTTGGCTACCCAATTCATATGCTCCTGGTAAAATATTTTTCTTTAAAAAAAGTATGGACTCGAACCGGAGTTGTGGTTGAGTCCACGCACCTGTTCGGCCACCCCCAACTCCTGTAAATACATAAGGGACCCTGAACTGATGTAAGCATTTATCTGAAATCATTTTCCTGTTTGTTGCGATCAGGAGTATCACTTTGTTGCGATATGGTGTTTACGTGCTGAAAGTCGGGTGTGATCTGTCGTCCCACCAGAAATTAGTAGGTTACAAACCGCTTCATGATCGGCGTCTACGTTCGCAAGTGCATGGTGTTGCGAATGATAGAAAATCCGGCGCATTGGCAACGGGCACAGCCGGAGAGTTCGCGAGTGTGTCACAAGTTATATCCATCAGTTCATCGTATCCATGGTCGCCTCACTGAAAAGATGGGGCCACCCCAAGTTCGGTTTCTTCAGAAAAAAAAAGAGTAGTATTAGGTCCGAAGTTAAGTATGATCAGCCGTTCCACTAAAATTTGGTAGATTCCAAACCGTTTCATGATCGATGGCGTTAACAAGTGTGTGGTGTTTCGAATATGCATTGGATTAAAAATCCGTCAGAGCCGGAGAGTTCGCTGAGTGTCTCAAGTTATATCGATCAGTTCATCATATCCATGGTCGCCTCACAGAAAAGATCGGGACACCCCAAGTTCGGTTTCTCATAAAAAAAAGGTCCCAAGGGTGAAAGCAAGCTGCAAGCGACCGCTGGTCCAAAAACAAAGGGGTTTCGCACAAAGACGTGCACATGGCAACGTCGTCGCATGCCTCCAGTTCAAGCCCAGGGCCACCGTTTCGGCGAGTTCTATAACTATTCCAGTAGAATATGTATGTACCACCGTATCTTTTGGTCGCGACCAGCTCATCATCGATGTTTTTTTTTTGAAGGAAAGGATCTGATTCATTAAACAGAGTACTCAGACAAATTACAAACAAGTCCACAAAATAAAAGAAATTACAAAGCGGACCCTGCAACTTGCAGAGAGCACCCCAGGCACCCTGAAGAAAGCTCAAACAGATCCCTCGCCGGCTCCCAAGAAGCCTAGCGAACGCCGCCGTCGCCGTACCTCGATCCGCCATGGAGGGAGCGCCGCCCCACTTTGAAGAAGACCGCAAGCCTCGTCCGCCGCTGCGCGACGGCACCTTGAAACGATGAACGAACACGGCCCCAACGCCACCTCCACCGCACCACCCCACTTCCAGCCGACGGGACGTCGCACTCTTCTTCACGGCCTGGTCACGTCGGGATCGTCAGAAAGGAACTCGGCCGCTTTGGCCTGGTTATCTATCCCACCGGCACATGCGATCTCAGAGAGTTAGGCAGGCAGGCAATGCGAGGGAGGATCCAATCCAAGAAGGAATAGACCAGACGCAAAAATCACACCGTCTTTTCAAGCACTGGGAACCACTGCTTTCGCCAGGACCGACCATGACAGCTCAGTGAGAAGAAGAACTAGAAGAAGCTGAACCCGATCTGACCATGTGCTTAGTCATTACCCGTAACGCGTCAATCCTGTTCTTTTCCCCTATTTGCGCAGGATGAGCCGGTTCCTTTCCTGAGAAATTCATGCGTTCCATACACACAGGCAGTAAAACGGGAGAACACACGCAGCTGGGGAGGAAGGTCAGAAGGTACCCATGTATGTGTTCTCCAGCTTACGATATTACTCGGCATGACTCATCAGCTCCAGCAAACCCACAGGTGTGCGGGCAAAACGGTAGATAAAAGTTACTCCTAGACTAGACTACAAGTTTCTTTCTGCGAAAATTACATCCGGCTTGCTGAAATCGCATGAAGAAATACAGGGTGCCAACCGACGATGTAGGTTTTCCACCAACCTAAATAGCTAAACTGGTTTTACCTGCCACATCTTCATCTTGTGGGCGGAAAGAAGGGTGAGACAGTGACCCATAAGCAGCATCCTTGTGCTTCTAGTAAACTGGGGGTAGACAAATGGCCAAAGACACCCTTGCATCAGTCAGTCAGTACCTGAAGCCGCTGTCAGCGCCGTACTTGCTCCTCATGTTGTACTGCTCATACTTGGGGTCGCTGTACTCTGCCGGCTTCATCGTCTCCACGGCAGGCCTCGGCTCCGGACGCCCGGCCCCATAGCCGACCTCGCCGCTCTTCTCCCGGTGGCTGCTGCGGTGCCGGAGACGGTCTTTCGGGACCTTCGCGCTCGCCTGAGGTGTCTCGGCTGAACCGTAGAACTCGGCGTACTCCTGCCTCTTGGTGGACCTGTGCTTGCTCGACAGGGTAGAGTCCCTGAACTTGGACGGTTTGACACCCTTCTGGGCCTTTGCCGCGGTCTCGTTATCGGCGGTGGGAGCGTGGATGGTCTCGCTCCTCATCGGGGTGCTGCTTAGCTTCTGGGCTACTGGTGTCTCCTGTCCGTCCTCGGCATCACCAGCCTGTCTTTGAGAGGAGTGAGGCCTGTTTTTCTCTTCACACGTTGCGGGACGACGTTCAAGACAAGATTCCCCACACCCTCAACGGCAAGTTTCAGTAGATCAGCAACGAGTGTCCCAAAAGACGGCCATCCGGCGCTTGGTTCCTCTTTAAGGCTCTCCACAACCAATGGTGGCTTTCCCGCAGTGCTGCGCTCTTGTTTCTCATCTTCAGGTGCTTCTATCTAGATTGGAAGCAAAGGTTTCGTTTCAGAAAACAAATATAAAAGATTTGCTGTTTCAGTCTGCTGTAACTGACACAACAACGGGGATGCTATTTGACACGAGCTGAAAAACTTCAAGATTCAAGACGGAAAATTCTACTTAAATGGTCAACTGAAACCTATTATAGAACATAAGATACCTTTTCAGAACTTGACGGACCGAATCCATGTTGTACCACAGAAAAGAGATATCCAGCCACAACGGCACCAATGACCAGTATGATATCTGTGAAAATCAATAAAGTGATACTGGGCATCCCATCCAATGGATATGTTTATACATTAGCACATAATTTTCTAACATGCAATGCAATTGTCATACATCTAAATCTAACACTCCTTCCAAGTTACAATCAGCTCGGAAAAAATTCTCCTTTAAAATTATCCAAGTCTTCTGCATCACTAACACACACTGGCCAATCGACCAAATGAGTAAACAAGGGCTCTGATAAGGGACCAAGATCTGAAGTTAGCAGAGCAAATAACAGTCCTCCGGAGAACCGGGATGGTGTATGGTTGAGATTTTTCTGCTGGCCAAAGTCAAGCAAATGTAGGTCATCCTTGGAAGTTGGATGTTATGGCATAGTGTTAGCACAATCTGGGCAGTGGCAAGGAGAAACTTTCAGGACATTGAATAACTTTCCTTTCCAAGGCCGCAAGCTGAAAAGTGTACAAAAATTGAGAATCCAATGGCTGGTGGGATATTTTGATGTGATCTACGCTCTTACTAGAATACTGGATAGTTCGAGTACACCTTCTAGCCTGCATGCCGTAGATGTCTAGAGAGGTAAAGCAAGATCACAGGCCTACATTATGAAGTCAGTCCTAATTCAGTTCACATCTGGATCACTCCAGGCTAGCTTTTTATCTGGGGAAGTGTTGTGGCCGCTTGGAGCTGCGAAGGTAGTAGGGGTGGATAACAGGAGGACGAGTACGTCCTCTGCGTGTTGGTGCCGTTGCCGGCGGTAGAAGGTAGCAGGGATTAGGTTTAGAGAATTCAGAGGGTCGGGAGTAGCAAGGAGAAGATAGATTGATTATTCATTGCTTGCCCTAAACACACGGAATACACATCCTCTTATAGGAGGACCAGCCGCCAGGTGACCTGGTGCACAAACCGACTCCAATACCTGTTGTACGCACCTAGGACTCTGTTTGAGTCTGACACAAACTAACTCACGTATTACCCTATTTTCCCTAATTATTTAATACTGCAGTAATTGCACTGGACTCTAGCTATGGCTGTGGCAACTGCTACGCTCTTAAGGCCACAACACTACTCCCCCTCTTCAGATACAGCTCGTCCTCGAGCTGTAATTCATGGTGGATCTTCTTCTTCAGCATCATCAATAACTTCAAGGAAGAAAAGACGTTGGCAACGATGGCCTCTCGAGAATTTTTCGTCGCAGTTGAAACACAGTCCCTTTTCCCTTCTTTCTGCCATCTCTGCGGTTGACAATCGGCGCAGTGCCCGTCCTTCCCCAACCGGAACTGAACCTGTCAAGGCTATACCTTGCAGCTGTCCTGTGGGTGTGGATGACTTTTCGCTGGAGGATGCTTCTGTGATGGCAGCAGCTGCGACTTTAGCCCTCAGTTCATGAGCACGGGCAAGGCTCATTGCTGTGTCCAAGTCTTGCGGGTTATGCAGCTCCACGTCGATCTTCAACAGGTCTGTCAAGCCAGAGGTGAAGATGGACACCTGCTGTGCCATGGACAAGGAGTCAATGTGACCCAAAAGTGCTAAATACTTTTCTTGGTACTCTGCGACAGTCCCTGTCATCCGAAGCCTTGTTAATTCACCCAGACCATTGGATCGAACCGGAGGGCCGAAACGAAGATGACAACGATCTTTAAAACGAGGCCACAAAGGGGTGCCTTCGTTGCGTTCCAGCTGCATATACCACGTCTGTGCACTTCCGGTCATATGGTATGCAGCAAGCCACACCTTGTGTGCTTCGAGTGTCCTCTGTCCCCAAAAGAACTGCTCACATCTGTTTAGCCACCCGAGTGGATCTTCTTTTCCATCATAAGTAGGAAAATCCAGCTTGTGGTAGCGCGGCACACCGGTGTGTCAACGAGGTGTGGCACACCTGGTGGCACCTGCGGCGAGACAAACTGAGACCATGGTGGCAGAGGGCGCTGCTGCCCTAGGGCCAGAGACACTGTTGGGAACCCCGAGCTGGCCGTAGCTGGGGCTGAGGCAACAGCAGTAAGGTTCTCGACTAGGTCTGTAGCAGCCGATGATGTTGACAATGGTAACTGAGATGTAGATGGTGGCAGGTCCTTAGGAGGCACGAACAAGCCCTCCTGGCTGCCTGGTTTGAGCTCCAGCGCCTTCACGCGGATCTCTAGCGCAGCGAGGCTGTCCTTGATGGCCTTGTTTGTCTCCTGGATGGCCTTGTTTGTCTCCTGGATTGCTGAGTTGGCAGTACGCAACTCCATGATTGCTGCCATGATGTCGTCGGTGGTGTAGGTCGTCTGTTTCGCCTTATCCGCGTCGGAAGCCATGGTGGTCGGCTCTGATACCAGATGTTGTGGCCGCTTGGAGCTGCGAAGGTAGTAGGGGTGGATAACAGGAGGACGAGTACGTCCTCTGCGTGTTGGTGCCGTTGCCGGCGGTAGAAGGTAGCAGGGATTAGGTTTAGAGAATTCAGAGGGTCGGGAGTAGCAAGGAGAAGATAGATTGATTATTCATTGCTTGCCCTAAACACACGGAATACACATCCTCTTATAGGAGGACCAGCCGCCAGGTGACCTGGTGCACAAACCGACTCCAATACCTGTTGTACGCACCTAGGACTCTGTTTGAGTCTGACACAAACTAACTCACGTATTACCCTATTTTCCCTAATTATTTAATACTGCAGTAATTGCACTGGACTCTAGCTATGGCTGTGGCAACTGCTACGCTCTTAAGGCCACAACAGGAAGTGTGTTTGGATAGGTATCATCTGTACCTCGCTGCCAACGACGTGCATGCTATGCTATCGACTAGTGGTGGTTGGATCATATTGGACAGCAAAGACCTGCACCGCGGGATTTTGGCGGCATACACGGCAACGGCTGGTGGTCAAGCCACATTTCAAGGGAAGGGGAAAACTACATATGCATCCTATATCGGGATTGGTAAACTTCAGCTGTCCGCCAGATGGGCATGAGCTGGTGTCCTGAACTGGTGACTGCAAAAGGTAGAAGTAGCACTGTAGCAGTATTCCAGTCCCTTCTCTGTTCTACTAATCCCTAGCCTCAGTTCCCCAGACTTAATCTCTGCTGTTGTATTGTAATGATACTTGGGACATTAGAATATATAAAACCAAATTATACTTCTAGCACATGATCTCCAAGCAGTATAAATGCAATTGTCAACATATCCTATCCTTAAAACTCAGGGAGCCCTTTCCTGTTTACATGTGCTTCAGACATATTTTCACCTGTCCAGTTCAGCAACCATTTTTCCAACATAAACAGCATTCTTAAAGTTTCTTAATAATCTTGTGAATGGGATTACATTCCTAGGAAAAACATCTACATTCCATTTAAAAATAAATAGAAATAAGTCAAAAAGATAATGAACCTTTTTTTAGGGAAGAATGTAATGAACCTGAAGATAGAAGTGCAGCATCCTGGTAAGTACAATCTTCTTGTGGAAGGGCAATTTTCCGAAGGGCGGCATTTCCACGGTCAATGACCAATAATGAGCACATTTTTTTCACATATACAACATCAAAATCAGTAGAGAACTTTGCATCCTCACTGGGGCCATCCCTATACCCAGGGATATTGGATTTTCCACCAGCAATAGTGGTCACTCCTGCACAGAAATTTCACTCACCAAATGTAAAGACAAAACCTAATGCATGCATTCACACTATAAAACTATAGCATACCTAACTCCCCAATCTTTCTGATTGCCAAGTTTGCTGTATCAGCAATATAGACGTTTCCTGTATCATCCACAGCAACGCCTGTGGGGCGCTTGAATCTTGCATCAATCGGTTTACCATCTATATGACCTGAATGCCCCTGGAAAGAACCAGCAACCAGTCTTCCTCTACTATCTGCAGAGATTCTAATATCAGTCCCAGTAGTGTCACATATGATTATTATTTAGATTACATATCTTTAGGGACGTATGCATGCTTTCAGTTGATTTCGATACCCCAAATGTAATTATTATTAAATTCAGCTGAATAAGGACTCTTTGATTCAGGAATCCAAGCAATTCTATATAAAGGAAACGGCAGAAATATTTGCATACTTTTTGATTTTTTTGGATAATTCATTGATATGCTTAACAAATCTGCTCTAAAATGCATTGGGAAAAAAAATAATACAATGATACACAGCTGAGGCTAATGATGGTTGCTCTTTAGAAAGATCCATTGTTTGGACACAATCCAAGGTCCGATAAGATATGTAGAGAAATACTTAAGGATGCTAAAAAAAGGCACTGAACTGAGGACAGCAAGAGGGAAACGTACATTCTGACAGTGGTGGGGTTATTCGCACAATGTTACTATGTGCCGAGTCTACAGCAAGAAGCTCTCCTCCTTCGATTGGGGATACTCTAATGGTGTGCGGTGTGACACCAAGCTTGTCTCCTTCAACAAGCGTCTCTACAAAGTAGCCACTCTCAAATTGCAGCGCCACAGTCCCATCTGCCACATAAAGAATCAAGATCAAGCCATAACACAAATAATCACACATTGTAACTCATATTTACTAGCTGGTATTGCAAATGAGTTAAACCTCAATTTGTTTAACTCTGCTGGAGCTGAACTCAGCTCAGGTCATTATAGAAATGAAAACTCGACTTCAGACTTAATTTGAGCTTAGGGTTTCAGTTGTACGTGCGGCAAACAAATATCAAGCATATAAAAATAGTTTTACGGCCCTTATGAGAATATTAAAAGGACAGACCCAGTGCTAGAAGCTCCCACGCCAAGTGGGGTCTAGGGAAGGATTATATGAGTCAAGCCTTACCCCTGCAAAGTGCAATGCAGAGAGGCTGAGTCGAACCCAGGACCTCTTGGCACAAGTGGGGAGTACTTCACCACTGCGCCAGGCCTGTCCTTCCCCTTATGAGAATATTATGGTTAGTAAATTTGCTCCTGTTTTTTCTATGTTCATTTATGGATGATCAGCATACATGTCAAGCAGGAAAAGAGGTTTCCTACACCTCACAAAGGTACAAATAAATTCATGTTGCGTCGCTTTCAGAATGAGCGAGCCTACAAAATCAGTTTGTAGTCATCAAAAGTGAAATATAGGTCACATTTACTGGTGTGATGATTCTTGTCCGACTACGCTAGAGACGGCAAAAATTGACAAGATCGAATTGCTAAATAGGCATGAATTTTGCCATGGCAAATTAACAGTGTTGATGCAAAGGCTTGCATGGTCAAAGAAAAATGAGACAAAAATCTAGAGGAATGTTAGGTTCTCTCCCCATTTACATACCGCCTCATTTAGTACCTCTCTTCTCCCCACAGTTATTTTTTACTTTCAGTCAATGTAGTACAGAATGCACCCCTAGGAATTGCAACAATAGATGGAATTCCTGTGCTAAATTACCTCTAATGTAACCTACAGAAAGAAGCACGACGGCTCAAGGAACCAAATCGAATAAATGCTCTAACACGCTCTCCCGAATTCGCACTAATCGCTAATCGCCAATGAACAAACTAAGCAAACCCTCGAAACAGCAGGAGCATCAGCAACTAGCTCGCGCCCACTAACTCACCATACTGAGAGTGCGAGGACTGCTTGGGCGACTGGGGGGAAGAACCCCGCGGCCACTTCACCACCGAAGATAGCTGCCTCACGATGTTATCTGCAACAAAAACCACGATGAAGTGAGCAAAGCGGGGCGGAGAAAGCAAGATCGAATCCAACATTTGAAGGAAGAGCAGGATGGATTCACCTGTGGGGGAGGCGAACGCATTCGCGTCGGACTGGAGGGCGACGGAGAGGAGGAGCGCGAGGAGGGAGAGCGGCGGGAGGGATCCCGGCCTCATGGGGTGAATTTTTGGTGCTGACGCCGCTGGCGATCCTCGGTGAGAAAGGAGGAGGACGAAAGTGGGGAAGAGAAAGGGAGCTTTTCTTGGAATTTTGCGGCGCCAGGACAGGAGGGAGCGTCGGCTCACTCTCGAGTCTCGACCTCCTTTCTTCTTTTCTAGGTCAGCTCGCGTGTGACGATATAATTCATTTTTTTTCGATTTGTGATGATGTTTCTTAAAACTAGATACACTTTTTTGGAATTTAATAAGGTTTATAGAAAACAAATTTTGTTATTTATTAAAGGCGCAAGTAGGATTTTGAAAAGTAACATGAATTTCAAATTTTAAATTGGGTGGAAATTGTTGTTCTAATCCCATTATACGGAGTAGTTATTTTCTAATCCCATTGGGTGGAAAAGTAGCTTCGGGGAAAATAATTGCATTTGTAACATTCATTTTCATTCAATGTTCAAAACAGAAAGGATTTTAGAAAAGAAACGCCCTCATGGCATTAAGTACATTTTTTTTTTTGCGAGGAAAGACACAGTACATCAGCCAAGGCTCTTACAGAAAAGCCCAGAAAACAAAGAAAATTACAACGAGTTCCCTCTGAGCTCTGGCTTCGTCTTCATCGAGCAGGACGCCGCGCCGGCGAAACCCGCCGCACCACCTCCGTGACCTTGGACTGGGAGGCTCCCCATCGCGAACAGGAAGTCGAACGCTCCTCGGTGCCAGAGCACCTCCACCCTGCGCGACGGTCGACGACGCCACCTTGGCCTTCAGCACCGCACCTTTCAGATCGTCAATCACCGGATCCGCCAGCTCCCGGACTCCGGTGAAGGGGAAGACCTCTCGAGCACTCCGAGGAGCCGCGAACGAGGCCAGGGCAGCAGATCCACGGGGAAGCTCCACCGGAGCCGCACCAGCGGAGGGGAAGACCGCCGCCACCAAAAGCCACTCCGGCAACACCGCTTCCACCACAGCGCCGCCGGCTGGCACACCTCCACGCACACCTAGGCTATAAACACGCGCGGGATCCGTGGATTCCCCGTCCTCCCGCCGCCGAAGCAGCCGCCGGAGGGCGAGGGATCCAGCGGATCGCCGGCGGCGAGCTAGCACGCGCAGAGTCGCCCAAGAAATCGCCTTTTCACTGTAGCTGGGGAAAAGGTGGGAGGTCCAAGCTCTCTTAAGTGTAACCAAGATGGCATTAAGTACATCTTTTCCTTCCTCACTAGTCCTATTTCTCTCCCATTTTCCTTTCCTTCTTGTTCCTCCGCTGCATGGGCCAAGTCTATTCATGTCTTTCTTTATTTCTCTCTCCCTCTTGGGCTGCACTTAGGGTGTCAGGCGGCGGCCCCGCAAAGTCCCGCATAAGCAAGGATCAGTTGAAAGAAAGCTAAAAATCTGGGCACGTTCTAATAACTAGCGTAGGCTATTTTTAGCAGGAAGCGGGCCGGGTTCGGGCGCCGCCCTGTAACCCTAGCTGCACCCTTGCCCCGCCCATTGATCGAGCTTGATCTTCCTCCTAAGGCTATATAAGATCATACATAGAGTGTCATACCATGCCACCGTCCCTCCTCTCGCATTTCCGTATTTTATTTTCACCAGCGAGTCATTCTGTAAGGCATGTTGTGGTCATATTCGACAACAACAACGAGGTGTTCTTCGCCTGATTCACCATCCCTGGTGACCACCACGATGATCCCCGAAAGGTACGGTATGCTACACTAGCTCAAATAAAAAACGCATTGAAGACACCCTAAATGTGGAACAACATCTCCTTGGGAGGATTTTCCATGTGCTGATACACTCCTTGGCAGTGTGATGATGTCACACTTTTGTGGTTCCTTGCAAATCCGGATCAAACTCATAGCCGATTCATTCTCCCCGTCAGAAGTCACTAAAGCAATAGTCGAGATATATGATACCTTCATTGGTCGAGCGATCGTGGTTTTTTTGCCCAGTTGATCAAGCCTTCGTTGGTTCGATTCGGTAATGATAATACCTGCGCGTGATATCCTTCATGGAGGTGTTGCTTGTAGTTCTTAGGTGAACTCCAAAGTGAAAACCTATGTTCTAAACTTCACTGGTTGGTTCCCACGCTGTCAATGCAAATTTCTTATCACGCCTTAATAGGTATTTTACTGATGTGATATAATAGTTAATAAAAAGAGAGTGAGCTTGTAAATTAGTTGACATACAACCATTACACGTGGCCATAAGCAAAAAAAAGATGCTAGCTCAATCATATGTATTCATGAGATTCAAATCATTAATTACGATACAACACATAACAAATAATGCATTGGCCTAATTGTGTTTTAAATTTTTATTATTTTTATGATAACGTGATAAGAGATGGTACATTGGCATACGAAAGTTCCATGGCCACTAGTAGAAACATGACCATCCATCCGGAGCTTTGGTCCCGGCCGAATTATAACCCGGGATCAATGCACCATTGATCCCGGGTCGAGCCGTCGTGGCGCCCGTGGGCATTGATCCCGGGTCGGTTGGGACCTTTCATCCCGGTTCGTGACACGAACCGGGATGAAAGGGTCTTCACATGCGCCACATGCGTCGCCGCGCTGGGCCCCTCTGGCAGGGGACCTTTGGTCCCGGTTCGTGTTACAAACCGGGATCAAAGGGTCTCCCTGCTATATATCATCTTCTTCCACCCGAGCTAGCTCGAGTTCATCACCATTTCTCCTCCATTTTCCTCTCTCCCACTCAAATTAATCCCCATTTTTTTGCACCATTTGAGAGGATTGAAGGCACCCCATCTATTCAAAGGTTAGCAACATCGTTCTTTCCTCCGGCGTTGCAACTTTAGCTCATTTCGTTGCTAGTTTAGCTCATTTCAATTTTGTAATGCTAGCAAGGTGTTTGATGAAATGCCCAAGCTAGAAAGTGTATTTGCGAGCCAAATTAATTTATTATTTGTGGATTTTAGTGTTGTCCCCGTCCTCACCGCCGTCGATAGCCCGCGTCGTCCCGTCACCGGCACCACTTTGGTGAGCCTCTTTTTTATCTTTTATTTTTAAAACCTATATATATACTTGTATGATTTAAATGCATATTTATTTCTTGTATAATTAATTTCTTTGTTTTTTATATGTATAGTGTCATGGTTTTGATATCCGTCCCCGTCGGCCCTCGTCCGATCTATGATTCGGATGTGGTATATTTTCATAACTATTTGTTTCGTTTCGTGTTTATCACACTCATGCCCGACCAACTTGACGTAGAGATATTTTTATTTAGGAGGTAGTTGAACCGGAAATTCCAGTCGACCCTATTGTCGAGTATTTTAAAAAGGAAAACGACGATTTGAAAGCAAAATTGAAGATAAGCGAAGATCTTTGTCTCCAATACCTAGAAGAGAAGAGTGTATTGGACTTGAAGATTGCCGACATCGATGATGCTTACGGGGTCGTCGTCGCTGCTCACGAGATGAAGATGGAGGCAATGCGCTTGAAGCTTAAAAAGATTAGAAAATATGCCATTAGTCGAGAGGCTTGGTATCATTATGCTGTTGGTTCAATAGTTACCTTAGTTGCGATTTTGATCGCATTTGTTGTTGGATTTAAATTCTTTAGATAGTTGTATGTTAGGTTCAATTAATGTATGTTTCATTAGAACAATGTATTACATTTGGGCACTACTCTACTTTGGTTTTAATGTGATGAACTTGTATTAATTAATTTGGTCAGTACTATATATTTATGATGTAGTGTAATGGTTTTTGATATATTTATATAATGCAGATGAGCCGGCAATGGATGTACAGTGACCGACGCGGTCTCGACTTTATCAATGGCATGCATAGTTTTCTCCGTGTGGCTAATGATAACAAGCCGTCGAGTGGTTATATTCTTTGTCCATGTAGAGTCTGCAAGAATAAGCGGGATTACTCTACGTCAAGAACCATTCACGTCCACCTGTTGGAGGAGGGTTTCATGGATGGTTATTATTGTTGGACCAAGCACGGAGAAAGAGGGGTTATGATGGAAGAAAATGAAGAAGAAGAGGATAATGACACCTATCCTACGTTCACTGCAGACGGTGATACTCCAATGGGGGAAGACGAAGCTGAAGAAGAGCCCAATGATGATGAGCCCAATGATGATTTTGGCCGGGCCATTCTTGATGCACGGATAAACAGCGGAAGTGAAAACGAGAGGTCGAAGTTGGATAGCATGTTAGAGGATCACAAAAAATTGTTGTACCAAAATTGCGAAGATGGCCAGAAGAAGCTTGGTACCACGCTGGAATTGCTGCAATGGAAGGCAGAGAATGGTACAACTGACAGAGGATTTGAGAATTTGCTGAAAATAATAAAGAAGATGCTTCCAAGGGATAACGTACTGCCCCCCAGTACGTACGAAGCAAAGAAGATTGTGTGCCCTCTAGGATTAGAGGTGCAGAAGATACATGCATGCATCAATGATTGCATCCTCTATCGCGGTGAGAAGTACGAGCATTTGAATGCGTGCCCGATATGCGGTGCGTTGCGGTACAAGATAAGGCGAGATGACCCTGGTGATGTTGACGGCGATCCGTGCCCCAGGAAGAGGGTTCCTGCCAAGGTGATGTGGTATGCTCCTATAATACCACGGTTGAAACGTTTGTTCCAAAACAAAGAGCATGCAAAGTTGTTACGATGGCACAAAGAAGACCGTAAGAAAGACATGATGCTGAGACACCCCGCTGATGGGTCGCAGTGGCGAAAAATCGACAGGACCTTCAAGACGTTTGCAGATGACGCTAGGAACATAAGATTTGGTCTAAGTACAGATGGCTTTAATCCTTTCGGGGAACAAAGCTCCAGTCATAGCACCTGGCCTGTGACTCTATGTATGTATAACCTTCCTCCTTGGTTGTGCATGAAGCGGAAGTTTATTATGATGCCGGTGCTCATCCAAGGTCCGAAGCAACCCGGCAACGACATTGATGTGTACCTAAGGCCATTGATTGAAGAACTTTTAGAGTTGTGGAGTGACGAAGGGGTACGTGTGTGGGATGAGCACAAACAAGAGGCATTTGACCTACGAGCGTTGTTGTTTGTAACCATCAATGATTGGCCTGCTCTTAGTAACATTTCAGGACAGTCAAACAAGGGATACAATGCTTGCACGCACTGTCTAGATAAGACTGAAAGTATATATGTAGGCAACAAGAATGTGTACCCAGGTCATCGTCGATTTCTTCCACCTGAGCATCCCGTAAGAAAGAAAGGCAAGCATTTCAAATGTGAGGTTGATGACCGGACGAAGCCTACCTGCCCTGATGGTGATGCTATATATGAGATGGTCAAGGATTTAGAAGTAATCTTTGGAAAGGGTCCTGGCAGTCTATCTGTTCCGAAAGACGCCAACAAGCGCGTACCCTTGTGGAAAAAGAAATCCATATTTTGGGAGTTACCCTATTGGAAAATCCTAGAGGTTCGCTCTGCAATCGACGTGATGCACGTGACGAAAAATCTTTGCGTGAACCTGCTAAGCTTCTTGGGTGTGTATGGGAAGACGAAAGATACACCGGGTGCACGACTGAACCATCAACATATGCACGAGAAGACGAAAGACGACCAACTTAATCCAGAGAAGTATCAAGGTCCTGCCAGCTACGCTCTTACCAAACAAGAGAAGGAGATCTTTTTTGAAGTCCTGAACAGTATCAAGGTCCCGTCTGGCTTCTCGTCGAATGTGAAGGGAATAATTAACATGGCAGAGAAAAAGTTCCAAAACCTGAAGTCTCATGACTGCCATGTGATTATGACACAATTACTACCGGTTGCATTGAGGGGGCTTCTACCGGAAAATGTTCGACTACCCATTGTGAAGCTATGTTCATTCCTCAATGCAATTTCTCAGAAGGTGATCAATCCATTGACTCTAGGAACTTTACAGAAGGATGTTGTTCAGTGTCTTGTCAGCTTCGAGTTGGTGTTCCCACCATCCTTCTTCAATATTATGACGCACCTCATAGTTCACCTAGTCGAAGAGATTCAAGTTCTCGGTCCTGTATTTCTACACAACATGTTCCCCTTCGAGAGGTTCATGGGAGTCTTAAAGAAATACGTTCATAACCGTGCTAGGCCTGAAGGAAGCATCTCCAAGGGTTATGGAACAGAGGAGGTCATTGAGTTTTGTGTTGACTTTATTCCTGACGTTAACCCGGTCGGTGTTCCTCAATCGCGCCATGAGGGGAGATTGCGTGGAAAAGGAACACTAGGAAAGAAACAAATATTTTCTGACTGGGATTCTTTCAATCGAGCACACTACACAGTTCTACATAATTCGAGCTTGGTGGCTCCGTATATCGAGGAACACAAGAATACTTTACGCTCATTAATGGCTGAAGAATGCATTGAAAAAGAACACTTGAAGACTTTCTGCGGGTGGTTGCACACACGTCTCATTAATGACAACACTGTCGAAGAACAGCTAAACTTGTTGGCCAGAGGACCATCTTCGACTATATTGGCTTTTCAAGGGTACGAGATAAATGGGAATACATTTTACACGGCCGACCAAGATAAAAAGAGCACCAACCAAAACAGTGGTGTCCGCTTTGATGCATCAAACAACAATGGGACAAAGGACACATATTATGGGTACATAGAGCAGATATGGGAACTTGACTACGGACCTTCTTTCAAGGTACCTTTGTTCCGGTGCAAATGGTACAACCTGGATGGTGGGGTAAACGTAGACCCGCAGTACGGAATGACTACAGTGGATCTCAAGAATTTTGGGTATGACAACGAACCATTCGTACTAGCCAAAGACGTGGCTCAGATTTTCTATGTGAATGACATGTCTTCCAGACCAAAAAAAAGAAAAGATAAGCAAGCGAAGACATCATATGATGAGCCAAAGCGTCACATAGTTCTTTCAGGGAAAAGAACTATCGTGGGAGTGGAGGACAAGACAGACATGTCAGAAGATTACAACAATTTTGAAGAAATCCGGCCCTTCGCAGTGAAAATTGACCCAAGTCTCGCGTTAAATGGAGAAGCTTGTCCATGGCTACGGCGCAAACAGAAGAAAGTGACGGGTAGAAAGTTGAAGAAGATTGTGTAATGAGGAGGATGACGACGACGATCCGTATGCATCCTTACAGTCCGTTTTATGAAAAGTGTGAGTGATGTGTAATAATGTAACTGTGTGAGTGAAACGATCCGTATGCTTCTTCAGTCCCGGTCGGTTAGAAACCTTTATGTGATGTATAGTAATGTATTAAAGCATTAAAGTCGTCGTGAGCAGCAAATCGACCTTCGATCCACAGCGGCAAGACGTCTCTGATGATCTACGACCGTCCCAAAAAGTGTTGGGAATGTCGCAGATCATCAGAGCGCCTTGCCGCTGCTTGGATCGGACCGAGGGGCATGGCTACCACTTCCACCACCACCACCACTCCCACCTCCTCGGCAATTCATCATTGCGTCACCCTAATCCAGTGGCTGGATTCAACCTACCTGAGGGCTTGTGTTTCCAACAGCGTCGTTGTGTTGTCATTGTTCACCGACCTACAGGAGGTGGCTCCAATGGCTGGCCGGTGAACAAGGACGAACACAATAATGCCAAGGAACATGCCAGCAGGTAGGCTAAATCCAGCCATTGGATTCGGTGGCGAAGGTAGAGGCTCGTTGTGTGCCGTTCGCTGCAGGGACGCCGCTATTTATAGGCGATTAGAAAGTGTACCTGTGGATGAGGTGGGAGTGGTGGTGGTGGTGGGGAGTGCAGATCCAACAGCTCACAATCCCTCAAAAGAAACACACCCCTGATCCAACGGCTCACAAGCGCTTGAAAGAAACACACGATCCGTGTGCTTCTTTAGTCCCGGTTGGTAACACCGGATCGTGTGTTTCTTTCAAGCGCTTGTGAGCCGTTGGATCAGGGGTGTGTTTCTTTTGAGGGATTGTGAGCTGTTGGATCTGCAGTATCACGACCACTTCGTGATCCACATGACCCGGTTGGTGTTACCAACCGGGACTAAAGAAGCACACGTACCCTATATATAGCCCCCCTCCTCAGACAGGTTACTCACACACAAAACATTCCAGCGTCACTCGGAGAGGCATCTTTGGGCAACCAGCGGCAAGACGTCTCTGATGACCTGCGACCGTTCCAAACGGTTGCAGATCATCAGAGATGTGTTGCCGGACGGTTGTAGATCATCAGAGACGTCTTGCCGCTGCTTGGATCGAAGTGGTGCTCAAACACAAAACATTCCAGCGTCACTCGGAGAGGCATCTTTGGGCAACCAGTGGCAAGACGTCTCTGATGACCTGCGACCGTTCCAAACGGTTGCAGATCATCAGAGACGTCTTGCCGGACGGTTGTAGATCATCAGAGATGTCTTACCGCTGCTTGGATCGAAGTGGCGCTCAAACCTAGGACAAGGGTGCCGCGTCGTCGAAGGGGAAGGGTGTTGCGTCGTCGAAAGGCAGGAGTGATGCGGGAGGCTGCGTCGATGGTAGATGAATTTTATTTTTCTAATTTGCAGACGTTTCGCCGGAGAAGGTAGGCACTATAAGATTTTATATTTTATGGCTCCACCAGGTGCCGCCGAACCTCCACCTGTCTGGTAACACCAACCGGGACTAAAGGTGGGCTTCGCGGTCACGACTCGTGTCAGTCACACGTGTCCGCCAGCGGTAACCGTCGCTTTATAAAAGGGGATTGCAGAATAATTCAAAGCAGGGAACAGTATTGTCCTCACTTTACAAAAACATCATCGATCAAATATTCAAAAGTATCACGCATACATCTTTATTTAATCCATAATACATCACGAATAATATAACTAACTTTTGCCGGGTCCTAAGCCGCGAGGTGCTGAGCGGCCGGCGGCTTGCACCCAAAGATAAGGAACCATCACTGGGGCAATACTCACATGAGGAGGATCCCTATGAAGTGTATACCACATATTGTCATGCACCGCTTGCGTATCCAACCTAACCAGGTAACGACGGACGTGCTCGTCCTCCTCTCTGATACGGTGACGCACCTCCACCTCGGGGGCCGGCGGCCTCTGCACCGAGGCTGGCCCACGCGACGGCCACCAAACAAGATCCGGGTCGACGACGTCACCCGGATTCCTCACCAAACTACGCGTCCCGGAAGACACCTCCCAGTGCCAGCCCGGCGGAGCCCAGTCCCGGACACTGCCCGGTTCCAACAAATGGGTGGTCGTCATCGATTCCCGCCGAGATCTGAAAAAATGAGCGGGGAATTTGATCAAACAACTAAGGTGCGTGCAACCTAGGTAGGGGAGGGAGAGGGCAGCACCTTGGCATGGGGACGGAGGGGAGGTCCACGGTGGTGTGGAGGATATATCGCGGCGCCGGCGGAGGCCACGGGCGTGGAGGAGGGCGTCGAGCGGCGCAGACAAGGGCGGCGGCGGCGCGGATTAGGGGAGAGAGCAGGGGCAGGCTCTCAGGTCTCCCGGCCCCTGGCCTTTATATAAGGAGGAAAGATAAACCTTATCCCAGCCCCCACCAACCCCACCTTATCCCGGCCCCTGGCCTTTATATAAGGAGGAAAGATAAACCTTATCTCAGTCAAAAATCAAATTTATCACGAAAGCAATTAAATCAATAGATATAAAAGAAAAAGAAAACACAAATAGAAACAAGAAAAAAAAAGGCATTTCATATATATTGGACCATTTAAGTTAAATTTTAAAAAGAAACTAAAATAACAATTCAAAAACATGTAAAAGAAAAACAAAACTACAAAAGCAATTAAATTAATAGATGTAAAAGAAAACAGAAATAGAAATAAGAAAAGGAAACAAGAAAAAAAAGAAAAACACCATTCATCCCGGTTGGTAACACCAACCGGGACCAAAGGCCTGCTGGGCTTCGCGCGCAATTTTTCGCGGCCCAGACAGACCTTTGGTCCCGGTTGGTAACACCAACCGGGATGAAAGGGTCATCCATCCCGGTTCGTGGCTGGAACCGGGATGAAAGGTCTTTTAGGCGCAATATGTGGTGGTTCCGCTGCAAAATTTTCACAAGTCCCCAATTTTCTCCTCTCTGGCTCCCGCTGCCGCCGCCGTCGCCCGTCGCCGTGCCGCCGTGGTGCTGCCCCGCGCCGTCCGCCGTGGTGCTGCCCCGCGCCGTCCGCCGTCCGCCGTGGGGCCGCGCCGCCGCCCGTACGTGGAGCCGCCCCTGTGCAGCGCAGTGCCGTGGAGCGGCCGCGCCGTCCGTCCACCGCAGCGCCGTCCGCCAGTGGAGCAGCGCCGCCGCCCGTGGAGTTGCTCCGGCCGGCGTTGCCGTCTCGCCGCCCCCGACACCGCTGTCGCCCTCGCTGGTCTCCCCTGCCCGAGGTGCTGCTCGATCCACCACGCCGACGCGCTCCACCACCACCGTCGGCAAGGTGAGAGGTTTTTTTTTTCATAATTTTGTAGATTAGTTATAGTTATTTTCATAATTTTGTAAATTAGCAAATATAGGTTTGTAAATTAGCAAATTTAGGTTTGTAAATTAGCAAATTTTAGTGCCTATGTTTGTTATTCTAATTTTGTGTTAGTTAGTGATAAATTGTTAGTGTAGTTAGAGTTAGGATAAATTTTGATATTTGCATAGTACTAGAAGTTTGGATCACACATTTTGTTAGGTACATTTTCTAATTTTTTATATTTGCATAGTACAATTGTTAGGTTAGTGTTAAAATTTAGGGTTATGCTAATGATAACATTGTATTAATTTTGCATAGTACAATTAACTTAGATTAATTTTGTTCTAATTAAGTTCACGTGGAGAACAAAATTGATATGAATTTTGCTATGAATTTTGGATCCAAATCATTGATCTAAGTTATAGTAAAATTTGCCATCTTGTTCATCTTGTAAATCAATTTGCCATCTTGTAAATTTGCCATCTTGTAAAATTGATTAAAATTGATATGAATTTTGCTATGAATTTTGCTATGAATTAAGTTCATTTTGTAACTATAACCAAAATGAATTATATAGTTAAAATTGCCATCTTGTTCATCTTGTAAATCAATTGTAGGCTTTCTTCTTTTGCAAATTTTAGATGTAATTGAACCATGGATTTGAGTGTCATTTAATTTTACATATGGATATTCATATTCTTGTTACAAAATTGATTGCAGGCACATTTATTGAGCCATGGATCCAAATTGTCCGGACGACTTCGGCATAGACGAGGAGCGTGGAGAGCCATTGGATCCACTTTTTACGGGCCTCGGCGTTAGAGACGAGGATCGTGAAGAGCGAATGTGTATGATTATAGCAGGACGTGCAAGGTCGACAGAGAGAAAGACGAGCTGTCACTCGCACTCGGGAATCCTGAAAAAGTTGGACGAGTACGAGGTTATGGATACGGAGTTACTTGGGCACAAGGTTTTCCGGCAGACGCTCACACTTATAGAAGCCGTCAGAGAAAGAAAAAGGAGGAGAGCGACCGGTTATCGGCATTGGAACGCAAGGTGCATCAGCTGTTGCAAAGTCAGCAAAGGGAATCTCGTGTGCAGCTAGAAAGTCCAGAAGTCGAAGCCGCCCTATCTAATCAGCAAAAAAGCAGCGTGGGTTCCACGCAGATGGAACATTCTGAACTTGAAGCGCCGCCGACTCGATACCCCGTGGATGATATCACGGAGAAGACAGAATGCGAGCTACATATGGCAATGGGCAACTTGTCCTTCAAGGTGGCGGTCGGCTATGCTTTACTGAATGAACCTGGACCAAGGTACCATCTCGGCGGGATTCCAGCTGGCTATGCTATTGTCGGGGTGGATGACGTTGTGCCGTTATATGCTAATCTAAATCTTGACATTCCTGGAGGTGACGGCGAGAGGACACTAGGAGATGCCAAGAAGTCCATCATTCTGTGGCCAAAGAAATACATCTTGTTTCCAAATTTGCCGCCGCCAAGGCCACCGACTCCTCCAAGTAGCAACCCCCCACCTCAAGATCCACCCTCCCCACGTCATGATCCATCCCCCCCACCTCAAGATCCTCCCTCCCCACGTCATGATCCATCCCCTGCACCACCACCTCAAGATCCATCCCCCCCACCTCAAGATGCATCCTCGCCACCTCGTGACGACTGTCGGGAGCCCAGCCCGAGTCAAGAGAGAGTGCGCTCTGTTTCGCGGAAACTAAAGATCCTGTCGAAATATACAGAGAGGTGTGCTTTAAACTTCCCGCCAGAAACTCGAGAGGAACGTGAGTTGCGAAAGCCTCTTCCAAAGAGATCCTACGACTTGAGTCCAGAGGAACTCGAGGAGTCGGTGCGAGCTGATGTGAAAAAACAATTGGCACCGAAACGGCACATGCGAAAGGAGGTAATAGCACCGGGAAAAGTGGCACAATTTCTGAAAAATCTATCGACTGGGCCGGCACGGCCGCCTATTCTGCGAGACGACTATGATCGTACCATTGAAAAGTTAATTAGAGAACGGAATTTGCAGGAGAATGAGGCATGTCGCCAAAAGAGGGAGCAGCAGCAGATGGCAGCTAAAAAGGCCCAGCAGGAGAAGGAGGCTGCATTTCGCCAAAAGAGGGAAGCTAATAAGAAATCCGGGAAACAAGTGGCCCAGCTCGGAGAACAGGCAAACCAGTCGGTCCCCGCGTTCAAAGTGGTGTCCGATAAGGAAATACAGCAAGACACAATTCTCATAGAAAACCCCAAAGAGTATATGTATGCATGGACATATGCCTACGGGAAGCCCTTGGTCAGACCTGAGATGGTCAAATCTCTGCCGACACAATTGCGACGTTTGCATGAGTGGTACGAGGGAGCCGTAAAGGGGCACCATGAGTATTTCCACGTTTCATATAAGAAAGACCATTATTTAGAGGATAACGCGATGTATGTGCCGTTTGACGAAATATTTCAGTTATTCAATCAAGACTCCCTCGACAAAGCCATCATCAGCTGCTATTGTTTGTAAGTGATTTATTTTATGCAATTTAATTAAGTCTCTATCTCAGCTCGTTCGTTGCCAATTATCTAACTTTATTCTTTTGTACGCTATTATATATGCAGAATGAAGATCGTCGAATGCAGAGACAACGGAATCTATAGTTTAGGGTTCATGGACCCATATTGGATTCATGAAGTAACCGTAAGGAACCATCCCGAGGACACCGAGCATAACATGCTCCAATATCTAGTGAAACACCATACATGTGAAGATATACTTCTTCCTTACAACTTCAAGTGAGTGTTACCGTACCTTCTACACATTCTACTTTGCTTACTCGATGTTTAGTGTAACTCATGGACATATAAATGTGTGAAGGAACCATTGGATTCTGGTAGACATTAGACCTGAACAAGCATGCGTTCAAGTCCTGGACTCGTTAAGGAAAGATATGGACGATTATATCAACTTGCAAGCAATGTTTCAGAGGCAACTTCAGTCATTATCGCTCTATATATCGATCTCTTTCGTTCGTTCAAGTCCTTTGATTTTTTCTTTTGCCGGCCAGGGTTTGGGAAAAGTTCATTACCGAGATTCGTGGGACTTGGAAACCGCACCTGTTTTGGTATGAAACCAAGGTAAGTAGTAGTACTATATATATATGTCCGCGCAACTTTTAAATTCTAGTTTCAGCACCATTATCATGCTTGATTGTTATTTTGATTAAATTCTATTATTTGTAAAGTGTTGTCTGAGGCAGGCACAAGGGAATAATTTATGTGGATATTATGTTTGCGAGTACATACGATCTTTTGTTCATCAGCGGGATAGAAAGCTCAGAACAACAGAGGTCTGTATACACTCTCGGCAATTACTTCATTACCATATTTGTGTTCATTTCCATTTTCACATTTTCTGATGATTTCACATTTTCTTATTGATTTAGATGGAACGAGAGAAGGACAAGCTCATACCAACGAAGCGCCTTATAGCAATTCAAGAGGAATTGGCGGGATTTTTGAACAAGGAGGTCCTGAAGAAATCCGGAGAATTTTTTCACCCTAAAAATTATTTTCTGCCTCCAATGTAATTTTGACGTGATCTCGACGTGAGAAACGTGATGTCGGTGTGTGACTTAATTATATATGTATCAAAACGTATGTGTGTGACTTATATGTATGCATCACGCGTGTGACATCGATCGATGTGTCAACTTTATATATGTGTGTGACTTTGTATGCGCGACGTGATCTTAATTAATAGGAAATAATTAAATGGAAAACAAAAATCGAAAACCCTAAAAAATAAGCAAATAAAATACAAAAGATGCAAACCCTTTGGTCCCGGTTCGTGTCACGAACCGGGACCAAAGCTCCCCCCTCTGCGCGCCCAGCCGCGCCCACGTGGAGGCCCATCTATCCCGGGTCGTGGACACCCGGGATAAAAGCCACCCCCCCTCTAGTCCCGACCATTTAATCCCGGTTGTAAACCCGGGATCAAAGGCCCTCTGGACCCGGGATAGATGGTCTTGTTTCTACTAGGCGTAGCATATCTACGTCTTGGACATGTGTTGAATGAATTTTTGGCTTAATTTGTGCATCGTAGGCCGGGAGGGTATGTCCTCCGATCCGTTAGCACTGTTGCTTAATAAGTTTTATCCCTTTAGTCTCTACTTAACACCTAGGTACGCAGGCCAAGCTCTTAAAAGTGGTCAGTAGAATGATCGAGCACGACTATCGTACATGCATATGGACAGATCCAGCGTTGAAACTAAGCCTTCATAAAAGAGGGGCGGAAGAAAAGGCTCCCCGCATGGCTCGAATTCGATTTTTTCCTTGCCACGGCGGATCGAATACGGTTGCATTGTCCACTGGTGCCAACTTTGCATCGATCGCTAGCTTTATTGACCGAAAGCAGCACCGAACCACCACTTTGCTCTTAATTTCCCGGCCTTAATTCGATTCAGCCATTAGCTAGCCCATTACCTTCTAACAACCAGCACATGCCCGGTAATTGAAAGAAAACATTATTGCCGCGTTTTCTCCAACCCTAAACATTATCTTTCTTCACGTACCAAATTAATAATTAGCAAACCATACCTCACTACAGCACATAGATCTCCTTCGGTGTGCCTATTTATACCAAATCGATCATCCATCTACCACTCCACACAACCATGCATATGTATGCGTAGCTCACTAACTCTAGCAACACCAGAAGAATCAAGCCCTCAGAATCACATCCTGATTAATTCGGCAGCCTATCTCAGACCAGCTCAATGAACTCCAAGCTCCTAACACTCGTTCTGGTCATGGCAATAGCTGGCGTAGTCTTGGCAAGCGCGGAAGATAGGGTAGCTCTACTCCTTGGCACGGCACCCTCCTCCACGACGAACTCGGTGGGCGCCGTCGGATCGCCTTGGCAACGCCGTGTGCTGCGCCGGGGAGATAAGAGGGGCAACGGCCTCGCCTGGCGGTGGCGCCGCGACCCGCCGTCTGGCCCGAGCAGCCGGGGCCACGCCGCCGTGAACGTCGCGCCGGAAGAGGACGAGAAGAAGCAGGGGCCCGCCGAAAATATTGATCCATCACTTCCTTGACCAACGCACGTACTACTTAGGCATTTGATTATGAATACGGCCGATAAGTAATCCATTATCCATGCACGCATAAGCTGGAGTAGTGGTGCATGAATTGTGTGTACGTACGTTCTCCTATAATGTGATGTACATCGAGCACTTCATTATACAGCTCGTGGTTACTGCTGGATGTGTTTATTAGTATTTGTGCAATCATACTCCTTCAGTGTGACAATTTTGTTCGATTTGAAACAAATAAATACAGTAGTAGTTAGAGCTTAAGATATATATGAATATACATATCATTTTGCATATCTTAACGCCCTATAGCGGAAAGGAGATCCTATGCAGAAATACGGGTATGTGAAGAACTGAATTAGGATAGAGAAAATAAGGCCGATTTTTATTTTACTTTATTTTTGAACAAGAATACCGCCCAGAAGGACTCAGAAACTGCCATAATTTTGAGTGGTGGGCTTACAAATTACAAAGATGAAACAAAAAACGGAGAATTACAATGAAGTTCTCACATTTTTTAACAAAGGACACTACGAGCCTTCTCTATCGTCACTACGAGCTGAGGCATAAGACCACGGCCGGCAACATCGGCACTTAGGACAGAATGGTCCGAGCATGCCGCTTAACCAAAGAGCCACCCCTTTGACCCTCTTGCCGGGAGGTTGAGCAAGAGATGGTGACTGGAAAGAAGCATTGATCAGTACACAACACTAGAACTCGGAGTAGTCGCCCTAAATGGGCCGGTTCAGTACTATTGTTCTGCCAACGATATACTCTCACAAATGTTGACTTAAATTAGTCCATCATCAGCAAAACGTGATCATCGAACAAACATGCAACCTAATCTTAGAGGCTAGATTATGAAAGCTTGTTTGTTCACTTCTCTACGCGTGCATATTAGTTTTCATTTGAATCCAATATTCAAGTATCATAGCAGCTATATCATAGAGATATAAATATTAATAATAAATCAGGAATAAACAATAGCTTAATATTATTTTCTCTAGGACATATTCACTACACTTAGTGGCCATTTAACCCTTCCACTCAAAGGAGGGGACCGACGATTAACCTCTGCGGAAGGGCATGACACAACATATAACCGAACATCATATTTATACTAAACATTTTTATTTTTACAATTATGAATACATTCCATCAACATACATTCTTAACCAAAAAATCAAACACATAATAATACATCTACATATTAAGATACATCAACTTGATTTTACCGTCAACCCTATAAATTCCGTTGCAGCAAATGTGAAGCATATAATGCGAAGAAAGTGGTATTAGTTGTATAGTTTCATAGACTTGTTAAAACATTTAGCTAAAACAAACTTTTCCTTATTAGAGAAAGCTAAAATTAATAAACTCACATGTTTCGTGGATTAATTTGTGCCACTCAAATGATAATTGGAAATATATGTATGTATTTGCGTCTATTTTATTTACTTAAATATCATGATAAATAATTCTAAAGCTAGTAGAGGTATCCAGAGTCCATGGTTGGATATTTTAGGTGTAAGTAAATACAAGAGATGGCAATCAGTGCCCTGAATAGAAATCCTCGAAATACAATATATACGCAAGGGTTTTCCCAATGTTGTTGCATTTCTCTACTTTAAGGAGGCTAGTGTCTTTTTCTCAGCACTGGATCGAGTGTTTTTCTCATGTTTCTATTCTATATATAAAAAAATTGCGGCAGGTTTGTGATTGCAAAGGGCGCCCAGTTCACCTAAGAAGATACGATGGGTAACGTTCCATCGAACACCCATCTTCCCACTTTTTTTTTTTTTGCACAAGGAGCACCCCGAAGGGGGTGGAAGCATCACATTAAATCCAAGCGGTGGATGTACATGTTGTTACAAAGGACCCCATAAGATAAGGTATTACACATAGGTCCCTGGTAATTGCAGAAAAGACCTTACAGACAGATGGAAAAACACAATCAGGTCCTTCTCTTTCTCCACCACCGAGCCGGAGATCAGCACGACCGCCGCCGCACCCGGAAGCGGGGACGAAACCACTTGCAACCGAGTAGGCGTTGAACGCAGCAGCAGACCTCCAAAGGGGCCTCTCACAGGAGGTAAAACATTTGCCGGAGCCCTTAGCCGGCTTCTGGATAGGCCATTTCCTGGCCTTGGATGTCGGACGGCTACAACCTGCTGCCGAGGTAGTGCTCAAGAAGATTGCTTCCCAGCTCCAGAGCTGCTTGACGCTGCTGCTCACTCCATCCTCGCCTCCATTCTTCGCCACCACAGCACCTAATGGAAGAAGAGTAATAAAGGAGCAGTAGTACCTCATAGCCCAGGACTCGTCACCGACGCCATCGGAGGCAAACGGCCCACCGTCAGACTCGCCATTCCTGCCACGGATGGGAGGAGACAGGCGTAGAAGATTGGCTCGGCGAAGAGTCCGAAGAGTAGACGTGTTCAGGCAGCAGGTAAAACTCGATGATGAAGAACTCCACCATGGAGCTCAAATCATCAACAAATCCTTCCACTCCAGCAGCTCGCCTGCAGCGCCGCCAGGATAACTGCCTTGCATCAACCAGACGCATCGTTTCTTCTCCCCCTCACCACCACGGCCGGCCAGGAGAAGCAGCGAAGCACACACAAGGATACCAGAACGAGGTAGCAGCACACCACGCTCCCATCTTCTCCCGCCACCACGGCCGACCAAAGGAGAGAGCAGAGTCCACCACCAGAAGAAACCTACACTAACCTTATTCATGGAGAAGCTGGTGCCCAACATCCCGACCATCCCAACGAGGACAGCAAGGACGAGCAGCACCAACGACCACCGGATTTGGTCAGAGAAACCCGGCGAGCTCCGCACGGCAAAACGTCGGCAACAGGCACGCGACCAAAACCTACCCCTAGTAAAAACACTACACACGCCAGAGTCTCGCCTCAGCCCACCTCGACCGGCAACGGCGGCGAGATTGGCCTTGGATTGGCCTGGCTCACACGGAGGTGCTCTCAGTTACTGTAGCAAGGAGAGAGACGGGAGAGGATAAGAATGAAGCAGATCGGACTCCCACTTTCTTTTCACATACCTGTTTCGTACGAAAGCGGAACCAAAGGGATCCAAATCAGTTTCCCTTGCCAAACGAGAGCAGGTATGTGCGTCCTACCTCCTTCGCCCACCGATCTGGTGATCTGAGGGAAGGGGATCGTCAAGTCCAAGGAGGAAGACGACCTGGTCATGACTTGGAAGAAACTTTTTAGAACCTGAGGTGATACATGATCATGTTGAATCCCACGAAGTGCGTCTTTGAGGTCGAAGATAATAAAACTGTAACGTAGAGTGTTTGGCCGTCCCGACGACTTCTCATTATATATTAGACAGAGTATTACAAATAGAGTCCTATACGTATACGATACGGTATAGACTAGGTATAATCTAACACCCTCCCTCAATCTCAACTAGTGAAAGATTGAGATTGCGCTTACAATGCTCATACAATGGTAAAGGGAGTGGTTTAGTAAAAATATCAGCAACTTGATCCTTTGAAGAAATGAATCGAATCTGCAGTTGCTTTTGAGACACACGCTCTCGTACAAAGTGAAAGTCCACTTCAATATGCTTCGTCCGTGCATGGAAGACTGGGTTAGATGACAGATATGTTGCACCAATATTATCACACCATAGGACTGGAGGTTGGACTTGAGTCACACCAAGCTCATGCAACAATGACTGTACCCAGACAAGCTCTGCTGTAGCATTAGCAAGAGCTTTATACTCAGACTCGGTACTCGACCTCGAGACAGTAGACTGCTTACGAGCACTCCAGGCGATCAAATTTCCTCCATAAAATATAGCATATCCCCCCGTGGATCGCCGATCATCCGGACTGCCAGCCCAGTCTGCATCTGAGAATGCTGAGAGCAACGTAGAGGAGGAAGATCGAAACTGTAGTCCACAGTCAATAGTATGGCGAACATAGCGAAGGATGCGCTTAACTGCGGACCAATGGGGTGTACGAGGCTCATGAAGGTATTGGCACACCTTGTTGACCACAAAAGACAAGTCAGGGCGTGTCACTGTGAGATACTGAAGTCCACCAACAATGCTGCGATACTGAGTAGCCTCCTCAGAAGAAAGAGCATCGCCATCTGTACTGCAAAGACGCTCAGAGGACGACATAGGAGTAGTCACTGGGGTGCACTTCAACATACGAGCACGTGCGAGAAGCTCCAAAGCATACTTGCGCTGTCGAAGAAGAAGACTACCAGCGGAGGGTGATAAGACCTCAATCCCCAGAAAATAATGCAGAACGCCAAGATCCTTAACGGAGAACTCAGAGCGAAGCTGGCTTATCAACCTGGGAATAGCAGCTGCAACTGAACTGAGCACAATGATATCATCAACATACACCAACAGGTAGATAGTGACATCCTGGCGCCGAAGAATAAATAGAGATGTATCTGCCACTGAAGGTGAGAACCCCAGAGAGCCAAGGACTGAACTGAGACGTGCATGCCACGCACGAGGAGCCTGCTTCAGTCCATAGAGTGACTTAATAAGCCGACAGTAATGATCAGGCTTACTAGGATCAGCAAAACCAGGGGGTTGCCTCATGTATACCTCCTCCTCTAGAAAGCCATTGAGAAACGCATTCTGGATATCAAGCTGACGGAGATGCCATCTATGAGAAAGAGCCATGGCGAGCACTAACCGAATTGTTGCTGGCTTAACCACAGGACTAAAGGTCTCATCATAATCCAGACCATAACGCTGTTTGTACCCTTTAGCAACAAGACGTGCCTTATACCGCTCAATAGAACCATCCGCATGGAGCTTCACTTTAAAAATCCAGCGTGAATCAATTAAGTTGACACCAGAAACAGGAGGTACGAGACGCCAAGTACCATTATTTTGCAAAGCAGAAAACTCGGACTCCATAGCATCACGCCAATGAGAAATCCGAAGAGCTTCTTTGTAATCACGGGGCTCCTGTGTGTGTTTAGCTGCAGAATAGGCCGCAAGAACGGAAGTCCACGCCACTGTCCCATCAGTACGAACTTTAGGCCGATGAATGCCGCGTCGGGCTCGCGTGACAGGTCCAGGCGGAGGTGATGCAGTCTGTGGTGACACTGCTGCTGGAGACGTAGGACCGATCACATCAGGTGATGGTGCTGCAGGGGAGGCAGGAGGCGTCACAGTCGCATGCATGGGAGCAGGCGACGGCGGCCTATCGGCGTCAGGCGACGCAGGTGACGCGTCGCTGTCGCGTCTGTCGGCAGTCGTCGAGGCTGCACGTGAGGGCGTCGCGGGCGTGCCGCAGCGAGCTGACTCCAGGCATGCAGGTAACGGAGCAAGAGCAAGAGCAGGCTCAGGCAGCACGTAGCCCAAGGGGGAGGATCCATGCACATGCACTGGGCCCGTGGCCGAGCCATGCACAGCTTGAGGCTGTTGATCGATATAAGCTGGAGCATGTCCGGGGATTAAGACCTCCAAACGAGCGCCACGTCCAGTACCTGCACCGTGGTCAGCGAGCAAAGGCGAGGAACGTGCAACATCCATAAATTGGTCAGCTGAAAGTAAAGAGGACTCTGAAATAGGCGGTAATGTGTGTGAGTTGGGCATGTTGACAAAAGGAAACACATTCTCATAAAAAATGACGTCCCTAGAGATATAAACTCGATTAGACGGAACGTGGAGACATTTGTATCCTTTATGAAGCGAACTATAGCCTAGAAAAACACACTTCTTCGAACGAAAATCAAGTTTATGACTATTATAAGGTCGAAGATGAGGCCAACAAGCACACCCAAATACCTTAAAAAAGGTGTAGTCAGGTGTTTCATTAAGAAGTCGCTCAAGTGGAGTTTTCATATCGATGGTGCGACTAGGAAGTCTGTTAATGAGGAAACAGGCCGTGGCAAAGGCATCATTCCAATAGCATAATGGGACAGACGCATGAGCAAGCAATGTAAGACCAGTTTCAACAATGTGACGGTGCTTACGCTCGGCTGTGCCATTTTGTTGATGGGTGTGCGGACAAGACACACGGTGTGACACACCCAAGTTGTGGAAGAAGGGATGGAGTTTTTCATACTCACCACCCCAATCAGTTTGTACATGAATGATTTTGCGATTGAGAAGGCGTTCAACATGTTTTTGAAATTGGAGAAACACATCATAAACATCAGATTTATGCTTAAGTAAATAGAGCCAAGTGAAACGACTATAAGCATCAACAAAACTCACATAAAAGCGATGTCCACTGACAGACGTTTGGGCAGGACCCCAAACATCAGAATAAATGATCTCTAAGGGAAATTTTGTTACACGTGTAGACAAGGAGAAAGGCAACTGATGGCTCTTCCCTTGTTGACAAGCATCACAAACTGACTCGATTTTATTGGACTCATGTAAAGATGGTAACTCATGACTACGAAGAACATGTTGAACGACTTGTAACGCTGGATGTCCTAGACGACGGTGCCACATATCACGAGACACCTTGACACTGCTGAGTGCTTGCTTGATCACAGGGGCTTTAATCTCGTAGAGACCTCCACTGCAACGACCTCTAAGAATGGGTGCTCTCGTGTCCCGGTCCTTTACAAAAAGATCATAAGGATGAAGTTCAATAAACACATTATTATCATGGGTAAGTTTACTCATAGACAACAAATTACGAGTGGCTTTAGGAACATGAAGGACACGGTTTAGTGCTAGAGACCTAGAAGACGGAGTGGATAAAATAGCTTGACCAATATTATGAATGCGCATACCTGCTCCATTAGCTGTGTGGACCTGGTCAGCCCCGTGATAAGGCTCGCGCGTAGTGAGCTTGTCCAGCTCATGGGTGATGTGGTGCGTAGCGCCAGAGTCAGCATACCATGCAGGGTCGACAGGAGGTTGTGGAGCACTATGTGTGCCCTGAGAGGCCGTCATCGCCATGGCAATTTGCTTCTCAGTGTTTCTCCCATCATTGCCTATGCCCAGAAAATTACGGTCAAACCGCTTGTAGCACTTCGACGATGTGTGGCGCGGGATTCCGCACAGCTGACAGACGACACTGCCACGCCCATTATTAGGCTTGGACGTGGTGGAAGGAGGCGTCGGCTTGGTCGGTGGCGAGGTGAAGGGCGATGTCGGTCGTGGCCCACCACGGCCAGCGCCAAATGCTGCGACCGGGGAGCTGACGTGAGCAGCTGCATGAGCTGCAGGGTAATACGAGCCACCCTGATTGCGACGCTGTGACAGCTTCCGCTGCTCTGTCGCCTGAAGCTGCGAAAATAAATCGCGAATCTGCATGGGGGTGGTGCGAGCATTCACCACCTCGAAGAGGGCATCATAGTCACCATCTAACCCGGCGAGGACGGAGGATATAAACTCGTCGTCGCGAAGAGGCATCCCGATACTTGTGAGGGAGTCCGAGAGTGCCTTCATCTCATGGAAGTAGACATTGATAGTCTTGTTCTCCTTTTTCAGCTCAGCCATCTGCTGTCGGATTGCCGAGGCTCGTGCGATGGATGTGGAGGCAAACGCTCCACTAAGAGTCTCCCAGGCTTCACGTGAAGTGCCAGCAAACATGATCATGCCAAGAACACCTTCAGTCATTGACGAAACAAAGCCTGTGAGGATAGCCTGGTCCTGTTGAGTCCAGTGCTGGTACGCTGGGTTCGGCTGTTGATGTACGCCACCAGCATGACTTACGGCAATGTGTGGGTCGGGGCAGACGAAGGATCCATCAACATAGCCCATGAGCAGATGGCTACGAAGCAGCGGACCAACCTGTGCACGCCAAAACATGTAGTTGTCGCTTGTCAGCTTGATGGTGATGGCCCCTGCGATGGTGACGATGGGTGGTAGCACTTGGTTGGGGAAGAACTGTCCCGGCTGGTTGGGGAAGACGGCGCCATATGACGGCGCGTTCAGGCCAGGGCCGTATGACGGCGACGCGTGCAGGCTAGGGCCGTATGACGGCGACGCGTTCAGGCCAGGGCCGTATGACGACGGCGCCATCGGCGTTGGCTGAGGGTGAAACCCTAGTGCCAGAGGATATGTGCCCGGAGTGGAGTACCCGGCCATGTGTTGGCACCCAGCCATGGGCGACAGCCCTGGCGCCTGTCTCATGGTCGCCATGATGTTGGAGTAGGTCGCGGCGTCCGAGTAGATGGCGCCCATGGTGTTGGACAGAGGAAGCACCGCGTCCGTTGAACCAGGCAGGGACGGCTGCATCACGCCGAGTCCGGCCGCGCTCGACGTCGTGGTCGAGGTTTGCACGGAGGCGGAGAGGTCAGAGGTCGTCACCGGCGCGGTGATGGCAGGAGAAGAGGTTGACGAGGTCATCGACCCGGAAGCCATCGTGCTTGCAGGTGCAGCGACGGCGGCGGCGGAAGCGTGGGATCGCGGCGGCGGCGGCGTGATCTAGGTCAAGTCGCTCGCTCTGATACCATAATAAAACTGTAACGTAGAGTGTTTGGCCGTCCCGACGTGCCTCGTCGGGTAGGGATCTTCTCATTATATATTAGACAGAGTATTACAAATAGAGTCCTATACGTATACGATACGGTATAGACTAGGTATAATCTAACAGAAGAAGCAAAGATCCAATGGACCCTATTCTTTGATGGATCTCTCACGATACAGGTCGTGCTAACAGGTTTCCTTTGGCAATGTGGAAGACAAGTTTCCTTGGCAAAACAGGTTTCCTTTCCTCTGCTTTTTGTACCGATAGCAATCCAACTAACAAGCTTTTGTACCGTGCTACTCCATTTTACAAGTTTTATATGAATTTGCACCTTCTAGGAAAGTATTTGTATGACAGGTGCAATTACCTCTTGCCAAAATATCGTCTTAAATCATTACGGCTCGTAGCATGAAACCCACTAAAAGAGAGCCTAGAAATTTGGTTTTGTAGTACTAGGAAACACAGCGAAAAAAACAAGAGGATGAACATGAGAGTGGGAACCTGGTGGTAGAAGGAGACGGTACAACAACAAAAAATATAGAAGTGTGGTTCTGGTTAGAAGGCAGATGAAGAGAAGAAAAAATAGGATTTGTAGAAAGATGACCACAACGCTGACCTCCGCAAACCATTTTTCCTATCAAATCCAATTGTACTCATCGCCTCATCGGTTGTCAAATCCAGCTGCAGATCAATTTCCCAGTCTTTTTTTCCAATCTGCCGAACAAAGCAAAGCGTACTCATCGCCTCATCGGAACCTCTTGGGAGCAGGTGCGTCGTAACCGTCGTGACTTGTGAGGGAAAGATTGTACGGCCACCACTGGAAGGGGAAGATGAACCAACGGGACCGACACCAATGCACCCAAACAACGATGACATCGTGGGCAACAGAAAATAGGGGAAAAAACGTAGCCACGGGTGAGCAAAACCAAACCAAAGCAGGCAGAAATCGCACGAAGGCGAGCCCAATCAAGACCAACCAAGAGTGAAGTAAACAGCAGCACTGTCATATGCTCGACAAGATTGACAAATGGAAGTATGAAAAGAGGGGCGTGTCAAATTTGTGAAGAAGAGAAACATGTCAAAGTGAGAACTGAGAAGTGCATAGCACTACTAACAGTACCTTGCCGCTTCAGTATCAGTGTGAAACAGCTCAAGATCGATGTACACACGCGCGCAAATGATCACCTGTCAGTTGGAAATTTTCAGTGATTCTAGTGTTAATAAATGTTCAGAAAAATATATTTAGCAATGATCAATCAATCTGTCCATTAAATGAATTGCACACAGATAGCAAACACATAGCTGTGCCGCTTGAGGTCAGTTGAAACAAATGAGCAAATTGCTACCGGCATAACGATCAAAGGGCAGTGAAGGTGTTTCTTCTAACTATCACTTAGGAGTTAGGAAAGGGGTGCATCGCCAAAGAAAGCATAAGCCTTTTTCAAAATCTATTGTATCACTTACGAGTTAGCAGTTTAGCACTGGGATGCATCACCAAAGAGAACAATTTTCAGGGAAAGCGCTCGGCGGGGCACCTGAGGATGTTCCGGTGATGCAGGGAGCTCTCGTGGCTGGCGGTGGAGAGGACGCTCCTCCTGCTATTATTCCGTTCCGTGCGTGGCCGTGGGTGCCCTTCTCGATCTTCTCCACCTCACACTGGAGAACCGCAAACACTGAAATCACGGCGTGCGCCGAGGAGGAAAGGTGCTGGGCTAGAGAAAAGACGGGAAGAGGAAGCGGTAAGAAGATCGGAAGGGCCGCACCTGGCGGCGGCGAAGGCCAACCCGGACGGCAGAGGGAGCGACATGGAAGCACGCCGGCGAGGTATCGAGGGACGGGCGGCGGAGTGCAGGATGGCAAGGAAACAACTTAAAACCGGCGGCGGCGCGAGCGAACTAAAGGAATCGTCCCACACCGGGCGAGGGAGGCGGTGGAGAGAGAGGGACGGGCCGCGGGCGGAGTGCAGGATGGCAAGTAACCAGCTTAAAACCGGCGGCGGCGCGCGCAAGCGAAGCAGGGCAGGCGAATAGTCCCACCTCGCCAAGTTGGGCTCGGCCGCACCAACATAAAAGCAGAAGTTTGTGCCGGTCTTTCGCCGAAGACGCACGCTTGGTGCACCAGGCCTGTCGAGGCGAGAGCAGTCGCTACATGGTTTCCCGCTGGGCCCGCCCCCGGGGCCTGTTACCGTAGGTCATTTGTGTTCGGAGCGGGAAACCGTGATGCGATGTAAGCCTTTTTGGTTTTTAATTTTTTTTTTGTCGGGAGGGCCCAACTGACGTTACAGATCCATCGCGAGAGTGTTGTAGCCGGCCCAAATCGACGTTACCGCCCGTGTCTTCCTCCAACGCATCTTCTAGGAGCATTTCCAGTTACCCAAACAAATCGGTCCGCTTTTGGCAGACGCCGTGGATGCGTCCTAGCTTTTACATCCCGGCTCTCTCTCTGTCGATTGATCACTCGTAGTTGCAGACGACATGTACCGGGAGAGTGGCAGTGTGTGTAGTGGGGGACTGGGCTGCAGAGATGAGGAGACCGAAGCGTTGCGCCGGAAGCGTAGAGTATGTTTTGCTACCGCGCTGGTCCACAGGAGTCGCCAACCTCGGTCCACGGAAGAAAGAATCATCAACAGATACAAAGAAAGAAAGAAAGTAGCACAGTGCACAGGACTCCCGATCGAAGTACTACGTGCTTTGATCTGCAGCGTCGATTCGCTTTGCCACGGAGAGGCACATGCATGGGATGGGAAGCGCAACATTTTTGTGGCCCGCCGTCGTCATTGCCTGGTTTTTGGGCGTACGGATCCTCATCACGACCCACGGCGACGTACACTCCAGGTGAGGTATGCGGCACCTGAGTTTTTGCATGCTACTGGCAATCGAGTGCCTAAAACCTCCATCCTTTCTGTCGACTTGTTTTTTGACCAGCCAGCAGGTCTCATCTTAAAACAATGACGGCCGGCCGGACCCAGGAGGAAGAGCCTGTCGAGGCACACTCGAGGACACGACTGAATTGTGGGCTGCATCAGAGGAAGCAAAAGGACGTGTACGTACCTGGGGAGGGATTATCACGAGCAGGGGATGATGCATGGATGCATGCATGCGTCTACGTGCATGAGCAGGGCATGGACCACACTGCCTGCTTCTGCCTGTTAAAGCTACCAGCAAAACGATGTGCTGCTGAAACTCCGCGAGTGTTGTGAAATTCCACAAAATGCCGAACTTTTAAAAAAAATAACCCTTCTTCAAAACTAATTCCAATTCTAACCCTTTTTGGTAGCACCCAACGATAGGGCGCCGTTACAAGACTGCCAGCCTGGCAAGGTGGGGCCTGTTAAAGCTACCAGGAAAACGATGTGTCGTGCTGCTGAAACTCCGCGAGTGTTGTGAAATTCCACAAAATTAACCCTTTTGCCCAACTTTAACAAAAAATAACCCTTCTTCAAAACTAATTCCAATTCTAACCTTTTTTGGTAGCGTCCAACGACGGGGCGCCGTGTTGTGCGTCGTTACAAGACTGCCAGCGTGGCAAGGTGGGGCCCACATGCCTGCCGTGTAGCGCCGCGGCCGAGGGAGCTACACACTAGAGCGTACCGCCTTGCTTGTTTGATGGCGCTTTCCTTTTGGGATTTTGGGACCCGAGAGACACAGAGGATGCAGGCAACAAATGCTCGAAAATTCGCTAAGTCAATGTGTACCTCCGCATGATGGGGGCGCTATGCCTCATATTGTAGCTCCTCGTCGTGTGGCGCTATACCCCTGAGAACTGATAAGTAGTTCGGGCCGCGGGGTGGCTGGCCACCCAAGCCATTCATTCATCCCCGACTCACTTCTCTCTCCCTCTCCTCCCCCTACTCAATCCCCTCACAGATCCCTTCATTTTGGTCCGATTTCGCCGTGAATTTCGGTTCCCTTCGTGGAGAGAGGTAATCTCCCCCATCCTCCATGTTTTTGTCCAATCAAAATCTTGCAATTTTGTGCCATTTCTGTAGATCTTGGAAACCCTAGAAATGTCATATGAGGGGAAATGTGTGGTTTCTCCTCGATTCTATTGGTCAATGGGTGTGGATATGATGGCTATGAAGTGTTGAGCTTGCCCCTTTATAGGTTAGGGTTACGGCTTTTGGTAGATTTAGTTAGTGAGCTAGGTTTAGTAGCTAATGAGCTAAATTTTGTTGTTGTATTTGTAGGAGCGCTCCCACATCCAGACAGAAAGTAGGAGCAGCGGGCCACCTATGCAGGACTGTTCTTCGCCCCTGCGACACGCATCGTCCAGCTACAAAGATAGGCAAACACATAGCAATAAGAAACTTGTTGGAGAGATGCTAGATGCACAACAATGTGTAATGTTTTACCTGACAGTACAAGTATGCCAGTGCCGCTGAACCCAACTCAGATTTGACTCCAAATTGGTTAAGGCTTTCAGCCACATCCACGACATGGTCCTGCCACTGCCGTCAGCAAACAGGGAACAAGAGATCACGTACCACACGTACACGCGTGCATACCGCTCAATCTCATCGTCATTGGCACCTTCGGGGCAATGGGCAAAATTCTGACGTATCCAATGGAAAGTAGCACCAGCGGGTGTTCTGTTCTTTTTGGGGTCGGCATACAGTTCAGGTGAAGCCCCAATCATGGCTTCCATATTTGCTTGCCATCCATCTGAATTAGTGCTAAAACAAATAGGTTTACCATCGATAGGGAGTGCTAGGATCATCGACATGTCCGGGAGAGTCACGGTCATCTCCCCGGTGCGGAGGTGAAAAGTGTGTGTCTCCGGCCTCCACCGGTCAACAAGGGCAGTGATGGCGACATGATTCATGGACACTGTCGACCGGGAGACAAGCTGGATGAACGGAAGGAGCCTCAGCATCTCGATGTACGGGGTGTACCTCTCGTCGTATGGCATCTTCTCGGGGTCTGATACCTCGTGAGACCTAAGACGAAGTGGTTTTAACACCTACAAAACACAAGTGCAAACAGTAAATTCCATGCCAACTAAATGTATGAACCAACATTGCCAATATTTGTTACCTTCTTCTCCTCCACAATGATGCGTGCACGATGCTTACGGTCATACTGATCATCAAGTAGTTCCATCCTACATCAAAATTAAAACTAATAAGACGTAGCATATTTGCTTTTCACATAGAACATACACGACAAATACAATTGTTCAACCGCATCTCACAAGAATACATGTGCTCTATCACATCTCATACATACACCACACATACAAATTAACATTTTATTTGGCATGCATTCTTGCTAATACAACTAATTGACCACATCTAATACATACACCTCACAAACTAAGCACCGGTTAAATAGAACTACAAAATCAGCATTCCACATGATTCTCAACGATTATACGTGCTACCTAATTGCTATAGGACCAACAAAATTACCAAGTTTCAATACAAATTTTGAATCTAGGATTAAATAGGGTTTCACCTATAGTTGCAAAAAGAGAGCAAATGTGACACAATTTGTGGATGAAATTGAGGGGAGAGGGAGAGAATACCTTGGGGAAGGATTGAGGGACGAAATCCCCTTCAGATCTGTCGGAATCGGGTGGGAATTTAGGAGGGAGGGAGAGGGGCGGCGCCGCCGGCCATGGCTTCTTGGAGAGAACAGAGGAGGTTCGGTTGAGCACGGGTGGGCTGGGTGCGGCCGAGCGGGTCTTTTTCTCGCCGACATGTAGCGCCACGGAACGAGTCGCTATGCTCATACATGTAGCGCCCCTTGCCTCGGCGCTATGCATCGACCCATTGGGCCCCACAGTGCCACGGTGGCAGGCCCATAGCGACGCGTTACAGGGCACTATCAGGACGAGTGTAGCGCCCCGTCGTTTGGCGCTACAAAAAGGGTTAGATTTGAAAATATTTTTGAAAAAGGGTTATTTTTCGTTAAAGTTTGGCGAAATGGTTAATTTTGTGGAATTTCACGACAGTGTTTCAATTGCTAGAAGATGCTGCCCAAAAATCTACTGCAAACGAAACGAGTTGTTTTTTTGAGACAAAAACGAGTTGTTTACTTTTCTTTTAGCGGAAACGAGTTGTTTACTGGATCAGAGTGCTCAACATAACAGGCCCTGCGGCATGGGCTCGTCATTTTCTCGATTAATCCAGATATTGTATGAATGGAAATTTTTAATTCAGTATAGTAATTCGCTGCACGCAAATCATCCGCATTAAAAACAGGATAAAAACGTGGAAAATCTAATTCAGTACGTACAGTAATTCGCCTCCAACCAAATCATCCGCATTGAAAAGAGGATAAGCAAACGTGGGTGAAAATCTTTAATTCAGTACAGTAATTCGCCTCCACGTAAATCATCCCCATTAAAACCACACTAAACAAACGTGGGTGCAAATATTTAATTCAGTACACTAATTCTCCTGCACGTAAATCACACGCAATAAAAACATGATACACAAACGTGCGTGGAAATATTTAATCCAGTACACTAATTCCCCCTCCACGTAAATCACACGAATTTAAAACATCCTAAACAAAACGTGTGCGGAAATATTTCATTAATTCAGCATACTAATTCGCCTCCACGTAAATCACCCGAATTAAAATTTGCCTAAACAAAGCGTTGGTGGAAATCTTTGATAGATTCTGTACAGTAAATTGCCTCCGCGTAAAATCACCTGCATTAAAATAGGGCTAAACAGAATTCGGTGGAAATCGTTAATTCAGTGGAGTAATTCGCCTCCATGCAAATCATCCGCATTAAAAACAGGATATAGCTGTGCTTTGTGAACAAGAAGGAAGCGTAGACGCCGAGTCAACCAGCCTAAAATGGAAACAATTAAAGAGTAGACCCAGCGCACACGTTGTACAAGGGGTGGGGGCAAAGTTTAAAAAAAAAGTAATAGCCTATAATCCCTCCCGGGTTCAGTTTGGCCGAGGTAGCGGGTGAACCGAAATGAAACCCGGTAAGCCACGCGGATCATACAATACAAGTGCGGGTCCGTTGGATCCTCTCATCTTCATAAGTCTGCATGACCAGCCTAGAACGAGCATTTCATAGTTGCCAAAAGGTGCATGCTGGCCATCAACCATGCATATCGTGCAAAAAAATAGACGGTTTTTTCATACAACATCGATTTTCAGTTAAATTTTAAATTGGAGCTGTCCAACCTTGCAGTATACCTATCACACGTGAAACATCATTTTGTGCTATTGAACATCTTCACATCATTATTTCCCAGGATGTGTCTAAACCGCACAAAGACATCACAATATATAGAAAACACTAATGCAATAAAAAATTATGGGTATGCAACAAATCCAGCCTACTAATTGCAGCAAATCCCCAAGAAAGATCACCACACATATGCAACATGGGAGGCAGACGTTTGCAGCACCCCACAAAACACATTTGCAGCATAAACACAACATTTGCATAAGCTGCCCAAAATCGTCGCAGCACCTCGCTCAGTGTGTTTGCAACCCAAACCCCTTGGCGGCATGTTAAAAATACGTATGCAACATCAGAAATCACAAAATCACCAACCTTACTTTTGAACCATTGAGTTCGCCGCCTCGTTCTCATCGGAGCATCGTTGACACTAGATCTGGAGAGCTATACTTGTTCTTCTCGGTCAACCGTCTTTCGTTGCTTGACATGGTGGATAACCTCAGATTGAGTTCCACCACGACCATGGCGGTGTTTGAGCTTTGTGGTCTCCCAGATGTGATGTTGTAATAGAACAGACGGAGGAGAAGGGGGTCTAGAGGTATAGCCACGAGGGAGCATTAGCGGCAAAGCGAGGGGGCGCAGGAGGGAGAGACTTGAAGAATGAATGGTAACAAAGAGGGTGTGTGCGGGAGCGAATGGACGAAGGAGAAAGGGATCTAGAGGAATAGCCGCGAGGGAGCATTAGCGTCAAAAGCGAGGGGGCACATGAGAGAGAGACTTGAAGCATAATTGGTAACAAATAGCTTGTGGAGCGAATGGCCCGATTTATTCGCTCGATCAGCCGTCAAATCTTTAGCATTTAACTTCCTAAAAGGTGGTGTTTTAAACCATGTTGTGCACTTCCTTACTGTTTTTTGCGTCCGACTCCACAAATGTGATATAAGTCAAGTATGTCCCCAAGGTTCGGATTTCAGATTTTATAGCCCTGACACCCTGTTATCCGTTTGGAATGTAGTATGCAACTAGCTTAGATGAAGCATGAATGGCTTATTAGACATGAAAACTATCATGTATATCTAAGGCCATGATTGGGCAGTCAAACCATAAACCTATGTATGAAACCTATGTACCTTTTAGCTACGACAATGCTAGTGATATCATCATAGTATTATATTCATGTGTATACAAATACACCCATTCTCTAATCATGATAACAAACTTGGTCATAAGCACCTTCTAGATGTTTAAATGGTGCAAAAAATTATATCAATCTGTTGGTAGGGATGGATTTTCACATCAATATCTGACACACCATGCACAAAACTTAGCTAGCCCAATAGAACTAGATATACAATTGCAATCATACACTCTACTCCAATCATGTCCAAAATACAAATGTTGGCCTATGTACTGAATTTTTTGTGTTTTAAAGATATCTTGAACCAGATCTTCTCTTCTTCTGGGTCCCTCCTATTTGGTTGGAAGTTTCCTACTCCAGTTGGGAAAGCAATGGGCCATAGTTTCGTTATCGAGTCTTGTTATGGTCGAATATGAATCATGGAGTAGAATAAAAACATGAGTCAAATGCATCGTACTCCCTCAAGATAATATTGCAATTTTGTAAATTCCACACAAAATAGAAATTATCGCATACGAAAATCAACTACTAATCGTGCGCATATGTGCATCCACATTAACACTTAAGTTAGTCAACAACACAACAACCCTAGCAATTACAAATTTTCTTATTGCAATCACAAAAGGAAAAATTGTCATGCATTCATACGATGTGTCTTGCAACTATGACTATCACCGGCGGAGCGGGACACAAACTACATGATGGGCCAATTCACATACATAATTAGCCACTTTGTTGGCGAAACTATAGAAAATCCTAAGAGAAAAGCCAAAGATAAGATAAGGCCAGGACATGGCCTTGTATTCCCCCTGCACACGCAGCCTTTGAGGATTACCAAGCCCATCTAGAACCGACCAAGTATATTTATTGAAATTACTAGGGGAATCTGAAATGAGGCTTGTGAATATTTGCGCAGCGACTACATTGCTACATATATAATATATGTAACATATATGGCATGGGCTATTTTTAGGCTTGTCCTGGGCTATCGTACATATTGCCATATCTTAAGATTGGCCCACCATGATTACTAATTTCATTCGCGGACTGAGCTGGCAAAGACGATACACCCGGTCTTTTTTCTCGCAAGGATAATCATTTTTATGGTAGTAACACACACACACTGTAAGAATCATGGACATTTGTTGGTATCATGTCTCAAGTGCACATATAAAATATAGGATCAAAATCATGACCCAAATGTAACACAATCAAAGTGCATGATTGCATCTAATAACTCGTAATTTAATTATGTGAGTGTCTAGTATACCTAGTACAACCGCATCAGCCAAACCCGAACATTTCAAACATATAAAGGATGCGGCCAACACAATGGTCAACAATCTATCAAACGCAGATTATCAATGCAATGATAACATATCTATTCTTTGGTTACTACACATCCAAGGTAAACTAACTCTTGGCTGCCAATTTTCATTGATATCACACATACAGGTATCACATAAAAATGAGGGTTAATGAACCGTGCCCCAAATCTAGACTAAAAATTAACTGACAAATGGTATCATATGGTTGGTCACAGTCTTATTATATCGGTGTATGTGTTCTCCCATTTGCAGGATGATAAGTAGTCCCAAAGGCCACCACCATGACTACTTAATTTAGTCTTTTAATTGTATTAGTGATTGCCCAAAGATGACGATATCTATATACCCCACAAGTATAGATGATCTATGTTTCATGCGTATATGTGTTTTTTATGAAAAAAAAATCATGATAATTGAAATAATCCCTGATACCGTTTACATCACTATTGTGCGCAGGTGCACTCACAACTCTATGGTTACAAAACCATGAACCTGACCCACACAAATAAGTTTTGTAGCTATTATGCAAGCTTGCATGAGGCTTACATCTTATCAAATGTTCTTATCCAACTAAGTAGACCGTTACAAACCAAACAAAGATGTGATATACATAGTTGTGAAAACTTCCCATGTAAAGTGATGTGCTGGAATGCCAGGTTTCATCAACATCCTGCATGAGAGTATTGTATCATGAAATTCCTACTTGGTTTCACCAAATCAGCGCAGAAAACTTAACTAGACCGCCGCGATCACACATTAATATAGAGTCCAATATTAGTTTACCAATATATACTATTATTTGCACCCACATAGTTGGTCCCAACAATGGCACATTTTCTAGCTTTACTACCACATATGTGACATTGATTTTCGGTCAAAAATGTATGGCTATGATCTTCCATCATACAGTATGGATTTATCCGTCATCATACCTGGCCATGGGCAACCCGGCCAGGCCGGACTCAGAAAATCCCGTAGTGAGCCAGGCCATCGGGCCAGATTGGGCTCAGGCCTGCAAAATATGTGATTTTACACCGTGGTCAGGCCGGCCGGGCAAAGTCGGGTTTTTTTGGGACCAGGCATAACTTTTGCGGCTCGATGGTCGGGCCGGGCCAGGCTAGGCTCAGGCTTGATTTTCTAGCACATAGCTTTTAAGGCCCGCCCCAAATTATAGTCAGGTATATCTGTCATTCACTAATGAGAATTGCATACTGAAATAGAAATAATACCGAAACATCATTTTCCATCATATCATGTGCACGTGCGTGGAAACTCCAATAAATTAAATTAGACCGTTGCGGTCCGGTGTTTAGCATCGAATATTAATCCACCAATATACGCAATCACTGGCTCTACGACAATTGTCCCCACATGTGGCCACATTTACTAGATTTAATAGCCGAGGTCTATTATTGGTTATCGACCAAATCAACTGTAGTTATGATCTTATGTCATGTACTTATGGATTGATCTGTCATTCAACAAGAGACTTGTGTGATGCAGTTTTGGAACCATCCATCATTTAGTAATGTGATCTCCACCATCTAAATTCCGATAACATCAAACGCAAGTTTCATCAAGATTGTGTGCATGTACATGAAATATCCAATAAATTTAACAAGACCACTGTGATGAAACGTTTAGGGTCATATATTAGTCTGCCAATATACGTTATCATTGCACTACACGACAGTTATCCCACCCGTGGACACATTCACTAGCTTTATTAGCGGATAACTGACACCGTTAATCATCCAAATCAACTGCAGTTATGGATTTATCTGTCATTCGTTCATAAGAATTCCCCCATATAAATAGCAATATTCTGGAATGTCAGTTTTCATAAACATCATGTGCACATACATGGAAACTTCAATAAATTCAACTAGATCATTGCGATTAGGCGTTATAGTCCAATATTAGTCCGCCAATATACGTTATCATTGGCACTACACGACAGTTATCCCACTCGTGGACATGTTCACTAGCTTTACTAGCAGACTACTGACACTGGCAATCGTCCAAATCAATTGCAGTTATGGATTTAGCTGACATTCGCTCATGGAAATTCAATAAATTCAACTAGATCATTGCGACTAGGCATTAGGGTCCAATATTAGTCCGCTAATATACGGCATCACTATCATTATATGACAATATTCCTCTCACGTGACTACATCACTAGCTTTACGAGCAGATGGTTGACATTGCCGATCGACCAAATCAATTGCGGTTATGATCTTATGTCATGCGGTTATGTATTTACGTGTCATCCAGTAATGAGAACTAGCCCCCTAAATATCAATAATCTTGAATTTTACATTTTGTCAACATCATGTGCACGTGCATGGAGACTCCATATATGATTACACAACCGCAACATGTATCTACTCCTATCGCAACGTAAGGTTGTAACATGTATGTAACTCTCTGTTATACAAGCGTTGCAGCGAAGCATATAAGTTGTCAGCCTAAATAGATTATTATATGCACAATTAGGATGCTCCAAATCAATCAACGTCATCTGTCATCCACAAACACACATTTTTCGTACCGTTTGACGGTTTCTACGCCCTTTTCGTAAGGAACATAGTGAGCTCACATATTATTGCAAGTTAGCATACGAGATCTAAGTACTTCAATTGCATAACTAATAATTTGGATTGATAACACACAATATTTCAGGTAGATCGGTGCATTGTCCGGTCAACTCCATGACTATGCAAACCGTGTCCCACAAGAAAAAAACCAACACAAACACAGCCACCCCGGTCCGGTTGGACCATGGTCAAGATGGCCCCATCTCTATCATTGCCACTCTGACCAGCTATGTAAACGGGTCCTGCCGTCGCCCGTACCAAAATCTAATCATATCGGATCACATCCTAAACCCATCCATCACTCGGCCGGTTTGATCTCCGGGTACAGTCACTGACAACCCGGGCCCACCGTACCTCAACCTCAGCCCGGCGGCCGCGCGGGGCGATCGATCGATCGGCACGGCTGTGCGCTGTAGCACACCTTCCATTCCTGTATGGATTTAACCACGCCAATTATTACCGGCCACCACGTAAAATAAAAATTTATTACTGGCCACCCCCGCGCAAGATACCGTTCTTGCCCCTGATCCCTTGCGGGAGCAGATACGTCAAAGTGCCACTCTAGCGTTGCTGCCGCGGGTGCTTTATAAGGGGGCTGGCAGGTGTGCGTCGTCGACCCTACAACTCGCCACCTCCTGCTCTCGAATAAAACTCTGACGAGCGCAGAGCAGAACAGAGCAGTGCAAGAGAGAGAGAGAGGATGATGATCGGGGAGGCGGCATGGGGGCAGGTGGGATGGCGGCGACGGCGAGGGTGCCGACGTGGAGGGAGCGCGAGAACAACCGACGCCGGGAGCGGCGCCGGCGCGCCATCGCCGCCAAGATCTTCTCCGGCCTGCGCGCCCACGGCAACTACACCCTCCCCAAGCACTGCGACAACAACGAGGTGCTCAAGCACCTCGCCGACGAGGCCGGATGGACCGTCGAGCCCGACGGCACCACCTATCGCAAGGTATCATTACACTCCGCCTCCCGTCCCTTCTCCTCTCCTCAGTTTCGACGACGTTGCTTTTCTTGCTTTTTGGATTGCGCACGACGTTCTTGTTCTTGTTCTTGTTCTTGAGCCCAGCCGAAGGTACATTCTTCCCGAATTGCGAGGAACGATTAATTCCATGCCATTGTGCTGAACTCCTTCGTCCTCGGCTGAAGCTTGGGCGTCTGATTAGTTCCGGATCGAGAGATTTTCTTGGATCTTTTTTTTATGGGAATGGATATAGCCGTGGATTTCCTCTATGCTTGACAGAGTTGTATCTTCAGTTACAAGCCCGGCTTTCCTGAAATTCTCGTCATCACCTTTTTGGCTTTTGGTGGGGTGTGATGTCTGGTGTGGGCGGCTATGAAACGAGATACCGATGCGCGTGCTCCATCCTTTTGCGCCTAGCTCGTCACACTTAGGCCATTCTAGCTCCTCAAGCTGCTCTCTTTCTAGATTGGAGGATGTGAATTTTCTTTCGCTTGCACATGTGGGACAAGGCAAAGAGGAACCACACGCAGAGCATTACGTAGCCTGCTTCCATGGAAAAGCTATTGGATTGCAGCTAATGCTTCTGGTTTGGTTCCTCTTTTTACGCGAGGATCAGTTTGTTCTTACTCGAGAGGAACAGGGATCTCTTCTGTTCTTGATTTCAGTTCCTCTTCGCGTGCCTTTTTAGGCGATGCAATGTACACACACTAAAGCTCCTCGCTTTGTTTCCTTTTCCCCCCTTGGTTAGGATCTTTGTTTTGCATGGAATCTAATCTTCAGTTACCTCCTCTTTTTAATAGGAGTAGATGGTACTACTAGTTCTGTTGTCAGTTCATGTTGCACTATTCCTTTTTCTTTTTCTTTGAAAGAGATGTGTGACTCCTTGTCAAGACAGAATTACCAGGAGATATCCTCTTCGTTTTGGGTCAAAGTTTGCATCTTTCCACGCACATTGCCCTGTTTTTGTACATTGCCCTGTTTTTGTACTCCCTCGCAGTACCATGCATTAGTAATTTTATTTAGCTGCTTATTCCTGTGCTTGGACAGAAGCTTGTTCATAGGACGGGTAAAGAGCAGATAACGGGGACAAAAGGTAGTGGCATGGTCATAGGCAGGTAGATATGGGCATGACCGAATATTTTCATCAAAGGAAGCCAAGGCTGTCAAAGAAGGTTTTGATTTCAGAAAAATCACTTTGCAATACAAAATGACCAAGCATCTTCGTCTTTCTTTCTTTGAATTGCAATCAGCTTTCGAAAGCAGTATTTTTCTGCACGTTTAGACTAGTCACAATGGGGAGTATCATATACTAGTATCATGCAAATGATACTAGTCTATGTTACTACCTCCACAGTGGGTAGTAACATATGTGTGGTATCATATAATACTGCATTTATTAGGTTGTAGACTCATATTGCATTGGAATCCGTTATGTTACGGTATCTACCTATGATACCACTATCACCTCTCTCTTCATTAATTGCAGTGCCATGTCATCTTTTTGCCAACATGGCATGCATGATACTACCTATAATACCTCCATTGTGGCTAGTCTTAAGGCTGACGCCGAGTGTTGATTTGCCTTTACTGAAGTATGTCACCGCCAACATCTTGTGGCATTGCGACGGCTGTACTTTAAAGTACATTAAATGAAGATAAATAAATCTTCCTTCTGGCCATAATCTCTGGATTCGCTTAGATTTTGTATTGTTCTTTGCTGTATTCGTGTCCCCATCATTGGAGTTTTGCAATTTATGTTCGGATCTGATTATCTTATCCCGGTATTTGGTATGCATTTGTTGTCACGACCTTTTCTTTTTCATTTTTCTGAGGCTACAACTTCTTTTTCGTCAGGGTTGCAAGCCTCCTCCTGCAGCAGTGCGATCGGGGCCGGCGAGCCCGTGCTCATCGCTGCCGGTGAGCCCCCGGGCCTCCTTCCGCTCCGGCTCCTCCTCGCACATCACGCTGGGCGGCGGCGGCAGCGGCTTCTATGGGGGCGTGGAGGACAGCTCCCTCATCCCGTGGCTCAAGAACCTCTCCTCCAGCAACGGCCCCGCGTACTCCTACTTCGACGGCGGCTCGTTCAGCGCGCCGGTGAGCCCGCCGACGGGCTCGCCGCCGCGCGTGCCCCGCATCAAGACCGGCTGGGGGGAGTATCCAGCCGTGCACGCCCAGCCGCCGTGGGTCGGTGGCTATCGCGTTCCTCGCGGCTACGGCTACGTCGACTACTCCCTGCCCAACTCCAGGCCGGCGAGCCCCAGGATGGCTCCCGACCCGAACTGGCTCTCCGGGTTCCAGATATCGTCGGCGGGGCCTTCTTCTCCGACGCACAAACTCATGGCCCCTCAGAATCCCTTCGGAGCCTCCGTCAGCTTCAGGGACATGGCGGCGGTGGCGGCCGCGGCCACCGCGCCGGTTACGAGGGCGCACACCCCGGCACAGAGCGGCACGTGCTCTCCGGTGGCGAACCTGGGCGATGTCCCGATGGCCCACAGCGTGGCGGACGACTTCGAGTTCGGGAGCGACGAGGGCATGGTGATGGCGTGGGAGGGGGAGCGCGTCGCCGAGCCCGATGAGGACGAGCTGGAGCTCACCCTTGGGAGCTCCAAGACCCGCGGCGGCGCCGCAGCCTGAGTTGAATCGTCAGAGGGAGTGAGGAGAAAGAGATGGAAAGTCATCAAAGGAATTTCCTCAGATTTTGTCGTGGCAGACTATATTCGTCCGTCCTGGTTCCAGGGTCTGAACTTAGTTCAGTTTATCAGCAACTATCGTCGTCGTCAAATTTTAGCGTTTTAAATTATTTCTCTTCATTTTCTTTTAAGATATCGATACTAGAAAACATGGCTAGGGAAGTGAACCTGTTGTGTTCCTGAATCTTGATCATCAGACAGTCGAATTATATCTATATTACTATAAGCAAGAGATACATGTCGATTATGTTGGTTATTATGTTTCCTGTGCCTGTGATTTTCCAATGGTATTTTTTCTACATCGTTCCTGCTCATGTGGTTATTTTACATCGGTTCTTCTTCAGAATTATCTCCTTTGTTTTTTTTTTTGGAAATTACCAATCTCTTCTTCAGTTTTGGTCATCTGTTGTTGACTGTTAGTCTGCTCATTTTGTTTGCATTCTTCGGAGGGAAGGGCGGGCATTCTTTTTCGGAACAATCTCCTCTTTTTTGTTTTTTGAATTTATCAATCTCCTCTTTAGTTTTCGTCACATGTTGAATGTTAGCCTGCTCCTTATGTTTGCGTAACTTTTTTTCGGGTGATTTTCTTACTAGGAGTAATAAGTCATTTCGAGGGCACAGTGACCGAGATGCGCATGAAGCAGACACTGATTGGACACTGGCACATTAGTGTATTTTTTCTCCTGGATAGAACATGGATAGACTAGGATACGAGGAATGTGTAAGAGCACATTTTGCTATGACAGTAGACAGAGATTCCTTACATCTGCAGTGCGGTCAGGTTGCACATGCGTTACGCTTCAGTAATCATGTTTAGCCCAGGTGTAATAGACCACTGTCACTTGTCCCCAAATGCCTAATCCCCAGATCTTTTTTAAGTACTAAAATTTACTAATGCCTACATAGTTTTTGCTTCAGTACTCTATTTTTCCGAAAATACATATTCAGTACAAAACAAATAGTTTTCTTTTTTGACATTCAAAACAAATAGTTTTCCAGTGCAAGGAAACTGTTTCAACATCACAGAAGTTTATGTTCTGATTTTACGAAGCAAGGTTCCTCATACCGGTTATCTGCAAAGTACAGAATCTATATGCTATGGTCTGATTCTATATTGCCAGGACCAAAATAATCACCGATTGCACATCACAGGAGGATGAACAAGTAAACCAGCGTTTAGGGATTATACAAAAGAACGAAAGACAGTAAATCAGCCTATGTAGGCGCCTCTCCTACATAGGCCTATCAGATATTACAGCAACGAAGACGTTACAGCAATTCCACATGAGGGTTGTGGACCCCCTCTTGGAGATGCACAAGTTCAGAGAAATCAGCCACATAGGCCTATACAAAAGAACGAACGACAGTAAATCAGCCACATAAACTGAACAACAGGAATGTTGATAAAGGCAAAAAGGTAAATGGAGAACAAATTCTTTCGTAAATATCGTGATTCTTGAACCGAGTTTTGATCCAATGTAGAAGTATTTACAGGGTGGGTCGTGGTACCCGGGACGAATCCTTTTGATGGTATAGACGACGGACTGTACAATTGCTTAATTCCTACCAACGAATTAGTGAGTGCCAAGCCAGAATGCAATTGCCTATACAGAGAGCACGGGCGTATTTACAGGGAGCAACAAGTAGTAGAGACCGGAAGCAAGAGGGAATCACTTTCCAATATTCTCAAACAACTCTGATAAAGCTTTGTAGAGTGCGGCGGCTGCAGGTGGCCTGTCCATTGATCCCAGAAGGATATCAGGTGCCTTGATAAGACCACCGTAAAATCGGGCATTCTCACTGTCTCGAGTGGATACAATGCTACCATTGAGCGCACATCCCACAAAAGCACCTGCGGAACGAGATAATAAAAAAAATTAGTTGAAATCAGCTAAACACATGCACGAACTAAAATGTACAGATTTATCGCCAAATTAAACTATACCAATTAGCTCATGTGGGTATAATAGGAAGTACTTATTTAAGTAACACAGCCAACCTCTGAACATAAGCACCACCAATATTACATGATGTTTACGGGACTGACATCTGTCATGGTATATGCGTATTTTATATTTATATTAGTTCCCCATTGGACCCAGCCAACAATAATTGGGTTACTGTGTGAACATACCCACATAATCATAATAGTGAAAACACGTTTCCATGTGTTTAGCTATAAATGCAGATGAACATATGAAACAAGATGCCAAAGTCATGTGCAGCTAGTATGTTAATTCGAAATGCACCTTTGCTACAGCTGTATGTATAGCATGCAGCATAACCACCATCACCAGCACGAAAATCGGCCTCGGCTACTCGCCCGACATGACAAGCAGAGGCACCAACACCAGCACCTACTGACAGATGTGCCTTTCCACTGAATGTTCTAATGGCATCTGTGTTCCTCAGCACGATAATGAAGTCCGCTAACTCAACTCCAGCCTGTTGAGTGTTGAGTAAAGTAAAAAAAGACAGATCTGTTACACTGTTCCTGTATGGGACCATAATCGATACAAACATAATTTCTTCGATTTATAAGAGCACTTGAATTGATGATGTCACCTGAGCTCCATATCCAACACCACAAGTGGAGATTGCTGAAGGAGGTGACCAGGAACCATCAGCTCTTCGAGCAATGACCAGCCCAGTACCAACCTTGTATGTGACCATCATCCCAACCTTTACTACAGTAATTATAGCAAGACCTTTTGCTTGTTTAAGAATCGTATCAGGGATAGCCTTCTCTGATTTAAATCTTCCCACCTGAATAATACATAAAAGATAAATTTAATGATATTAGTTGGCCTGACTAACTGAATAATCATAACTTTCAACAATGAGAATGACCTGGAAATCCAGTACTTCACCAGATTTCAATGATTGGTACACTTGAAATGCGAAAACAATAAACAGTGTTGTCAACTGAATTTCGCAGTAGTATTTGAAAAAATTAAATGGACCGGTCTTATTGTTCCTTCAAATACATGCATTAATTATTGTCATAAGAAAATAGAAGACTAACCAGTTGTACCATAGAGGTCAAATAAGCTACGCAATTGCTGACGAATGCGAACATCTAAGGAACTATGCACCGTTCGTATATTAGAAATCACATGATTCTATTTAGTTCATGATGTTCTTATTGTACTAAAGCTAAGGGCGAAATAGATAACCAACATGATCCCAATCAGTCATCCACACTCACTGGACTAGTTTAATCATAATAACTATACCCCAATACTTATGGCAGACCTACAACTTCGCTTAATGCTAGAATCTGGTTAAAAACAGAGGCATGAATATCATGAACTTAACACTTGATTGACACAGAACAATAAAACATTAAACATATTAGCATTTGGTTGGCACTCATGTTTATTTAACACAAAAAGTATATCACATTATTTCTCGAAGAGCCATAGAGAGAAACACATGGAGAGGCACTGCGGCATAATTACAGAACAGTTCAGCAAACATTAATAGTTTTGAGTACAGGAAAAGTTGTACCTTGCTGTATGTGCGTAGAGAATTTGCAGCCTTGTATATCTCGTGTTCCATTGTGTGTGTCCAAGGGAAGTTCAGCCATGACCTCAATGTACTCAAGTCCGTCACATCATGAGTTGGAAGTTGTGAAGCACGACTGATCTGATTCATCAAGTAAGGTTGGATGCTCTCTAGACGTACTCCGCAGACATCACAAACCCTTTGGGGTTCCGAGGTCTTAAATTGTGGAGGCATCAAGCTTCTACCCTTTGAGCAGCCACCACAAAATAATCCACCGCAAAAACGGCAATGGTGGCGAGAACACATTATTGGATGAAAGCGCACACCACATAGCATGCAGGTACTAGATGCGCTGTCAGGCAACCACTTTGTTAATTCTGTCTCGATGAGCTCATTTGCAATATCAGCATTGGCATCCGCGAGCGTTTGCGCCATATCCTTCCAAGCTTCTTGGAGGAAAAGGTTGGACACCACTGACATCCCACACCTCTCAAGATCGCAAGATGCGACAGATATTGCTTTATCTTTTGCTGCAACAACCATCTCAGAAAATACATCCCACATTGTCATCTCCTTACTTTCCTCATCTAGCTCCCACTGGAACACTTTTTCCGGGAAGTAGCCACCACTACAACCAAGGCCCCTGCGCCACTCCTCGTGATCACGCTCTGTCATTGGTGGAACAGAAACAGGCACCCAGATGCCGGTATGCTCATGAACTGGTGCACCATAATAGAAATACTGCCCTGATTCCCTCTTAACAAAATCTTCAGTCGTATCAGTGCTGCAGTCGTTCGCGGTGGCAGTGTCAGGGTCGCTGATCATGCCATTGCTGGCAGGAGGATCGTCTGCCTCTTGCTCAAATAGGCCGAGCCCCTATGTTAGGAAAGAAAATACTATCATCAGAAACTAAAATTTGACATGATACTTCGTACTTGGATAAAAATTAATCCTTTCTAATCAATCCACCCATCAGTCCAATTCTGCAAGACTGCAACGACATGCCAAAATAACCAGCAAAACAACATAATCCGCAGCATCACAAGCTGTAGACTAAAAAAGGGGTGCCAAGTCCCAACCTTTCCGCTTATCGCTTAACCTAATCAGTAATCCCCATTAGATACACCTAGGCTCCTGCAAGGCTTGTCACAGCAACGGAGCCCCTAATTACGCTATCGGTTGTCCAATCTACAAACTCCTCCTCAAAACCAACTCAAAGAAAAGCGTGCACGCAAACCAAACTTCACAAAGACGGCAACGGGATAGGAGAGAGGGAGCTCACCGCCAAGGCGATCATGCCGTCGCCGTCGTCGTCTTCGTCCCACTTGATAGGAGACCCGCAAGTCGTGGCGGGCCGCGGGGGGCCGATCGGGGGGCAGGTGCCCTCGGTTCCCGCCATGGGGCTTCGAATCGCGGGGGCCTGGGTGAGCTCGAGGCCGAGGGCGCGTCGTTCCCGTCTTGGGTGACGGTGGAAGAAGCGGGTTTTGAGGTGCGTGCGGATTGCGGTGGAGTTGGAACGGGAGGGAGTAAGATTCCGAGGAGGAGAGTGCGAGGGAGGGGAGAGGGGGAGGACGACGGAAAATACCAGAGTTTTTCGGGGATTAGTTCCTTTTTTCAAGTGTCATTGGGCTCACTTTATTGACCAAAATCACACTTACACCCTCGATTAGCAAATGAATTATAAAAACTTGGAGGGTCCTCAAACCAAACATTAGGTTGGGATCAACACTCGTTTGCTAGAGCATGAGTAACACAATTGGCATAAAGAAATTCAACTTTTGTAAAAGTTGTAGAATAAATGCAAATGTCTTACAAATTGAAGCAACTGCAGTTGATGTAAATCCTCCCGCCTTCGAAATATCAATGACTTCGACACAATCTGATTGGATTAATGTGTTGTTACAATCTAGTTGATTTACTAGAGGAGACACCTAAAACGAGTTCGGCCTCGATCTGGCTTAGTTCAAGCTGACACAGTGACTTCGACGCGATCTGATTGGAATAATAGCTTGTTACAGCCTAGGCCAAAGCTAAAACGAGGACTGCCTCAATCTGGTTTATGTCGAGCTCACGGAGAATGGTTGTACCTTCCATTTGTAGCAAAAAGAATTCCCAAAATAGAAATAGCGGGCGCCCATGAAACAAGAACGGAGCCCCGTGTATTCTGTATGAGCAAACAAAATCTGGCCCATGCCCCCCCCCCCCCCCCACATCCACTCTCTCCGCACCATCGCATTGCTTTCCCCTTCTTCTTCTTCTTCTTCTCCATCAAGAAGGGTGACCATGAGAAGGAAAACCCTAGGGGCAAATTACGTCTAGATTTTCATTAGGAAAATTTCATAAGAATACACCCCGCTGGAGGCTTACACACACATGGGGAAGGTCAATAAAACTTCATCGCCACCAATTCGTCTTTCCCTCTCCTCAGCAGGACAAACTAATTTGGTTTGAACCTGTAGATCACATGTATGAAAATTACAGAAATTCCATGCCCTCCACAACCCCGACATCACCCACGCCCCTGCTATTCTATTACCTGTTAAAACGTGTAACTAATTGTTTGACTAGATTGATATATCTTGTTTGTTATATGCAATGTTTTCATGAATTTTAACACTGTAAAAAAGAGAATAAACAACCGAGAGTGTCGTTTTGGATCCCGAACTCACATGCTCCCGCCCAATCAGAAAAATAGTAAAGCATTTAAAAAAAAATCTGAAAAAATTGGTGACGTCGAACATATACACGCGTTCTAAATATGTGCCAAGTTTTGTGATAGAATGACATGGTGCTTTCCGAGGAAAAACAAAATCAGCTCTCTAAAAAATATTTTAAAAATCCCATTTTAGCCACCAATTTGTTTTATTTTGTAGAGCACCACAAGTAGGGGTGTAAACGGATCGGATCGGATCGGATCGGATTTTGCCTCTACCATATCCTTTACCATATTTTTTACTCGGATTCGGATCGGATCGGATAATGAACGGTTGCGGATTCGGGGCGGATAGATATAATCACGGATTCGGAACGGAAACGGAGCGGATTCGGGGCGGAAAGAAAATTATTCGGATCGGTATGCGCAATGTACATCATCAACCCACATAACCAAAAACAATATCTCAACAACGTAATAATCTAACAAAGTTGTACTCTATTAGTTTAGACAAATAGAACTAACTACAAATTGTGCTCCACAAATGAACTTCACAACTCACTAACTACAAACTGTGCTCTATTAGTTTAGACATTTCGGTAGAAAATCGGATTATTCGGATTACAACCATCGGATAATCCTAATTAATACTCGGATAATCCATATTCGGATGCTATTTTACATACCATATCCTATACCGTATCCGGGTGTTCAGTTCGGAATCGGATATCCTTATCCGGCAGATTGTTCGGAACCGAATATGGATTCTTTAAAACGGATTCGGCGACGGATTCGGTACGGAAATTATCCTATCCGTTTACACCCCTAACCACAAGTGTCATTTCATGCCGAAACTTGGCATTATGTAGAACACTTGTATATGTTCTGCACCATTTTTTCAATTTTTTAAAAAATGTTTTACTATTTTGATTTTTGTATTCGCCTAGGAGCATATGAGAAACAACCTGAATATTTACATGGAGGATTTAACACTTTTAGTCCCACATCTTGCATGGTGTGGACGTTTTAGTCCCACATCTTGTAAATTGGACATGTTTAGTACCTAAACTTGCTAAGAGTGAACTTTTTAGTCCTGGAGGCCTCTGGTGTCGACACGCGTGCGCCACGATGTCAGGTAAACATACAGATATCCCCTAACATAACTAATCTTCACTGATTCATCTATGCGCTCACGGATTAAAGGTTATCCACACCGCCTCCACTGAAGAACGACCGTACGCTCGCGACTCGCGAGACCACAAACCCTCCATGCAACTCGCTGGAGTGTACGGCCAGGTCCCCTACACCTGCCCGTTCTGCGGTGGAGGTGGCGCCCTCGCATCGGGCCGTGCAGGATACGGCGGTTCCGGCGCCTTGTCGGGCAGCGGAGGATGCGGGCAGGTCCGATGCACCTGCTCGCGTATGGGATGGTGAACGGCGTTGGGGTGTGGCGGAGGAGGCACCCTTAAGTCAGGCAACGGAGGTGACGGCGTTCGAGGCGGAGAGGCAGGCGAAGCTGTACAAGAAGGTCATGCTGCTACATAATTATCAGCGACGAAGAGGGCCATGGAAGAGCCGACGGGTTGGAGACGGGAGCTTCCGACGAATCTGAGCCTGGAAACTCAAATTCGCATCCTACTAGGTCGTCTCAATGCCAGGAACCCCTAATCTCAGCCTGAAGAAGAAGCACAATAAGATAATGCTGAAGTTTGTGTTGAAAGAAGAAGATGTTGACAACTCGAACGTGCGGTGGATCTTACTTCACGAAAGATGTACGACACACCTACAGGTACACAAGCAAATTCTAAATTATCCTTGCTTTCTTTTTCTGATTCTGAAATTAAGAATAGAGCGGATAGGCTGGGTATTTCTTTAGGGAAGACAAAGGAGCAAGCGGCTTCTTCCATTAAGGTTATTATGGAATTAGAAAAGGAGAGAGAGGTCACTTTCTTAAAAATTCTCTACCTCCCTTAAAAGATGATTCAGAATCTAGCTTATTGTTAAAAAGAGCTAATAATCTTAGTGAGGATTTAGAAGATGATGATTTTGAAGCCTCTGAAGATCATACGGATCTTAATGAGACTTGGCAACAATAAAAAGTAGGCGCAAGAAAAATAGCTATTCTAAACGTGCGGTTCAGAGAAGTGCTAGGATAAGAAAGCTAAAAGAAATTAATTAATTGAAATGAAAGGCATGGTTTGGAATTCAAATGGGTTCGGAGATACAGCAAAACATTTAGCTGTCAGTGAGCAGTAAAGGAACATAAACTTGATTTTGTGGCGCTGGTTGAGACAGGGAGGTCTTCGTTCGCGACCCCTGATACGTCTCAAACGTATCTATAATTTCTGATGTTCCATGTTGATATTATACCAATTGTTACATGTTTTATATACACTTCATAGCATTTTTATGCATTTTCTGGGACTAACCTATTAACAAGATGCCACAGTGCCAGTTCCTGTTTTCTGCTGTTTTTGTATTCCAGAAAAGCTAGTCTGGAAATATTCTCGGAATTGGACGAAACTTGGACAGAACCTCCTATTTTTCCAACACGAAGACGGAGTCCAGAGGAGACACGGAGGGGAGCCACGTGGCGCCCACACCATGGGGCCCCCCCTGCCGCGCCGTGGGGTGGTGTGGGGCCCTCGTGGCTCCGCAGCCGCCGCCCTTTCGCCTATTTATTCCTCCCGACGCGAAAACCCTAAATACCCGAGCCATTATCCACGAAAAGTTCCAGAGACGCCGCCGCCGTCAACCCTAGCTCGGGAGGGTTCAGAAGCTCTTCCCGGCACCCTGCCGGAGAGGGGAATCATCACCGGAGGGCTCTACATCACCATGCCTGCCTCCGGAGTGATGCGTGAGTAGTTCATCCTTGGACTACGGGTCCATGGCAGTAGCTAGATGGTTGTCTCTCCACTTTATGCTATCATGTTTAGATCTTGTGAGCTGCCTATCATGATCAAGATCATCTTATTGTAATGCTACATGTTGTGTTTGCTGGGATCCGATGAATATTGAATACTATGTCAAGTTGATTATCAATCTATCTTATATGTTATTTATGATCTTGCATGCTTTCCGTTACTAGTAGATGCTTTGGCCAAGTAGATGCTTGTAACTCCAAGAGTGAGTATTTATGCTAGATAGTGGGTTCATGCCTCCGGTAATCTGGGAGAGTGACAATAACTTCTAAGATTGTGGATGTGTTGTTGCCACTAGGGATAAAATAACCGATGCTTAGCTTAAGGGTACGCCGTTAGGTCTAATGCATTTGTTTACTTTACGCACATTACTTAATGCAATTATCCGTTGCTTGCAACTTAATACCAACGGGGAACTCGGTATGACAACCTGGCGGTGGATTATTAGTCATAGACGCTGTTGGATAACGGTCTATGTATTTTGTCGTAATGCCCACATGAATATCATAGTAATCATCATGTCATATATATGCATTGTTATGCGCTCAATATTTTGTCAATTGCCCAGCTGTAATTTGTTCACCCAGCATGTTAGTTATCTGTTATGGAGAGACACCACTAGTGAACTGTGGACCCCGGTCCATTCTTTTACACTGATAATACAACCAACTGCAAACACTGTTCCTTTTCATTCTCTGCAATTTACTACTGTTTTCCACACCATACGTTTAATCCTTTGTTTTCAGCAAGCCGGTGAGATTGACAACCTCACTGTTTCGTTGGGGCAAAGTAGTTTGATTGTGTTGTGTGCAGATTCCACGTACGCGCGCCACCAACAACCTTCCGAAGTGATTTCTTGCTCCTACTGGTTCGATTAAACCTTGGTTTCATACTGAGGGAAAACTGCTTCTATACTGCATCATACCTTCCTCTTGGGGTCTCCCAGCGAACGTGTGATCCACGCAATCAAGCATATTTTCTGGCGCCGTTGCCGGGGAGCAGAAGCACTTCGGTTCAGCAATCTCCTTGCCTTCCTTCCACACGCCATATTTTCTGACGCCATATTGGGAAGCAAGAGGATTTCTGCAAGGGGAGTTTCACGCTTCCAATCTCTTTACTTTGTTATTGTCTTGCTTAGTTTATTTTTATTTAGTCTTGTTTGCTTTATTTATCAAAAACACAAAAAAATTAGTTACTTTTATTTTCAAGTTGTTATCTTTCTGTTTTGTTTTAATTTTGCTAAAATGAGTACCCCTGAGAACACTAAGTTGTGTGATTTCACTAGCACGAACAACAATGATTTCATTAGTACACCTATTGCTCCACCTGCTTCTAACGCAGAATTCTATGAAATTAAACCTGCACTTTTAAATCTTGTTATGAAAGAGCAATTCTCTGGTGTTAGTACTGATGATGCTGCTGCTCACCTTAATAATTTTGTTGAACTTTGTGAGATGCAAAAGTATAAGGATGTAGATGGTGATATTATTAAACTGAAACTTTTTCCTTTCTCTTTGAGAGGACGTGCTAAAGAATGGTTGCTATCTTTGACTAGAAATAGTATTGATTCATGGACTAAATGCAAAAATGCTTTCATAGGAAAATACTATCCTCCTGCTAAGATTATATCTTTGAGAAGTAGCATTATGAATTTCAAACAATTTGATAATGAGCATGTTGCTCAAGCTTGGGAGAGAATGAAATCATTGGTAAAGAATTGTCCCACCCATGGACTGACTGCTTGGATGATCATCCAAACCTTTTATGCAGGACTAAATTTTTCTTCAAGAAACCTATTGGATTCGGCCTCTGGAGGTACCTTTATGTCCATCACTTTGGGTGCTGCAACAAAGCTTCTTGATGATATGATGATAAATTATTCTGAATGGCACACCGAAAGAGCTCCACAAGGTAAGAAGGTAAATTCTGTTGAAGAAACCCTTCGTTGAGTGATAAGATTGATACTATTATGTCTATGCTTACAAATGGAAAGATGCATGTTGATCCAAATAATGTTCCTTTAGCTTCTTTGGTTGCTCAAGAAGAGCATGTTGATGTGAACTTCATTAAAAATAATAATTTCAACAACAATGCTTATAGGAATAATTTTGGTAATAACAATTATAAGCCCTATCCTTTTAATAGTGGCAATGGTTATGTTAATTCTTATGGTAATTCCTACAACAATAATAAGAGTGTACCCTCTGATCTTGAAGTCATGCTTAAGGATTTTATTAGTACACAAACTGCTTTCAATAAATCTGTTGAGGAAAAGTTTGGGAAAATCGATGTTCTTGCCTCTAAAGTTGATAGTCTTGCTCTTGATGTTGATTTGTTAAAAATTAAAACTATGCCTCATGATGTTAAAGAGAGCAAAACTCTCAATGCTATACAAGTTAAAATTGATAATAATGTGAGGATGTTAGCTGATTTACATGCTAGGTGGGCAAGAGAGGATGAAATTGCTAAAAAGAATAGTATTGCTAGAGTTTATACTATTACTACTACTGAAAATGCTGTAAACTCAAGTGTTAACAAACCTCCTACTATCAATGGTAAAGTAATTGGTGTTGGCAATGTCTCTACTTCTGTTGCAAAACGTTTAAAATTGCCTGAAAACACTGAAACTGTTCCTGATAAAAGTGCTGAAATTTTTCGAGATGTGGGAGACAATGGTCCTATTACTTTTGATAATAATGATTTTGATTTTGATGGTTGCAATATTTCTGAAGTAATTAAGTTCTTGCAAAAGCTAGCTAGAAGTCCTAATGCTAGTGCTATAAACATGGCTTTTACTAAACATATTACTAATGCTCTCATGCAAGTTAGGGAAGAGAAATTAAAACATGAAGCTTCTATCCCTAGGAAGTTAGAAGATGGTTGGGAGCCCATCATTAAAATGAAGTTGAATGATTTTGATTGCAATGCTTTATGTGATCTTGGTGCTAGTATTTCTGTTATGCCTAAGAAACTCTATGATATGCTTGATTTAGCACCTTTGGAACACTGTTATTTGGATGTTCACCTTGCTGATAATACTATAAAGAAACCTTTGGGGAGAGTTGATGATGTTTTTATAATGGTTAACAATAACCTTGTCCCCGTTGATTTTGTTGTTTTGGATATTGAATGCAATGCTTCTTGTCCTATTGTTTTGGGAAGACCTTTTCTTAGAACTGTTGGTGCTATTATTGATATGAGAGAGGGGAATATTAAATACAATTCCCACTCAAGAAAGGTATGGAACACTTCCCTAGAAAGAAGATGAAGTTACCTTTTGATTCTATTGTTAGAGCAAATTATTCTGTTGATGCTTCATCACTTGGAAACACTTGATTCTTACTTTCTGCGCCTAGCTGAAAGGCGTTAAAGAAAAGCGCTTATGGGAGACAACCCATTATTTTATTTCTGCAATTTTTTTTTTTTTGAGTCAAGGAGTTGTTTACTTCTGTAACAATTCCTTTGTATCTTTATTTTATCGCATTGTTGTGCCAAGTATTGCCTCTAATAGGAAGATGATGCTAGATTTGGATTTCTGCGCAGGAACAGATTTCTGCTGTTCACCGTTTTAATTCTGTAAAATCACAGAAAAATTATTTAAATCTGAATTTTTTGTGCGTGATCCTCAGATATGTACGCATCTTTCGTTAGTTTAAAGTTTTTCGATCTGAGCAACGTAAGTGCCTCGAAAAAATTCGTCTTTGCGGACTGTTCTGTTTAGACAGATTCTGTCTTTTATTTTTCGCATTCTCTCTTTTACTAGTGTTGAGTGGAATTCTTTTTTAGGGTGAAGAGCTTCACATAACATCAGTGGCAGTAGCTAATGTTAAAAGTAACGGTCATGTTTGTGTCCTTATAGAACATGTGAGTTTTTGATTGTGCACTAACCCTCTAATGAGAATTACTTTGAGTTTGGTGTGGCGGAAGTTTTCAAGGGTCAAGAGAGAAGGATGATATAATGTGATCAAGAAGAGTGAAGAGCTTAAGCTTGGGGATGCTCCCATGGATCACCCCAGCAAATTTCAAGAAGACTCAAGCGTCTAAGCTTGGGGATGCCCAAGGCATCCCCTTCTTCATCAGCAACTTATCAGGTCATCTCTAGTGAAACTATATTTTAATTCTTTCACATCATATGTGCTTTACTTGGAGCGTCTGTGTGCTTTTATTTTCAGTATTTTATTTTTCGTATGGTCAACTTGATTGGACCCCAGCATTCTTGATTGGGAGAGAGACACGCTCCGCTTTTTCATATGAATACTCCTATTCTTCACTTATACTTGTTGAGTATTCTTGTCTAGCTATTGCTATGCTTTTAGCTCCTGTTTTTCATGCATCTCTTATTCAGAGCTGTTAGTTCTTTTAAAGAAAGTACTCTCTTGCTTCACTTATAATTGTTTGGAGAGTTTATGTTGAAATAAATTGATTGGTGTTTGGTTGGAACAGAAAATGTTGCATGTGGTAGATGGTATAATGGAAAAAGCTTACATATTCTTGTAGATCATTGTATTGGATAATTTGATACTTGTCAATTGTTTTGAGTTATCAAGTAGTTCATGATTAAGCTTTTGTATCATGTAGTTAAAACCTATTAATGAAGAACTACCGTAAAGCTCGTTGAAATTTGGTTTGCATGTTTGGTATCTCTAAGGTCTAGATATTTTCTAGTAAAAGGGTTTGGTTAACAAGGAAGACAGTGTAGAGTCTTATAATGCTTGCAATATGTTTTCATATAAGCCTTGCTGTGTCGGTTGATATCCTGTGTTTGCTTCAAATAACCTTGCTAGCCTAAACTCTGTACTGAGAGGGAATGCTTCTCGTGCATCCAAAACCTTGAGCCAAATCCATGCCATCTGTGTCCACCATAACTACCTATATGTGGTATTTTCTTGCCATTCCAAGTAAATTTTTCATGTGCTACCTTTAAACTATTCAAACTTTATTACTCCTATTTTGTGTCAATGTTTACCAAGCTCATGAGGTGCAGGTTCAGTACTACTAGGCACGAGGAGGAAGAGGTTAGGCTTGATGGACAGGTGGTACCTGAGAAAGACACCTTCCGATATTTGGGGTCTATGCTCCAGAAGGATGGTGATATCGATGAAGATGTGAGTCATCGAATCAAAGCTGGTTGGATGAAATGGCGCCAAGCTTCTGGCGTCCTCTGTGATAGGAAAGTGCCACAAAAGCTAAAAGGCAAGTTCTATAGGACGGCGATTCGACCTGCGATGTTGTATGGCGCAGAATGTTGGCCGACCAAGAGACGACATATCCAACAGTTAGGTGTAGTGGAGATGCGCATGTTGAGATGGATATGTGGCCACACAAGAAAGGATCGGGTTAGGAATGATGATATACGTGAGAGAGTTGGGGTAGCACCAATTGAAGAGAAGGTTGTCCAACACCGTCTAAGATGGTTTGGTCATATAGAACGTAGGCCTCCGGAAGCGCCATTGCATACCGGACGGATAAAGCGGGATGAGAATGTTAAGAGGGGTCGTGGTAGGCCAAACTTGACATGGGAGGAGTCTGTTAAGAGAGATCTGAAGGATTGGAATATCACCAAAGAACTAGCCATGGATAGGGCTGCGTGGAAGTTAGCTATCCATGTGCCAGAACCATGACCTGGTTTCGAGATCTTATGGGTTTCAACTCTAGCCTACCCCAACTTGTTTGGGAAAAAAGGCTTTGTTGTTGTTGTTGTTGTTTACCAAGCTCATGAGGACGGGGTGGATGTCTTTATGTCAACTGTCAAACAGACTTTACCACCGGACTAGCGGCATATACATCCGCTTATCCATTAATTTTGCAAAAAGAGCTGGCAAATGGGGTGCCCAGTCCCAATTAATTACAACTTTAACCGCTTAATTCTCTTCATATTTTTGCCCTGATTTATCAGTCAGGCAATGACAAACAGTGAAATATCTGCATGTGTAAACAAAAGAGAAAGAGGGATGATCTGCCTTGCTGGTAGAAATAACGTCCTTCATGGGAGCCGCTCTTAAAAGTCTGGTTGGCAGGGGTCATATTGTACTTTCCATTTTCTGATTCGTTGACAATTAACAAACACCTCTCAAAACTTATTTTTACTCTCTATGATTTCAAAAACTTAAAAAGCTCTAGCACATGATTTAATCCCTGCTTCCCTCTGCGAAGTGTCTTTCTTTTACTTTTATGTTGAGTCAGTTTACCTACTTCTTTCTATCTTAGAAGCAAACACTAGTGTCAACTTTGGTGCAACAATTTTTATATGCTCATATATTGCACTTATTATATGCTTTGTGTTGACAAATATCCATGAGATATATATGTTGAAAGTTGAAAGCAATTGCTGAAACTTAAATCTTCCTTTGTGTTGGTTAAATACCATTTGCTTAAAATCTATTGCTTTATGAGTTAACTCTTATGCAAAACTCCTTGATGCTTGTCTCTAAAGTACTATTCATGAAAAGTTTTTGCTTATATGATTCAGTTGTTTGCTCATTATTTACTTGCTAGGAAACTATAGACCATTGACCTGGATCACTTCATTCATAACATGTGCTTTACAGTATTATTTGATCAAGATTATGATTGTAGCATGTCACCTCAGAAATTATTTTGTTTTTATCGTTTTACCTACTCGAGGACGAGTAGAACTAAGCTTGGGGATGATTGATACATCTCAAACGTATCTATAATTTCTGATGTTCCATGTTGATATTATACCAATTGTTACATGTTTTATATACACTTCATAGCATTTTTATGCATTTTCTGGGACTAACCTATTAACAAGATGCCACAGTGCCAGTTCCTGTTTTCTGCTATTTTTGTATTCCAGAAAAGCTAGTCTGGAAATATTCTTGGAATTGGACGAAACTTGGACAGAACCTCCTATTTTTCCAACACAAAGACGGAGTCCAGAGGAGACACGGAGGGGCCACGTGGCGCCCACACCATGGGGCCGCGCGGGCCCCCCTGCCACGCCGTGGGGTGGTGTGGGGCCCTCGTGGCTCCGCAGCCGCCGCCCTTTCGCCTATTTATTCCTTCCGACGCGAAAACCCTAAATACCCGAGCCATTATCCACGAAAAGTTCCAGAGACGCCGCCGCCGTCAACCCTAGCTCGGGAGGGTTCAGAAGCTCTTCCCGGCACCCTGCCGGAGACGGGAATCATCACCGGAGGGCTCTACATCACCATGCCTGCCTCCGGAGTGATGCGTGAGTAGTTCATCCTTGGACTACGGGTCCATGGCAGTACCTAGATGGTTGTCTCTCCACTTTATGCTATCATGTTTAGATCTTGTGAGCTGCCTATCATGATCAAGATCATCTTATTGTAATGCTACATGTTATGTTTGCTGGGATCCGATGAATATTGAATACTATGTCAAGTTGATTATCAATCTATCTTATATGTTATTTATGATCTTGCATGCTTTCTGTTACTAGTAGATGCTTTGGCCAAGTAGATGCTTGTAACTCCAAGAGTGAGTATTTATGCTAGATAGTGGGTTCATGCCTCCGGTAATCTGGGAGAGTGACAATAACTTCTAAGATTGTGGATGTGTTGTTGCCACTAGGGATAAAATAACCGATGCTTAGCTTAAGGGTACGCCGTTAGGTCTAATGCATTTGTTTACTTTACGCACATTACTTAATGCAATTATCTGTTGCTTGCAATTTAATACCAACGGGGAACTCGGTATGACAACCTGGCGGTGGATTATTAGTCATAGACGCTGTTGGATAACGGTCTATGTATTTTGTCGTAATGCCCACATGAATATCATAGTAATCATCATGTCATATATATGCATTGTTATGATCAATATTTTGTCAATTGCCCAGCTGTAATTTGTTCACCCAGCATGTTAGTTATCTGTTATGGAGAGACACCACTAGTGAACTATGGACCCCAGTCCATTCTTTTACACTGATAATACAACCAACTGCAAACACTGTTCCTTTTCATTCTCTGCAATTTACTACTGTTTTCCACACCATACGTTTAATCCTTTGTTTTCAGCAAGCCGGTGAGATTGACAACCTCACTGTTTCGTTGGGGCAAAGTAGTTCGATTGTGTTGTGTGCAGATTCCACGTTGGTGATCGTAAACGGCGCCACCAACAACCTTCCGAAGTGATTTCTTGCTCCTACTGGTTCGATTAAACCTTGGTTTCATACTGAGGGAAAACTGCTTCTATACTGCATCATACCTTCCTCTTGGGGTCTCCCAGCGAACGTGTGATCCACGTAATCAACCCCTTTTCATAAATTCTTGTCTGGAGGCATGGAGTACATCTGGTATTGCATACCTCCACATGGGAGATCGGGTGGCTGATACGTCTCAAACGTATCTATAATTTTTGATGTTCCATGCTGATATTATATCAATTGCTACATGTTTTGGCTACACTTTATATCATTTTTATGCATTTTCTGGGACTAACCTATTAACAAGATGCCACAGTGCCAGTTCCCTGTTTTCTGCTGTTTTTGGTTTCAGAAAATCTATTAAGGAAATATTCTCGGAATTGGACGAAACAAAAGACATCGTCAATAATATCACGAGGAGATCACGGAGTCCAAAGGGGAGTCGGAGCAGACCCACCAGGGGGCCACGCCACACTAGGGCGCCGCCCAGGGTGGGCCCGCGCCCCCCTATGGCGTGGTGGCCCCCCTCGGCCACCGACACCGCCTCTTCGCCTATATATTCTCCGCGACGCGAAAACCCTATTACGGTCGATCATATTCCACGAAAAGTTCCGTCGCGGCCGTCATCGTCAATCTCAGATCGGAGGAGTTCTGAAGCTCTTCCCGGCACCCTGCCGGAGGGGAGATCATCACCGGAGGGCTCTACATCACCATGCCTGCCTCCGGAGTGATGCGTGAGTAGTCCACCCCTGGACTACGGGTCCATAGCAGTAGCTAGATGGTTGTCTCTCTACCTTGTGCCTCCATGTTTAGATCTTGTGAGCTGCCTAACATGATCAAGATCATCTTATTGTAATGCTAGATGTTGTGTTTGCTGGGATCCGATGAATATTGATACCATGTTTATTCAAGTTGTTTATCTATGTGCTCTTGATCTTGCATGCTCTCCGTTGCTAGTAGATGCTTTGGCCAAGTAGATGCTTGTGACTCCAAGAGGGGGTATTTATGCTCGATAGTGGGTTCAGTCTCTAGATATCTGGATCAGTGACAGAAAGGTCTAAGATGGTAGATGTGCTGTTGCTACTAGGGATAAAACATTGGTGCAGTGTCCAAGGGCACTTGTATTGATTACATTACACACTTTACTTCATGCAATAATCTGTTGTTAGCAACTTAATACTGAACAGGATGCGGATGCTGCCTTGAAGGTGGATTATTTAGGCATAGATGCTTTGGAATAACGGTCTATGTACTTTGTTGTAATGCCCAACTAGATTTCATAGTAGACATCTTGGCATGTATTGCTTTGTTATGCCCTCTCTATTTGTCAATTGCCCAGCTGTAATTTGTTTACCCAACATGCTAGTTATCTGTTCTGAGAGAGACACCACTAGTGAACTGTGGACCCTGGTCCAATTTCCTCATACTGTTTACACAACCTGCTGCAATCATCTGTTTCCTGTTACTTGCTGTTTTTCCTGCTGTTTTCCACACCATACGTTTAACTCTTTGTTTCTGCAAGACCGGAGAGATTGACAACCTCTCTGTTTCGTGTTGGGCAAAGTTCTGGTTTGTGTCTGTGCAGATTCCACGTTGGTGCAAGCTCCCTAGCGCCAGGGGGAGTCAACATCAACAACCTTCCGATAGATCGTCAAGTCCTACTGGATTGATAACCTTGGGTAGATTTCTCAAGGGAAAACTTCTGCTGTCTACATCATAACCTTCCTCTTGGGGTTCACCAACACGTAGCCATCAAGCTGTTTTCTGGCGCCGTTGCCGGGGAAGTACTCATCATCACCATCATCATCATCCTCAAATACTCTCCCGTCAACCAGGCACCAGCTGTTTTCTGGCGCCGTTGCCGGGGACTTGGAGGCTATTGGAAAGGGGAGTCTCTCAGTTCCAATCTCTTTACTTTGTTTTTGTCTTGTTTTAGTTTTGTTTTGCTTGCTGTTAAAAATCAAAAATCCAAAAAAAATTAAATTCCTGCATCTAGTTTATTTCGGTTTGTTATTATGTCTAGTTCTTTGCTTGCTATTCATGGGTACTTTGCTTGAAACTTGTCCTATGGCTGAAAACAACTTGAGAAACCTTTATGAAATTTATCTTGAGCTAGGACATGATGTGTTTGAAGAGAAAATTAAAAAACCTATGGAACTTTATTTGCATGATAGTACCAATGATATTGGTATACACTCTTTGAACATGGTTGTTGCTAATGCTATGGAAAATATTAAGCTTGGGGAAGTTGGTAATGATACTATTGAAATAACTTCTTTTGATAAATTTGAGGTAGACAAACATTCCTTGACTCAAGAGAAAGCAAAAATAACAGAAGTACCAAATATTTCCCCCAATGTTGTTTATGAAAATCCATGCTATTTTGATAAGTCTTATGATAATCCTCTTTTTATTCCTAATTTCGAAATGCATGGTAATGAGAGTGTTTGCTTAGAAAATGTTTATGATAAAGCTCTAGATGATGGTCCTATGTTGCTTGATAATATTATTAATTCTACTATTGAGAGTGATCAATCAACTTGTTTCAATATGTCTAAAAGTGGGTTTGAAATTTTTGATCCCACTATCTTGCTTGATAAAAGTTATGTGTTTGTAGATCATAAAAAGCATGCTTTATGTGATAGTTATGTTGTTGAGTTTGTTTATGATGCTATTGAAAATTATTATGAGAGAGGGAAAGATGGTTTTAAAAGTTTTCATGTCACTAAAATACCTCTCTTTGTGTTGGAAGTTTTAAAGTTGGATTTGTTGCATCTTCCTATGCTAGCTGCTTTATGCTTCAATGATTTGTTTTACTACAATATTCCTCTGCATAGGAAGTGGGTTAGACTCAGATGATTTTGATATTTGCCTCTTGATGCTCTCTTTGTTTTTCAACTCTTATTCTTATGCGAGCATCATTAAAATCCTAAAGCCTAGCTGAAAGGCATTAAAGAAAAGCACTTGTGGGAGATAACCCATGTGTCAAGGATGTTGTTTACCTCTGTAGCAACTCCTTTGTATCTTTTATTTGCTGTTTTGTTGTGCCAAGGAGAGTTACTAATGCAAAGTTGGTTTTTATTTTCGGGACTGCATTGGGACAGATTGCTGTTCGTCACCGTTTAATTCAGTAGAAAATCAGAAAAAATCGAAAAATGCTGAAACTTTTTGTGCATGTTCCTGATGATGTTACGCAACTTTCATTATTTCAAAAGTTTTCATCTGAGCATCGTAAGTGCCTCGAAAAAATTCGTCATTACAGACTGTTCTGGTTTGACAGATTCTGTCTTTTATTTTGCATTCTCTCTTTTACAAGTTTTTAAGTGGTTTCTTTTCGTGTAAAAGTGCCCACTTGAGCCTAGTAACAGTGGCTAATGTTTAAAATAGTTGGCTTGTGAGTTTTGTCTTTGCTAGAACTTTGAAGTATTATCTTTTAGTGCACTAACCTGCTAATGAGAAAAGCTGTTAAGTTTTGGTGTGAAGGAAGTTTTCAAGTGTTGATAGAGGAGAATGATATTACATGATCAAGAAGAGTGAAGAGCTTAAGCTTGGGGAGGCTTACCTCCCCAGCATATTTCAAGAAGACTCAAGCATCTAAGCTTGGGGATGCCCAAGGCATCCCCTTCTTCATCTACAAATTATCAGGTCATCTCTAATGGTGCTATATTTTTATTGCTTCATACTAGTGTACTCTTCCTTGGAGCGTCAGTGTGTTTTTGTTTTCAGTTTGTTTTGTTTTGTTTGCTGTGCTATACTTGTTGGATCCTAGTATTCATGTTTGGGAGAGAGACACGCTCCACTTTTTCATTAGAATACTCTTGTGCTTCACTTATACTTGTTGAGTATTCCTGTCTAGTGCTGTGATTGCTTTAGCTCTCAGTTTTTCATGTATCTCTTGTTAGAGCTTTCAGTTTCTTTTGAAGAAAGTACTCTCTTGCTTCACTTATATCTGTTTGGAGAGTTGTCAAATAAGTTGATTGGTGTTTGGTTGGACCAGAAAAATGCTATGCATGTGGTAGTGGTATAAAATGCTTACATGAATCTTTTTAGATCGTTGTCTTGAGTAATTTGATGCTTGCCAATTGTTTTGAGCTGTCAAGTAATTAATGTTTAAGCTTGTGCATCATGTAAGTAATGGCTATTAATGAAGAACTACTATAAGGATTTTCTGCTATAATAATCTGTTGCATAATTGGAAGTCCATAGTAGTCTAGATAATTTTTGGATGAAGGCTATGTGTTAACAAGGAAGACAGTGGGAGTCTATGGTTCGTCAAACCTTGTGTTTTATGTACACTCTTGCTATTCCAGTTGATAATGATGTTTGCTTATAATAACCTTGCTAGCCTAAACTCTGTACTAAGAGGGAATGCTTCTTGTACATCCAAAACCTTGAGCCAAATCCATGCCACCTGTGTCCACCATACCTACCTATTATGTGGTGTTTTCACCATTCCAAGTAAATTTCTTCATGTGCTATCTACTAACTACTCAAAACTGTTACATTTCCTTTTTGTGTCACTACTTGAAAAGCTCATAAGGACGTAGTAGTGAGATTTGTCATCTTCCATGCTAATTAATTTACAAGGATTGGCAGCTTCATCTGCTTCTCCACCTTTTATTTTGCATTAAAGAGCTGGTTAGTCCACCCTATAAAATAAATAGACACTCCTCCATGGTGAATGTTGGTGGGCACCCGAGGATTCGGTTAGCCATGGTTTGTGGAAAGTAAATGGTTGGGAGGAGTGTCACCAATAAGTGCTTGTTACAAGTGCAGTCCTAAAAACTCTCGGAACCGCTCTAAAAGTTAGTTAGCCATGGAAGATGACAAGTACCTGCTATTTGATTTGTTGACACCTGTATACACCATTACCTTACAAAACAATATTTTATGCTCTCTATATGCCTTCGGGAACTACAGCTCTAGCACATGATGTTAATCCCTGCTTCCCTCTGCGAAGGGCCATTCTTTTACTTTTATGTTGAGTCAGTTTTCCCACTTCTTTCTGTCTACTTAAGCAAACATCATTGTCAACTCCAGTATAACAGTTTTTACATAACTTTGTGTTTGGTTGATCATATTCTTTGCATTGACATTATCTATATGATATACATGTTGAAAGTTGAAGCAAATGCTGAAGCTATTATCTTCCTTTGTGTTGATACAAACACTTTCATGTTGAGAATTATTGCTGCTGTGAGCTAACTATTATGTTAGACTATTATATCTCTAAATGTTTTATAGTATTATTCATGAAAGTTTGCACTTGTGTGATCACTTATGTTTACTCTTTATTTACTTGCTTGCAAACTATAGACCATTGGCTTGGATCACTTCATTCAGATCATGTGCATTACATTGTTATTTGATCAAAGATTGTGTTGGTAGCATGTCACTTCAAAAATTATCTGTTTTTATCGTTTACCTACTCGAGGACGAGCAGGAACTAAGCTTGGGGATGCTTGATACGTCTCAAACGTATCTATAATTTTTGATGTTCCATGCTGATATTATATCAATTGCTACATGTTTTGGCTACACTTTATATCATTTTTATGCATTTTCTGGGACTAACCTATTAACAAGATGCCACAGTGCCAGTTCCCTGTTTTCTGCTGTTTTTGGTTTCAGAAAATCTATTAAGGAAATATTCTCGGAATTGGACGAAACAAAAGACATCGTCAATAATATCACGAGGAGATCACGGAGTCCAAAGGGGAGTCGGAGCAGACCCACCAGGGGGCCACGCCACACTAGGGCGCGGCCCAGGGTGGGCCCGCGCCCCCCTATGGCGTGGTGGCCCCCCTCGGCCACCGACGCCGCCTCTTCGCCTATATATTCTCCGCGACGCGAAAACCCTATTACGGTCGATCATATTCCACGAAAAGTTCCGTCGCGGCCGTCATCGTCAATCTCAGATCGGAGGAGTTCTGAAGCTCTTCCCGGCACCCTGCCGGAGGGGAGATCATCACCGGAGGGCTCTACATCACCATGCCTGCCTCCGGAGTGATGCGTGAGTAGTCCACCCCTGGACTACGGGTCCATAGCAGTAGCTAGATGGTTGTCTCTCTACCTTGTGCCTCCATGTTTAGATCTTGTGAGCTGCCTAACATGATCAAGATCATCTTATTGTAATGCTAGATGTTGTGTTTGCTGGGATCCGATGAATATTGATACCATGTTTATTCAAGTTGTTTATCTATGTGCTCTTGATCTTGCATGCTCTCCGTTGCTAGTAGATGCTTTGGCCAAGTAGATGCTTGTGACTCCAAGAGGGGGTATTTATGCTCGATAGTGGGTTCAGTCTCTAGATATCTGGATCAGTGACAGAAAGGTCTAAGATGGTAGATGTGCTGTTGCTACTAGGGATAAAACATTGGTGCAGTGTCCAAGGGCACTTGTATTGATTACATTACACACTTTACTTCATGCAATAATCTGTTGTTAGCAACTTAATACTGAACAGGATGCGGATGCTGCCTTGAAGGTGGATTATTTAGGCATAGATGCGGTTGGAATAACGGTCTATGTACTTTGTTGTAATGCCCAACTAGATTTCATAGTAGACATCTTGGCATGTATTGCATTGTTATGCCCTCTCTATTTGTCAATTGCCCAGCTGTAATTTGTTTACCCAACATGCTAGTTATCTGTTCTGAGAGAGACACCACTAGTGAACTGTGGACCCTGGTCCAATTTCCTCATACTGTTTACACAACCTGCTGCAATCATCTGTTTCCTGTTACTTGCTGTTTTTCCTGCTGTTTTCCACACCATACGTTTAACTCTTTGTTTCTGCAAGACCGGAGAGATTGACAACCTCTCTGTTTCGTGTTGGGCAAAGTTCTGGTTTGTGTCTGTGCAGATTCCACGTTGGTGCAAGCTCCCTAGCGCCAGGGGGAGTCAACATCAACAACCTTCCGATAGATCGTCAAGTCCTACTGGATTGATAACCTTGGGTAGATTTCTCAAGGGAAAACTTCTGCTGTCTACATCATAACCTTCCTCTTGGGGTTCACCAACACGTAGCCATCAAGCTGTTTTCTGGCGCCGTTGCCGGGGAAGTACTCATCATCACCATCATCATCATCCTCAAATACTCTCCCGTCAACCAGGCACCAGCTGTTTTCTGGCGCCGTTGCCGGGGACTTGGAGGCTATTGGAAAGGGGAGTCTCTCAGTTCCAATCTCTTTACTTTGTTTTTGTCTTGTTTTAGTTTTGTTTTGCTTGCTGTTAAAAATCAAAAATCCAAAAAAAAATTAAATTCCTGCATCTAGTTTATTTCGGTTTGTTATTATGTCTAGTTCTTTGCTTGCTATTCATGGGTACTTTGCTTGAAACTTGTCCTATGGCTGAAAACAACTTGAGAAACCTTTATGAAATTTATCTTGAGCTAGGACATGATGTGTTTGAAGAGAAAATTAAAAAACCTATGGAACTTTATTTGCATGATAGTACCAATGATATTGGTATACACTCTTTGAACATGGTTGTTGCTAATGCTATGGAAAATATTAAGCTTGGGGAAGTTGGTAATGATACTATTGAAAATAACTTCTTTTGATAAATTTGAGGTAGACAAACATTCCTTGACTCAAGAGAAAGCAAAAATAACAGAAGTACCAAATATTTCCCCCAATGTTGTTTATGAAAATCCATGCTATTTTGATAAGTCTTATGATAATCCTCTTTTTATTCCTAATTTCGAAATGCATGGTAATGAGAGTGTTTGCTTAGAAAATGTTTATGATAAAGCTCTAGATGATGGTCCTATGTTGCTTGATAATATTATTAATTCTACTATTGAGAGTGATCAATCAACTTGTTTCAATATGTCTAAAAGTGGGTTTGAAATTTTTGATCCCACTATCTTGCTTGATAAAAGTTATGTGTTTGTAGATCATAAAAAGCATGCTTTATGTGATAGTTATGTTGTTGAGTTTGTTTATGATGCTATTGAAAATTATTATGAGAGAGGGAAAGATGGTTTTAAAAGTTTTCATGTCACTAAAATACCTCTCTTTGTGTTGGAAGTTTTAAAGTTGGATTTGTTGCATCTTCCTATGCTAGCTGCTTTATGCTTCAATGATTTGTTTTACTACAATATTCCTCTGCATAGGAAGTGGGTTAGACTCAGATGATTTTGATATTTGCCTCTTGATGCTCTCTTTGTTTTTCAACTCTTATTCTTATGCGAGCATCATTAAAATCCTAAAGCCTAGCTGAAAGGCATTAAAGAAAAGCACTTGTGGGAGATAACCCATGTGTCAAGGATGTTTGTTTACCTCTGTAGCAACTCCTTTGTATCTTTTATTTGCTGTTTTGTTGTGCCAAGGAGAGTTACTAATGCAAAGTTGGTTTTTATTTTCGGGACTGCATTGGGACAGATTGCTGTTCGTCACCGTTTAATTCAGTAGAAAATCAGAAAAAATCGAAAAATGCTGAAACTTTTTGTGCATGTTCCTGATGATGTTACGCAACTTTCATTATTTCAAAAGTTTTCATCTGAGCATCGTAAGTGCCTCGAAAAAATTCGTCATTACAGACTGTTCTGGTTTGACAGATTCTGTCTTTTATTTTGCATTCTCTCTTTTACAAGTTTTTAAGTGGTTTCTTTTCGTGTAAAAGTGCCCACTTGAGCCTAGTAACAGTGGCTAATGTTTAAAATAGTTGGCTTGTGAGTTTTGTCTTTGCTAGAACTTTGAAGTATTATCTTTTAGTGCACTAACCTGCTAATGAGAAAAGCTGTTAAGTTTTGGTGTGAAGGAAGTTTTCAAGTGTTGATAGAGGAGAATGATATTACATGATCAAGAAGAGTGAAGAGCTTAAGCTTGGGGAGGCTTACCTCCCCAGCATATTTCAAGAAGACTCAAGCATCTAAGCTTGGGGATGCCCAAGGCATCCCCTTCTTCATCTACAAATTATCAGGTCATCTCTAATGGTGCTATATTTTTATTGCTTCATACTAGTGTACTCTTCCTTGGAGCGTCAGTGTGTTTTTGTTTTCAGTTTGTTTTGTTTTGTTTGCTGTGCTATACTTGTTGGATCCTAGCATTCATGTTTGGGAGAGAGACACGCTCCACTTTTTCATTAGAATACTCTTGTGCTTCACTTATACTTGTTGAGTATTCCTGTCTAGTTGCTGTGATTGCTTTTAGCTCTCAGTTTTTCATGTATCTCTTGTTAGAGCTATCAGTTTCTTTTGAAGAAAGTACTCTCTTGCTTCACTTATATCTGTTTGGAGAGTTGTCAAATAAGTTGATTGGTGTTTGGTTGGACCAGAAAAATGCTATGCATGTGGTAGTGGTATAAAATGCTTACATGAATCTTTTTAGATCGTTGTCTTGAGTAATTTGATGCTTGCCAATTGTTTTGAGCTGTCAAGTAATTAATGTTTAAGCTTGTGCATCATGTAAGTAATGGCTATTAATGAAGAACTACTATAAGGATTTTCTGCTATAATAATCTGTTGCATGGAAGTCCATAGTAGTCTAGATAATTTTTGGATGAAGGCTATGTGTTAACAAGGAAGACAGTGGGAGTCTATGGTTCGTCAAACCTTGTGTTTTATGTACACTCTTGCTATTCCAGTTGATAATGATGTTTGCTTATAATAACCTTGCTAGCCTAAACTCTGTACTAAGAGGGAATGCTTCTTGTACATCCAAAACCTTGAGCCAAATCCATGCCACCTGTGTCCACCATACCTACCTATTATGTGGTGTTTTCACCATTCCAAGTAAATTTCTTCATGTGCTATCTACTAACTACTCAAAACTGTTACATTTCCTTTTTGTGTCACTACTTGAAAAGCTCATAAGGACGTAGTAGTGAGATTTGTCATCTTCCATGCTAATTAATTTACAAGGATTGGCAGCTTCATCTGCTTCTCCACCTTTTATTTTGCATTAAAGAGCTGGTTAGTCCACCCTATAAATAAATAAACACTCCTCCATGGTGAATGTTGGTGGGCACCCGAGGATTCGGTTAGCCATGGTTTGTGGAAAGTAAATGGTTGGGAGGAGTGTCACCAATAAGTGCTTGTTACAAGTGCAGTCCTAAAAACTCTCGGAACCGCTCTAAAAGTTAGTTAGCCATGGAAGATGACAAGTACCTGCTATTTGATTTGTTGACACCTGTATACACCATTACCTTACAAAACAATATTTTATGCTCTCTATATGCCTTCGGGAACTACAGCTCTAGCACATGATGTTAATCCCTGCTTCCCTCTGCGAAGGGCCATTCTTTTACTTTTATGTTGAGTCAGTTTTCCCACTTCTTTCTGTCTACTTAAGCAAACATCATTGTCAACTCCAGTATAACAGTTTTTACATAACTTTGTGTTTGGTTGATCATATTCTTTGCATTGACATTATCTATATGATATACATGTTGAAAGTTGAAGCAAATGAAGCTATTATCTTCCTTTGTGTTGATACAAACACTTTCATGTTGAGAATTATTGCTGCTGTGAGCTAACTATTATGTTAGACTATTATATCTCTAAATGTTTTATAGTATTATTCATGAAAGTTTGCACTTGTGTGATCACTTATGTTTACTCTTTATTTACTTGCTTGCAAACTATAGACCATTGGCTTGGATCACTTCATTCAGATCATGTGCATTACATTGTTATTTGATCAAAGATTGTGTTGGTAGCATGTCACTTCAAAAATTATCTGTTTTTATCGTTTACCTACTCGAGGACGAGCAGGAACTAAGCTTGGGGATGCTTGATACGTCTCAAACGTATCTATAATTTTTGATGTTCCATGCTGATATTATATCAATTGCTACATGTTTTGGCTACACTTTATATCATTTTTATGCATTTTCTGGGACTAACCTATTAACAAGATGCCACAGTGCCAGTTCCCTGTTTTCTGCTGTTTTTGGTTTCAGAAAATCTATTAAGGAAATATTCTCGGAATTGGACGAAACAAAAGACATCGTCAATAATATCACGAGGAGATCACGGAGTCCAAAGGGGAGTCGGAGCAGACCCACCAGGGGGCCACGCCACACTAGGGCGCGGCCCAGGGTGGGCCCGCGCCCCCCTATGGCGTGGTGGCCCCCCTCGGCCACCGACGCCGCCTCTTCGCCTATATATTCTCCGCGACGCGAAAACCCTATTACGGTCGATCATATTCCACGAAAAGTTCCGTCGCGGCCGTCATCGTCAATCTCAGATCGGAGGAGTTCTGAAGCTCTTCCCGGCACCCTGCCGGAGGGGAGATCATCACCGGAGGGCTCTACATCACCATGCCTGCCTCCGGAGTGATGCGTGAGTAGTCCACCCCTGGACTACGGGTCCATAGCAGTAGCTAGATGGTTGTCTCTCTACCTTGTGCCTCCATGTTTAGATCTTGTGAGCTGCCTAACATGATCAAGATCATCTTATTGTAATGCTAGATGTTGTGTTTGCTGGGATCCGATGAATATTGATACCATGTTTATTCAAGTTGTTTATCTATGTGCTCTTGATCTTGCATGCTCTCCGTTGCTAGTAGATGCTTTGGCCAAGTAGATGCTTGTGACTCCAAGAGGGGGTATTTATGCTCGATAGTGGGTTCAGTCTCTAGATATCTGGATCAGTGACAGAAAGGTCTAAGATGGTAGATGTGCTGTTGCTACTAGGGATAAAACATTGGTGCAGTGTCCAAGGGCACTTGTATTGATTACATTACACACTTTACTTCATGCAATAATCTGTTGTTAGCAACTTAATACTGAACAGGATGCGGATGCTGCCTTGAAGGTGGATTATTTAGGCATAGATGCGTTGGAATAACGGTCTATGTACTTTGTTGTAATGCCCAACTAGATTTCATAGTAGACATCTTGGCATGTATTGCATTGTTATGCCCTCTCTATTTGTCAATTGCCCAGCTGTAATTTGTTTACCCAACATGCTAGTTATCTGTTCTGAGAGAGACACCACTAGTGAACTGTGGACCCTGGTCCAATTTCCTCATACTGTTTACACAACCTGCTGCAATCATCTGTTTCCTGTTACTTGCTGTTTTTCCTGCTGTTTTCCACACCATACGTTTAACTCTTTGTTTCTGCAAGACCGGAGAGATTGACAACCTCTCTGTTTCGTGTTGGGCAAAGTTCTGGTTTGTGTCTGTGCAGATTCCACGTTGGTGCAAGCTCCCTAGCGCCAGGGGGAGTCAACATCAACAACCTTCCGATAGATCGTCAAGTCCTACTGGATTGATAACCTTGGGTAGATTTCTCAAGGGAAAACTTCTGCTGTCTACATCATAACCTTCCTCTTGGGGTTCACCAACACGTAGCCATCAAGCTGTTTTCTGGCGCCGTTGCCGGGGAAGTACTCATCATCACCATCATCATCATCCTCAAATACTCTCCCGTCAACCAGGCACCAGCTGTTTTCTGGCGCCGTTGCCGGGGACTTGGAGGCTATTGGAAAGGGGAGTCTCTCAGTTCCAATCTCTTTACTTTGTTTTTGTCTTGTTTTAGTTTTGTTTTGCTTGCTGTTAAAAATCAAAAATCCAAAAAAAATTAAATTCCTGCATCTAGTTTATTTCGGTTTGTTATTATGTCTAGTTCTTTGCTTGCTATTCATGGGTACTTTGCTTGAAACTTGTCCTATGGCTGAAAACAACTTGAGAAACCTTTATGAAATTTATCTTGAGCTAGGACATGATGTGTTTGAAGAGAAAATTAAAAAACCTATGGAACTTTATTTGCATGATAGTACCAATGATATTGGTATACACTCTTTGAACATGGTTGTTGCTAATGCTATGGAAAATATTAAGCTTGGGGAAGTTGGTAATGATACTATTGAAATAACTTCTTTTGATAAATTTGAGGTAGACAAACATTCCTTGACTCAAGAGAAAGCAAAAATAACAGAAGTACCAAATATTTCCCCCAATGTTGTTTATGAAAATCCATGCTATTTTGATAAGTCTTATGATAATCCTCTTTTTATTCCTAATTTCGAAATGCATGGTAATGAGAGTGTTTGCTTAGAAAATGTTTATGATAAAGCTCTAGATGATGGTCCTATGTTGCTTGATAATATTATTAATTCTACTATTGAGAGTGATCAATCAACTTGTTTCAATATGTCTAAAAGTGGGTTTGAAATTTTTGATCCCACTATCTTGCTTGATAAAAGTTATGTGTTTGTAGATCATAAAAAGCATGCTTTATGTGATAGTTATGTTGTTGAGTTTGTTTATGATGCTATTGAAAATTATTATGAGAGAGGGAAAGATGGTTTTAAAAGTTTTCATGTCACTAAAATACCTCTCTTTGTGTTGGAAGTTTTAAAGTTGGATTTGTTGCATCTTCCTATGCTAGCTGCTTTATGCTTCAATGATTTGTTTTACTACAATATTCCTCTGCATAGGAAGTGGGTTAGACTCAGATGATTTTGATATTTGCCTCTTGATGCTCTCTTTGTTTTTCAACTCTTATTCTTATGCGAGCATCATTAAAATCCTAAAGCCTAGCTGAAAGGCATTAAAGAAAAGCACTTGTGGGAGATAACCCATGTGTCAAGGATGCTTGTTTACCTCTGTAGCAACTCCTTTGTATCTTTTATTTGCTGTTTTGTTGTGCCAAGGAGAGTTACTAATGCAAAGTTGGTTTTTATTTTCGGGACTGCATTGGGACAGATTGCTGTTCGTCACCGTTTAATTCAGTAGAAAATCAGAAAAAATCGAAAAATGCTGAAACTTTTTGTGCATGTTCCTGATGATGTTACGCAACTTTCATTATTTCAAAAGTTTTCATCTGAGCATCGTAAGTGCCTCGAAAAAATTCGTCATTACAGACTGTTCTGGTTTGACAGATTCTGTCTTTTATTTTGCATTCTCTCTTTTACAAGTTTTTAAGTGGTTTCTTTTCGTGTAAAAGTGCCCACTTGAGCCTAGTAACAGTGGCTAATGTTTAAAATAGTTGGCTTGTGAGTTTTGTCTTTGCTAGAACTTTGAAGTATTATCTTTTAGTGCACTAACCTGCTAATGAGAAAAGCTGTTAAGTTTTGGTGTGAAGGAAGTTTTCAAGTGTTGATAGAGGAGAATGATATTACATGATCAAGAAGAGTGAAGAGCTTAAGCTTGGGGAGGCTTACCTCCCCAGCATATTTCAAGAAGACTCAAGCATCTAAGCTTGGGGATGCCCAAGGCATCCCCTTCTTCATCTACAAATTATCAGGTCATCTCTAATGGTGCTATATTTTTATTGCTTCATACTAGTGTACTCTTCCTTGGAGCGTCAGTGTGTTTTTGTTTTCAGTTTGTTTTGTTTTGTTTGCTGTGCTATACTTGTTGGATCCTAGTATTCATGTTTGGGAGAGAGACACGCTCCACTTTTTCATTAGAATACTCTTGTGCTTCACTTATACTTGTTGAGTATTCCTGTCTAGTTGCTGTTATTGCTTTAGCTCTCAGTTTTTCATGTATCTCTTGTTAGAGCTATCAGTTTCTTTTGAAGAAAGTACTCTCTTGCTTCACTTATATCTGTTTGGAGAGTTGTCAAATAAGTTGATTGGTGTTTGGTTGGACCAGAAAAATGCTATGCATGTGGTAGTGGTATAAAATGCTTACATGAATCTTTTTAGATCGTTGTCTTGAGTAATTTGATGCTTGCCAATTGTTTTGAGCTGTCAAGTAATTAATGTTTAAGCTTGTGCATCATGTAAGTAATGGCTATTAATGAAGAACTACTATAAGGATTTTCTGCTATAATAATCTGTTGCATAATTGGAAGTCCATAGTAGTCTAGATAATTTTTGGATGAAGGCTATGTGTTAACAAGGAAGACAGTGGGAGTCTATGGTTCGTCAAACCTTGTGTTTTATGTACACTCTTGCTATTCCAGTTGATAATGATGTTTGCTTATAATAACCTTGCTAGCCTAAACTCTGTACTAAGAGGGAATGCTTCTTGTACATCCAAAACCTTGAGCCAAATCCATGCCACCTGTGTCCACCATACCTACCTATTATGTGGTGTTTTCACCATTCCAAGTAAATTTCTTCATGTGCTATCTACTAACTACTCAAAACTGTTACATTTCCTTTTTGTGTCACTACTTGAAAAGCTCATAAGGACGTAGTAGTGAGATTTGTCATCTTCCATGCTAATTAATTTACAAGGATTGGCAGCTTCATCTGCTTCTCCACCTTTTATTTTGCATTAAAGAGCTGGTTAGTCCACCCTATAAATAAATAGACACTCCTCCATGGTGAATGTTGGTGGGCACCCGAGGATTCGGTTAGCCATGGTTTGTGGAAAGTAAATGGTTGGGAGGAGTGTCACCAATAAGTGCTTGTTACAAGTGCAGTCCTAAAAACTCTCGGAACCGCTCTAAAAGTTAGTTAGCCATGGAAGATGACAAGTACCTGCTATTTGATTTGTTGACACCTGTATACACCATTACCTTACAAAACAATATTTTATGCTCTCTATATGCCTTCGGGAACTACAGCTCTAGCACATGATGTTAATCCCTGCTTCCCTCTGCGAAGGGCCATTCTTTTACTTTTATGTTGAGTCAGTTTTCCCACTTCTTTCTGTCTACTTAAGCAAACATCATTGTCAACTCCAGTATAACAGTTTTTACATAACTTTGTGTTTGGTTGATCATATTCTTTGCATTGACATTATCTATATGATATACATGTTGAAAGTTGAAGCAAATGCTGAAGCTATTATCTTCCTTTGTGTTGATACAAACACTTTCATGTTGAGAATTATTGCTGCTGTGAGCTAACTATTATGTTAGACTATTATATCTCTAAATGTTTTATAGTATTATTCATGAAAGTTTGCACTTGTGTGATCACTTATGTTTACTCTTTATTTACTTGCTTGCAAACTATAGACCATTGGCTTGGATCACTTCATTCAGATCATGTGCATTACATTGTTATTTGATCAAAGATTGTGTTGGTAGCATGTCACTTCAAAAATTATCTGTTTTTATCGTTTACCTACTCGAGGACGAGCAGGAACTAAGCTTGGGGATGCTTGATACGTCTCAAACGTATCTATAATTTTTGATGTTCCATGCTGTATTATATCAATTGCTACATGTTTTGGCTACACTTTATATCATTTTTATGCATTTTCTGGGACTAACCTATTAACAAGATGCCACAGTGCCAGTTCCCTGTTTTCTGCTGTTTTTGGTTTCAGAAAATCTATTAAGGAAATATTCTCGGAATTGGACGAAACAAAAGACATCGTCAATAATATCACGAGGAGATCACGGAGTCCAAAGGGGAGTCGGAGCAGACCCACCAGGGGGCCACGCCACACTAGGGCGCGGCCCAGGGTGGGCCCGCGCCCCCCTATGGCGTGGTGGCCCCCCTCGGCCACCGACGCCGCCTCTTCGCCTATATATTCTCCGCGACGCGAAAACCCTATTACGGTCGATCATATTCCACGAAAAGTTCCGTCGCGGCCGTCATCGTCAATCTCAGATCGGAGGAGTTCTGAAGCTCTTCCCGGCACCCTGCCGGAGGGGAGATCATCACCGGAGGGCTCTACATCACCATGCCTGCCTCCGGAGTGATGCGTGAGTAGTCCACCCCTGGACTACGGGTCCATAGCAGTAGCTAGATGGTTGTCTCTCTACCTTGTGCCTCCATGTTTAGATCTTGTGAGCTGCCTAACATGATCAAGATCATCTTATTGTAATGCTAGATGTTGTGTTTGCTGGGATCCGATGAATATTGATACCATGTTTATTCAAGTTGTTTATCTATGTGCTCTTGATCTTGCATGCTCTCCGTTGCTAGTAGATGCTTTGGCCAAGTAGATGCTTGTGACTCCAAGAGGGGGTATTTATGCTCGATAGTGGGTTCAGTCTCTAGATATCTGGATCAGTGACAGAAAGGTCTAAGATGGTAGATGTGCTGTTGCTACTAGGGATAAAACATTGGTGCAGTGTCCAAGGGCACTTGTATTGATTACATTACACACTTTACTTCATGCAATAATCTGTTGTTAGCAACTTAATACTGAACAGGATGCGGATGCTGCCTTGAAGGTGGATTATTTAGGCATAGATGCGTTGGAATAACGGTCTATGTACTTTGTTGTAATGCCCAACTAGATTTCATAGTAGACATCTTGGCATGTATTGCTTTGTTATGCCCTCTCTATTTGTCAATTGCCCAGCTGTAATTTGTTTACCCAACATGCTAGTTATCTGTTCTGAGAGAGACACCACTAGTGAACTGTGGACCCTGGTCCAATTTCCTCATACTGTTTACACAACCTGCTGCAATCATCTGTTTCCTGTTACTTGCTGTTTTTCCTGCTGTTTTCCACACCATACGTTTAACTCTTTGTTTCTGCAAGACCGGAGAGATTGACAACCTCTCTGTTTCGTGTTGGGCAAAGTTCTGGTTTGTGTCTGTGCAGATTCCACGTTGGTGCAAGCTCCCTAGCGCCAGGGGGAGTCAACATCAACAACCTTCCGATAGATCGTCAAGTCCTACTGGATTGATAACCTTGGGTAGATTTCTCAAGGGAAAACTTCTGCTGTCTACATCATAACCTTCCTCTTGGGGTTCACCAACACGTAGCCATCAAGCTGTTTTCTGGCGCCGTTGCCGGGGAAGTACTCATCATCACCATCATCATCATCATCCTCAAATACTCTCCCGTCAACCAGGCACCAGTGGCATGTTGGTAGGCTTCAATGATGCTACTATTGCAATTCAAGATGTTGTCACGGGGGACTTTTGCGTCAAGTTCCACGTGAAATCTAAATCAGATGGTTTTTGTTGGGCCTTTGTCGTGGTATATGGGGCGGCACAAGAATCTAAAAAACCTGATTTCTTGGCTAAATTGGTGAGAATTTGTGACGGAGAGACGCTACCAATGTTAGTAGGAGGGGATTTTAACATAATTAGAAGACAAGAGGAGAAAAATAATTCGAATTTTAATGCCCGATGGCCTTTTATTTTTAATGCTATTATCGAAAGCTTAAGTCTAAAAGAGCTACAAATGTCAGGGAGACAATACACTTGGGCTAGTAGACGGGACACGCCAACTTATGAGAAGTTGGATCGTTTTCTAGCTAGTGTTGAATGGGAGCAAAAGTACCCAATGGTTTCGGTGCATGAGATGACTCGAGCGGGTCAGATCATACACCGTTGCTAATAGATTCCGGAGATCAGTCTTATGTGGGAAATAGTAGTCACTTCTCTTTTGAGCTATCTTGGTTACGCCAAGATGGTTTCTATGAACTTATTGCCCGGGAATGGAATGCGGTCCACAAGGGAAATTCTCCTGTTGAAAGGTGGCAAAATAAATAAGACACCTTCGGCAGTTTTTAAGAGGATGGGTAAAAAGCCTGAGTGGAGAATATAAAAAACTGAGAGATAAATTAACGTTGTTAATTAACGAATTAGATATTAGGGCGGAGACCACCCCTCTAACAGTAGCTGAGCGAGCTGCTAAGAAAGAGGCGGATGAAGGCTTAGCAAAGCTACGACGTGATGAGGAATCTAAGTGGGCGCAAAGAGCGAAAGTTAAGTATATGCAGGAAGGTGGGAATAATACGATATATTTCCACATTATTGCAAATGGAAAACACAGGAAAAAGAGAATCATACAACTGGAACAAGATGAGGGTACGATAGTGGGTCAGGAAAATTTAAAAACCTACATTTCGGAGTATTATAAAAGATTGATTGGAGCACCGGTTACAAACAATTTTTCGTTGTTAGAGGAGGTTACGCATGATATGCCTCAAATTTCTCCAGAAGAAAATACAATTCTAACACAAGACTTCTCTGAGAAAGAAGTCTTTGAGGCGATTAAACAAATGGAGCATAATAAAGCCCCAGGGCCGGATGGGTTCCCTGAGGATTTTTATCAAATTTTTTGGGGTATTATCAAATTCGACTTAATGGCAATGTTTGCTCAATTGCATGCAGGAAACTTGCCTTTGTTTAAATTGAATTTTGGTATTATTACCTTGCTGCCCAAAAAAGAAGACGCTAGTCGGATAGAACAATATCGGCCCATTTGTTTGTTGAATGTCAGTTTTAATTTTTTTATGAAAGTTGGCACAAACCGAGTGACCTCTATTGCGAGTAGAGTGGTACGTCCAACTCAAACGGCTTTTATTCCGGGCAGGAATATTCTTGAGGGAGTGGTAGTTCTTCACGAGACTATTCATGAAATGCATAGAAAGAAATTAGATGAGGTTCTTTTTAAAATAGATTTTGAAAAGGCCTATGACAAAGTTAAATGGTCCTTCTTGCATCAAGCATTACGAATGAAAGGTTTTGCATCTCAGTGGTGTGAATGGGTCGGTAGGTTTGTCCAAGGAGGGAGTGTCGGGATACGAGTGAATGATGATATAGGTCATTATTTCCAGACACTCAAAGGGCTACGACAAGGGGATCCGTTGTCTCCTTTACTATTTAACCTAGTGGTGGATATGTTGGCCATTTTAATTTCTCGAGCAAAGGAGGATGGTCAAGTAGGGGGTTTAGTGCCACATCTTGTGGAGGGTGGAGTGCCAATTCTTCAATATGCGGATGACACGATATTGTTTCTTGAACACGACATTGCGAAGGCCGTGAACATGAAATTAATATTGGCTCTCATTGAACAACTTTCGGGGCTGAAAATAAATTTTCACAAGAGTGAATTATATTGCTTTGGGAAGGCTAAAGACAATCAGGAGGAGTATCGTCGCAACTTTGGATGTGAAATCGGATCACTCCCTTTTAGATATTTGGGGATTCTGATTCACTGTAGGAGACTTTTAAACAATGAATGGAAATCTGTTGAGGATCGTTTTGAGCGAAAATTGGCATCTTGGGTGGCTAAGATGTTGTCTTATGGAGACCGTCTTGTGCTTATTAACTCGGTTTTAACAAGCTTGCCAATGTTTCTTTTATCTTTCTTTGAAATACCTAAAGGGGTACGGAAAAGATTAGATTATTATCGCTCTCGTTTCTTTTGGCAAAGTGATCAACATAAGAGAAAATATAGGCTCACAAAGTGGAATATGGTATGTAGACCGAAAGATCAGGGAGGCTTGGGAATTGCGGTTTTAGAAATTAAAAATAAATGCCTTTTGAGTAAGTGGCTATTTAAATTAATGAATGAGCAGGGAGTATGGCAAGAACTTTTATCTAATAAATATTTAGGCGGTAAAACGTTATCACAAGTTCAAGCTAAACCGCTAGACTCCCCTTTTTGGAAAGGTCTAATGAAGGCGAAGAATGAGTTCTTCGAGCGTGGTAGGTTTATACTTGGTGATGGTGAGCAGGTTCGGTTTTGGGAGGATAGATGGTTAGGCAATATGTCATTAGAGAATGAATATCCTTCCCTGTATGCCATTGCCTCAAACAAGAACGCAACGGTAGCGGATGTTCTTGGGACAGTACCTATTAATCTTCCTTTTCGACGAATTTTAATAGGACACACTAGAACTGCTTGGTTAAATCTAGTAAAAGACTAATGCGGGTTAACCTATTAGATGAGCCGGATAAGTTCAAATGGCTTTTGAACCAAAATGACGTGTTTACAGTTAAGTCTTTGTACGAGGACTTATTAAATGGGCATACTAGATATTTGAGAAAATATTTATGGAAATTGAAGATCCCCTTAAAAATTAAAATATTTCTTTGGTTCCTCAATAGAAAGGAACTTTTAACTAAGGACAATTTGGCTAAAAGACAATGGACAGGGTGTAAGAAATGTGTTTTCTGTGATGTGGATGAGTCTGCTGAGCACCTATTTATCAAATGTAACTTTGCTAGAGATATTTGGAGACTGGTGCATTTTACTTTCAATATTTACCCTCCGACTAGTATATCGAATATGTTTGGTAGCTGGTTGAACGGGATAGACAAAGTTACAAAAGCTCGCATTAGGATTGGTGTCGCGGCCATACTGTGGGCTATTTGGAACTGCCGAAATGATATTGTCGTTAACAAAACATCATCTACCCATTATTTGCAGGTTATCCACAAGGCGTTGTATTGGATCCATATGTGATCCTTCCTACTTCTTGTGGACCAGCATGGGCTCATGGACGTTGGATGCACCCGTATGATGACGGTCATGCGGCCTTCTTCAGCCGCTGTGGTTGGCTTCATCCTAGAAGGCTTGATGCTTAGTGTGCTTCTTTTTGAGTGGCTGATTTTTGTAGCCACCTTGTGCGACCCTTGAATTGTAAACGCTACTTAAACCTGGTTTAATAATTGTGGAAGGTTGTGTGCATCTCTTTGATGCAGAGTCCAGGGATCCGCACCCCCTTATCTAAAAAAAAAGAAGAAGATGTTGAAGAAAATTCAAAATTACCATGCTGACATGACACGATTTGGATTAACTGGACTAAAAAGTCCACTCTTAGCAAGTTTAGGTACCTAAACTGTCCACTTTACAAGATGTGAGACTAAATCGTCCATCTCGTGCAAGATGTGGGACTAAAAGTGTTAAATCCTCATTTACATGCAAAGAGAAATTGTGTTAGTTAGTGTAACATAACTGCGGTAAGAACCTTGTAGGTATCAAATAGTAGCAATCAACCATCCTAACCTATTACATTCAATTTGCTTCTGAGTTAATAGAGCAGGTAGATATAAACTTTCTAGGATATAATTTTAAGTTTGTGAACAACCATTTTTGAACTACATGAGCATTTTCTAAACCGCGTGACAAATTATTGTGAACTGCGTGAACATTGTTTCTTTTCAAGTAGCCATATTTTTTAAAAAATATGCGGATATTTTTTTAAACCTTGTGTGATTATTTTGAACTGCCTGTTCGGGGATGTCTCCGGCCTGCGGGTGAATTTTGCCAAGAGCTCTGGTTCCCTGCTTCACTGCGACCTCGAGGATGCATCACCGATCATCGCAGGACTTCGATGCGCGATAGTGGAACTTCCAATCACCTACATCGGCATCCCACTGACCCTCCACCGCCCCACCACGGCGCAGCTGCAGCCTTTCGTGGACAGCGTCGCTGGACGGCTCCCGACCTGGAAGGCCTGGCTCATGAACAAGACAGGGTGCCTCGAACTCGTCAAATATGTCCTCGGCGCCATCCCTGTCCACCAGCTGCTCATACGCGCCACCGAAGAAGGTCCTACGCCACCTTGAGCGAATCGAGAGTGGCTTCCTTTGGGCTGGGCGTGCCGCCGCCAACGGCGGACACTGCCACGTGAACTGGAAGCGTGTGTGTCGGCCCATTTCCCATGGCGGCCTTGGCGTCCAGGACCACGAGCGCATAGGGCTAGCGCTCAGATTACGCTGGCTCTGGTTTTCGAAGACCGACACGGACAGAGCTTGGAGTGACTTGGACCTGTAGTTCTCAGCTGAGGAACGTGCCCTTTTCCACGCATCCACAACCATGGTGCTAGGAAACGACATGACATCCAAGTTTTGGGATGACAAATGGATACAAGGCCGGTCCGTCCGCAAGATTGCGCCGCTGTTATACAATTGCATCCCCAAGAGGCGCCGCAAAGCTAGAACAGTGGCCGCAGGTGAAAGGGCATGTGTTGCCCCATGCGTGGTTTTGGTAATTAATGACAATCCCTATGGACTAATGTTTGCATTGAGATATACTTGTAGATCTTGTCCATAGGTAAAGATTGGAGTTCATGTGTTGGACTCTAGAAGAGTACATGATGATCAATGCTCTATTCAAGGGTTTATATGAAGAATAGTCATGTGTAGAGTGGAGCATATTGCAAGTATGTCTTGAAGGATTCAAGACATCATCTTTGTGAAACGGAGCTTAGCGAGGCTCTCCCGTAATGGAGTATGGGGGAGTATTTGGAGAAGTCTTCATCAAGCATGTGCTAGCAAGCACAATCAAGAAAGGTGTTCCAACTTGAGAGAGTCAAGATCGTCATCATCGAGCTCAAGTGGAATGCGCAAGGCAAAGGTATGATCTTGATAGGGTTTCTATTTTACCGGTCTCATGTTGTTAGTTTGGAGACCGGGTTATAGGATAGACGGCGTACTATCAAGAGGGGCTGTCAAGTGAGTAACTTGATCGCATCTTTGTGGAGAGCTCAAACCTTTGCATACTTGGCATATCATCTTTCTTGGTTCTTATTTGGCTTTTATCCATGTGAGAACTTAGAGCTTGTGTTCATCTCCATACCAAGCTCTAGTTCATCAAGAACGGATTTCATTTGAATATCTTGTGATGTTTTGATGTTGGAGGTTTTATCGGTTCGTTTTTTGTAGAGAGGTTAAACTCTCCTCTTATGTTCTCCTCCTCACATGATGGACTATGATGTGTATATGCATGATCTTGTTATGCTTGTGATTATCTTCGGAGCAAGTCCAAGATCATTGAAAACGGAATCCGGATGGAAAACTTGTTGCGTTCTCGGTGTTGGAAATATTATCGGTCCTCCTCGAGATAAGATCCACACCTCCCATGTGTGATATCTCCTCCATATTTGTGACCCTTAATATTTCCAACAAAGTTGGTTTCATCGCATTTGGATTTTTATTGAAAAAGATATGGATTTTAGAATGTTCTTTTCTGCGCAGGCCGGCCCAGGCCAGGCGCGTCGGGCTCCCTGCCGGCCCCCAGGCCGGCCCAGGCCGGCCTCCCTGCGCTGCACAACGGTCACTTTTTAGGGGAACCTATTTAAGGGGCTTTTTCCCCCAACGGTTCCCCAATCCTTTGAGCTCGTTTTTCCCTCTCTCTCCTCCATTGTTGACCTTTGGAAAAGCTTGCCTACCTCTCAATCCCTCCCATGATTCTTACATATCTTTGAGGGAAAGTGAGAGGAGATCTAGATCTACATATTCATCCAATCCATTCCTCCTCTAAGTGAGGGAAACCTAGTAGATCTTGATCTTGAAGTTCCATTTGTTGTGTTCTTCGTTGTTCTTCCTCTCTTCTCCCCCCATAAGCATTAGTTGCTTGTGGTGGGATTCGAGAGTGAAGGATTTGAGCCTTGTGCTCTTGCCATTGCTTCATTGCATCGGTTTGTGCTCTCCACGAGGATTCGTGGAAGTTGAAAGCATGTGAACTTGTTACTCTTGGGTCTTTGGACCCTAGATGCCCGTGTGGTGGTTGAGACCCTTATGTGGTCACTTGTAGCTGTTCGGGAGCCCCCAATCCTGTTGTGGGTTGTGCCCCGGATCGTTGTTGAAAGGTTCCGGATTTCCGGCTCGAAGGATTCCGATAGTGGAAGGTGAACCAAACCTTTGTGGTGCGGTTCATCGGAGAAGAAGGTGAAACCTTTGTGGTTGTTGAACCATTGTGTTGGTTCACACCTCTCCAACGAGACGTACTCCCTTAACAAGGAGGAACTCGGGAATACATCCTCGTCTCCGTGTGCCTCGGTTATTTCTATACCCGAGCTTTTTACTTATGCACTTTACATTGTGATAGCCTTCGTGCTTGAAGTATTCTATATTGCTATCACCTTGTTGCTTGTCTTGCTTAGCATAAGTTGTTGGTGCACATAGGTGAGCCTAGTTTATTTAGGTTGTTGGCTTGTTAATTTAAACACATAGTTTTATTCCGCAATTATCAAGCCTAAACCGGAAAAGTTTTAAATCGCCTATTCACCCCCCCCCCCCTCTAGGCGACATCCTTGTCCTTTCAGCAGGCCTATAGGGCAACTCATGGGTGCGCGGCATACACAGGGTACTGGGCATACATGAGTTGGGCCAATACCTGCAGTTGTGGCACCTGATCGAGCACACAGCTCTCTCCGACACGCCAGACCAGCTGCTATGGAAGTGGACAGCAAATGACAGGTACTCAGCAAAGTCCTGCTACCTCGCGACGTTCCACGACTCCACAACATGCCCGTCTTGGAAGCTCTTCTGGAAAAACTGGGCACCGCCACGCGTCAAGTTTTTCCACTGGTTAGCCAACCTAGATCGTTGCTGGACTGCGGAGAGGCTGGCCCGACATGGACTCCAGCACCACGCCCGCTGCCCACTATGTGATCAAGCCCCATAAACCATGCGACACCTCCTACTGGAGTGCCCCTTTGCCCGACAGACTTGTCACGAGATCCTTTCCTGGCTTAGGATGACAGTTGCTACTCCAGACCAGGAAGACACGCTCATGACCTGGTGGCTGAATGCGAATCAAAATACACCAAAGCTGTTGCGCAAGGGCCTACGATCCATCACCTTACTCACGCCCTGGATGACCCAGAAGCATCGGAACGATTGCATCTTTGATGGTGCTCAGCCCTCAGTCCAGGTCCTTGTTGACAAGATCAAGGCTGAGAGCCGGGCTATGGGCTAGAGCAGGAGCTCGAGGCCTCCGGGTGATCCTGTGATCCACCTGGGATGTGCACTGATTGTATTTTTTGTTTTACCCTTGCCTCCTTGTAGGCCGTAACTAAACCTATCTTTTCAATGAAATAAAGCGCAAAGCCTTTGCGCTTTCTCGAAAAAATTATTTTGAACTGCGTGAATATTTTTTAAACTACATAAACATTTATTTAAACCATGTAACATATTTTAAAATCTATACATGTTAAAAAAAATACAAGTGCAAAAGAACAGGAAAAGAAAAAAGAGAATAAAATAAAATAAAAGTAAACGAAATTAATAAACTAGTAGTCTATTGGGCCGGCCAGTTGGACAAACTATGTAGGTGTTGGCGTTAAATAGGACCTCCTTCTGCGTCTCCGGTGGTGGTCGCTGCGGCCTACGGCCCTGCGTCGTGGGTGCTGTTCGTTGTGCCTCGTTGGGCCGTAGCAGTAGGTGCTGGTTCAAGACGTAACTATTTGGGCCTTGGCAATACGTCTATTAGTGGCTGGTTCAAGGAAACGAAGTGGGCTAGAATTTGTCATTTTGTCCAATTGAAGAAATTAATGGAATAGAATGCAGCTCTGAAAAGATGGATTTGTTTCCTCATCGCCTAGACACGCCCATTTTTTAGAACATGCATTCAAATTCTGCGAATAATACTGTTTCATCATATCACATCCTTACGTTCTCATATTTAGTTCAACTCTTCTTGATTGCTAATTCTCGGCCAGACGAGAATTAACTTGGATCTTGGTCAAAAGCTGCTAGATTAATAGACACAGAGATCCGTGCTGGTCGGCGGAACTGATTTTTTTTAAGCTGCACAATTGTTGCAACGTTTTTTTTTCTTACGGTTGCAGCATGGCTGTAATAGCAATTTTTCCAGGCGCACCATGATAGTAACTTGATATTTTCAGTTGCAGTATTGTTGAACTTAATCGTTCTTCTGTTACATACCGGTTCAACTGATTTTTTTTTTGTCATTTTTGCATAATGCGAACTTATCCTCATTAACACACACAAATTTAACCCTATTAAATTCAGTTGCATGCTGGGTGCAATTGAGTTTTTTTCCCTCTTTAAATATGGGTGACATCGTTCGACCGAGATTTAAGTTAGTTCTCAGTGGAATGAGAGCTAGTCGCGGATTCTAAATTTTCGGTAAAGTCAGTTACATAAATCTCTATGCATTATTTTATTATGGCTTTCAGATAAAATAGGAAAGCAAACAGCCGACCACTTGACTATATTTGTGATTTTCCTTTATGATCGATCGATCGATCGATCGACCAGACTCGTCCCGGAGTATGCATGAACTCTCGTACAAGCCGGGTCGGCATCAACGGTGATCCGCTTACGCGAACGCAGCACGGGCCGGCCGCATGTAATGTCGTCATGGTGATTAATTCCTCGGTGCTAACCAATGTTTACAAAACCATCTCTTTTCTCACGCAGTGGATCATTCTCTTGCCGGAAAAGCTTAAGGTTGTGGGAAGGAAACTCATCGAGAAGATGCTGAGGATCGCCAAGAATTATCAAACTTGTGGTTCGTCATGGCGTGGGATAGCGGGCTTCGTTGCTTTGATTGTGTGTTTTCTGTAATTGGCGCTCACATTAGTGTTTTGTTCGTGTTGTACTTTGAATTCTGCTCCTGCGTGAGGCTGGAGGTTCTGTGTGGCGTGTTTTGGTGGCTAGGTGGTGTTTTTCTTTTTAAATCCCTGCTAGCTGATATGTCAGCTAAACAGTTTTACTTTGGTTTGCTTTCCTAAAGCAGGGCATCTAGCCTTATTTCTAAAATACGCGCGAGCGATCAGCACTTCGGAGCAGTGAGCAACTACCCTGCTGATGAATTAATCAAGGGCGTGTTTGGTTGCTAGCATGGAAATTCGGCCTTTTGCATCCGTGGCCCTGGCGGCCCTGACACTGAAAAAACGTGGACTGAGCCATGTTGTGCAGCCCGTTTGGTTGCCAACAATGTTCTGGCCAGGCCCGTTTGCCTCGGTGCAAATTTCTAAGCACGCGCTGTTTGGTCGACTGTGTTTGTTTCGCAGCTACAAACGCATGGTGTTTGGTTGCTAAACGTTGCTACTTCCAGTCACCACTTCTCACTAGTGGTGACCTTACCACGTCAAAGTTCATACTACACTCCTAGCTACTAGCAAATGGTAGTTCATCACGACATCATAGTTAACCTAGCTACTAGCAAATGGGTAGTTCATGAGGACAAAGTTCACCTTCACCTCCACCGTCACCTTCTTCACTTTCTTCTTCTTCGCCGTCTTGTTCTGCTTCTTCTGCTTCTTCTTCTTCTTCTTCTTCTTCTTCTTCTTCTTGTGCTTCTTCGTCTTCTTCTGCTCCTTCTTCTTCTTGTTGTTGTGCTTCTTCTTCTTCTTCTTCTTCTTCTTCTTCTTCTTCTTCTTCTTCTTCTTCTTCTTCTTCTTCTTCTTCTTCAGATTCTGGTGCCACCTCTAGCGTTCCACATTGCGTCAGCCCACTCCTGCCTCCTGCTCCTCCAAGCTTCATGGTCGTGTGCGTCGACACCATGGCCAAGATCATCATCGTCATCAGGTGTCACATCCTCCTCGTCCGAGAAGTACCCATCAATACCCCAACCTAAGATCCAGTTATGAAGAATGCAGCATGCAAGAACCAGCTTAACTTGGGTGGGGAACGGGTGGAATGGTTTCTGATCCAGGATCTTGAATCTGTTCTTCAGATCAGCAAATACCCTCTCAATTGTAACCCTAAGGCTTGAGTGTCGCAGATTGAACAATTTCTTCGCATCCTTAGGGTAGTTCCTCGAAGAGAACTCGTTGAGGTGATACCTGGTATCCTTGAATGGTGGAAGAACACCTGGGCGACAAGCATATCCTGCATCTCCAAGGTAGAACTTGCCATCCGGAATATTGATCCCATCTGGTCGACTCATGCTGTCAGCAAGGATGCTAGTATCATGAGCAGATCCTTCCCAACCAGCTAGCACATATGTGAACCTCATGTCGAAATCGACAGCAGCAAGCACATTCTGGCTGGTGTAATGCTTTCTACCCCTGTATGCAGCAGACTCTGACCTTGGCACTCTAGCAGTTATATGAGTGCCATCAATTGCACCAATACAATCCTGTTGACATGAACATTGTGTTAGGTTAACACTAGATGCATGAGCAATGTCTGTATTCAAGCAAGAACTAGGAAATCTGGTGTTCTAACCTTGAAGTATGGATACCACCTGTGGCTCTGTCGAATCTTCGGTGGAGTTTGGCCTGTTGGTGCCTTGATCATCTCTGCTCTGACACTAGTAGGGAAGTGCCTTTCTGTGGCGCACCAAAATAGCTTTCTGTGGCTCATAGTGGGTGCGCCACAGAATTCTCGCCACAAAAATATTATTTCTGTGGCGCATGGTTCCGTGCGCCACAGAAAGTAGACAATTCTGTGGCGCACCTCCAGAAATGCGCCACATAAATATTTTTCATGCGCCACAGAAATAATTTTGATTATTTGCTGTATTTGACAATAATGTATCTGTGGCGCACTTTGTTCGTGCGCCACAGAATATGGTGCGCCACAAAATTATTTACCGTGCGCCACTAAATTATTTGCTGTATATACTATCGATTATTTGCTGTATTATCGATTATTTGCTATATTTGACAATAATACAGGTATATTACAGTATTTATACAGAAAATAATAGAAACAGTAATATATTTTGACACGGTATTAAAACAGACAGATAAATATGTCATCACATCACTTAGAGCCCGAGATACATACATATATAGTACAAGCATATGCATTTAACATTGGCATATGCATTGGGATAAGTCGTAGTACAAGCATATGCATTTAACATTGGCATATGCATGAAAATAAAACATTAGTCTTAACCAAGTATAGTGGAAACATCAGTCTACAAAGATAAGTGGACAAGTCAACATAAAACATAGTACGGAAAGAAGTGGAAAAGTCGCTCTATGAGTCCGTCGACCTATCCAGCTGAGCCCAGAACATCGGATCCAGAGGGTCATCAGTGTCCTCGCTCCCCCACGGCTGACCCGAAAGAGTGCGGAACGGAGGTATGCCGTCCCGCCTATTCACCTCGACCCAGTGCCTAGGGTCGCTGTGGTGATAAGCATCGGGGTTCGGCGGCCCGAACATCCGCAGTAGCTGCTGCTCCGACTCCTGCCACTCCTGGTGCCGCTGCTGCTGCCGCTCCTCCGACGCCTGCTGCCGCTTCTGCCGCTGCTGCTCAGAGTCGGAATCCCAGTCCTTCTCCCATTCCTCCTCCTGCTGCTCCTCCTCCTCCGCCCAGATCCCAAGAGAAGTGATGTCGTCGTCAGTAGGACCGGCGCCGTGGGAAGGACCGGTGCCGTACGAAGGACCAGCACCGTCAAAAGGACTAGCGCCGAACTGCTGGTAGGACATCAAGTTTGGCTCGTTCTGCAGGAGATGCCTCACATACGGGTCGTCCTGGGGGCGTGCGTTGCGACGTGCGATCTGCGCCTCAGCCAACCTGTGCTCCATCTCCTTGGCCATTTCCACTTGTCTGATCCCATCCGGTATGAACTCATTCACACGGTGGCGATCCGCTGGGTAGTTCAGATCCTTATCTTTCTTCTTATCACCGTACTCGTGTACGGTGAAATAATCATAGGCGCACGCCGCCTCCTCCGCTGTATTAAACTGCCCAGCCTAGTGCTTCCTCTTGTTGATATGGATCTGACATCCATACACGTACCGACCAAGCTTCTTCCTATAGCACGCCCTCACACCCTTAAACCCGGCTATTCCGTGAAACTAAAACATATTAAAAACAAATTCATTAGAATCAAAAAACTACACAACTATATACTACAAACTACACAATGTGGAAATTACACAATATAAACCAATGAACAGAACTAAAATTATTTTTAGCAAAGTCATGCAAAATTATATTCATGCATGTAGGGACATTGATCAAATATGCAAAAGTATAACTAATACATCTTGATCCCATGAATAATTTGGTACATTTTTATTTAACCCTAATACATCGCGAATAATATCACTAATACATGAACCTCTGAAACTAACTTCGACCGGGTCCTGAGCCGCGGGGTGCTGAGCCGCGGGCGCTGCGCATCCAAAGATAAGGAACCCTCACAGGGTCATAGCTCACGTGATGAGGAGGAACCCTCTGAAGAAACGACCATCCATTGTTGTACTGCATATCCAACAAATTCATGTAGCGACGGACGTGCTCGTCCTTCTCCCTGATACGGCGATGTACCACCTCCTCGGGGGCCGGCTCCCTCTGCACCGAGCATGGCCCACGCGACCGCCACCAAAGAAGATCCGGGTCGACGACGTCACCCGGATTCCTCACCAAGATACGCGTCCCGGAAGGTAGCACCTCCCAGTGCCAGCCCGGCGGAGTCCAGTCGCGGGCATCGCCCCTCTGGTCCAACAGTGACATCGTCGCCGAGAACAATAAACTAAAAACACAATTTTTAAGTTGCAAGCAAATTTAAATAAAGTACAAATTCATAGCAACTATCAAATAACATAGTACCATATCAAATTAATATCAACAACACAATTTTCAAACTCATTTTTAGCAATGTGAAAATTACACAATATAAACCAACAATGACCACAACTAAAATTATCTACAATCTAAGCTACACAACTATATGTCCTATTTTTAGCAAAGTCATGCCAAAATTCACGAATTTTTTTGGCATGACCTTTGCTAAAAAAGGGACATATGGAGTACCCGAATTTGCTGGAACGGAAGTTAATCGACGTTCCGGCAAACTCAAGGGCCTCTCGGGGTTCCTGCAGACATTTCACAAAAAATCCACATCTCCGGCCAGCATCTCCGGCCGGCATCTCCACGACACGATGGTCGGAGCACAAACAACCACGACACGATGGTCGTGGTAGCACAGATCAACACAAGCACACACAACTTCTCGATCGGGGTACCAATAGCTCACCAAAGGGCGTCTTCTTGAACTTGAAGCACACACAAGAACTTCTAGCACACAGAAGAACCTCTGCACCTGTACAACCAAAAAAAAAAGAAAATGATCATGAACTTGAAGCAGAAACATGAAAAACGATCCGAGTCATACAAGTCATATTACATAAAAAACTGCATAAAATTAAATGTTTCCCGATGTTCCCGATTTTCCCGATGTTCCCGATGTTCCCGATTTTCCCGATGTTCCCGATGTTCCCGATTTTCCCGATGTTCCCGATTTTCCGATTTTCCCGATGTTCCCGATGTTCCCGATTTTCCCGATGTTCCCGATGTTCCCGATTTTCCCGATGTTCCCGATTTTCCCGATGTTCCCGATGTTCCCGATTTTCCCGATGTTTCCGATTTTCCCGATGTTCCCGATTTTTCATCTCCAATTTTTTTCTTGTCCTAACCTAACACTAATCTAGCAACTAACCTTACACTAACATAGCAGCAACTAACACTAACAAATTGGGTGCAGCTTGGGATTTCTAGAAAACACAATGCCACTGGAGCATTTCGTCGAACACCTTGCACGCAAGGCGGGAGACACGCGCATGCCGCGAGGTGCTGCTCCCTGCTCGTCGGTCGAGGTTGGCTCGAGGTCGAGAAGGAGTAGGAGGAGAGGAGGGCGGGCAGCAGGGCCGGGCTGGCGCCGAGGGCGCGCTTGGCGGTCGGCGACGCGAGGGGCGCAACACGGCGGAGAACGCGGCGGTTGGGGCGAGGACAGGCACGGGTGGGGGGAGGAGGAGGAGGAGGAGAAGATTACAGACGAGGGGGAGAGGATCCGGTGGCGGCGGGGCGGCCGGTGGCGGCGAGTCGAAGTCGGTGGCCGGCGGCGATGAGCTGGTTGCGCGAGAGCGTGGGGGTGAGTTTCGTTTGGATGAGATGCGCGAGTGTGCGGTGGCGCACGCTGCTAAACTGCTAAGTGCAGAAATTTTGTGGCGCACCGCCCGGGATGCGCCACAGAAATATTATTTTCAGTGGCACATCCAGACACGTGCGCCACAGAACAAGCACCCAGACAATCATTGGAGGGGGGCCCACCACATTTGTGTGGCGCATTGTGCTCGATGCGCGCGCATCTAGCTCAATGCGCCACAAAAATGTCACTAGATTTTTGTAGAGGCGGGACCCACCTTATGTCTACTGTGGCGCATTTGGCCTGGTGCGCCACTGATTTTTTTTTGTGGCGCACGTGAAGTTTGGTGCGCCACAGATAGTGGATCCATAGAAAGGCACTTCCCTACTAGTGTGAGCTCTCCAACAACGTACATAACTTGCTTGAAATTGCGAGATATAGTCTCACTAGATCTCCTGAAAGTGCTGTGAATCACTCTGAACCTCTGGTTATGACCAACAACATGAAGGAACATTGCCACTTGCTCTTCTATAGAGGTGTGGATGCTATCTTTCAGCCATCCCCTGGAACGAAACGTCTCCACGAGCTTGCTAAAAGGAGCTCTGCCCATTCGCAGCATGTTCACGGTCTCGACCTCATTGTTGTTGTAGATGTAGTTCAAATTTGCAATCCTCTCCTGGTCTCGGCGCAACAATGGACCATACCTGATTACACCCCTGTAATTGTGCCGTACTGCTCTATGATGGACTAAGAAGAGCCAGGCCTGCATCACAGCTATGAGTGTTGCGGCCTGAACGATGAGCGGCATACGAGCTTCTCCGTCCTTGTGAAATCAAGATCATGGTGCTTGTACGAGAGTGCGGGCGAAATCTAACTAGTATATACATCTAACTACTTTTCTACTCTAAGATTCAGGTGAAATCAAAGGTGCTACTGTTCGACTCTAAGATCCAGCTGAAACCTTAGTGGGGAATACTGCCTACCGCCATGGGAGAAGAGAGGACCGAGCTGTCGGTGCCGTCAAGGTGGCGGAGGAGAGTCAGATCTTGGTCCTCGCCGCTAGCGGTGTCGCCGTCGCCTCCAAAGATCTAAGTCGCCGAAGCTTCCGCCGCCTCCTTCGATGCCGATTTAGTCTGGTCCCTTCTCCCGCTTCCGGTGACAGACTAAAGAGGGGGGTGAGAGTAGCGTTGGCGCCATACGGCCGTACCAATTTTTCGTCTCCCGCCATCTCCATGGCTGCATCCCCGCGCACGAGATTCGCCGCTACTGTACTGGCATGAAGGTGGCTCTGGAAAAACGGCCGATTCGAGCGTTCCCTTCGGACCTGACTGAGGGGTGCTTTAAGATTCGTGCGCGTGCGGGCCAAGCGAAAACGTGGGCAACCAAACGGCCCATTTTTACACCCCAGGGCCTGTTTGGGGAGGGCGTGGGCTACCAAACACGCCCCCAAAGATCTCAATTCTAAAAAAAAAAACTACCACTTAGGACTCAGCGAAGTTGAGTCAGCAGAAAAGGCCTGGTTCGTACGCATGCAAAAAAATGACGGAGACGACATTTGTTTTGACCCGTGACGCGATCGTCGGCTCTCTGCCGTGCTTTATCATCCCAAAAAAAAACGAAGAGGCGGCTGCTAAGCGTGCGAAAAGTCCATTTGACACTTGGAGAATACTATCGTAGGCTGGCATAACAAATGCTGAACTATCTAAAATGTTTAACTGGTCTCCAACTGAATGCATGCTTGATGACTTGATGTATGCAACCAGATGGGATTATGGGAAAGATCAGGTGGCAGGTGACCAGGTGGGGATTCAGTTCAGATCGACCATGTACGTAGTTCTGTACATGCACGCACAACACGCTAGCTGTATCTCTTCGCGTGCATGCATCAGTTTCAGAGATCGTTCGGAAGATTTTAAACCTGGCCACAGTTTTCAGATACCGTACATGCATGCACAGCGCTCCAGATGTATCTCCGCGTCAATTTGTTTCAGAGATCGGAAGAGATTTTAAACCTGGCTACAGTTTTCAAACTGTCAGTGTAAAACAAACATATACCGTTGTGCGTGCAGCTCCCCTTTAAGCTTTAGTAGTTGAAATTTTATTAAAGCGCTACCACGTACGTGCAGGATCATGTACACAAGTTGCACGGCGTCTGCATAGTATAGTAGTAGGACTTCGTTCGCTTTTGCGTAGCACGCGTGCCTGAAGATATATAGAGCAAGGGCATCTGGCCAGCCGGCGATCGAAGTCAGGCCGAGCAGGATCGATCATCAACATAAGCTGCAGGGTTAACCAGTAAGAAAGCAGAAGCTGTAGCGGTTTTCATCAAGAACTCCCAAGTGAAAGCAACGAGGTCGCGATCACATTGATTCGGACAACAACAGCACTAGAAACTGGCGGCAGAGACACAGAGAAATGCCCGTGTAAACGCAGGAAATTCCCTACTAGCTATCCGATGGTTGAAGATTTGGTTGCAAGAATAATGAGATGTAGCTCGCTAGCTACGTCGACCAAGTCGCACGGATCGGACCGTGCCCGGCCGTTCTCTAGTATACCAATGGATACATGGACCAATCAATCCTGCACCTGCACGGCAGATTATGCCTAAACTTTCGGCTAGGTCAGATAACTAAATTACCGGTCAGTCGCAGGGGCGGTCAAATCGCCGACCAAATTAACGACCGGATCAAAGCTTTGGTGGTTCTACTCCACTCCCACATGCACAATGAGTGGGAAAAAGGGAGATCTTTTACTAGTAGAACACCACACCTGCTCGCGAGTCGCGAGAGGTACAAGACTGATCCAAGGCTACCAAGTCACCAACCAAAGACCAAATTAAACTGGAGAATTAAATTGGCTTCCGGCCGGTCGCACGTTCGAGCGTGATGAACGGGGGAAATGTCCTCATGAACAGAGGCCGGAGGGCGACCCATTAAGACCGATCACGTAGCAGTACACCACACTGGCGAGTAGAAGACCCATCGAAGGCTACCAAGTCACCAACCGAAGACCAAAGCTTGAGAATTAAATCGGCTTCCGGTCGCCTGGTCGCACGTTGGAGCGTGATGAACGGGGGGAAATGTCCTCCTGAACAGGGAGAAAAATCGTATGAGACCGGGTCTATCACCCAGCGGGATAGACCCAACTGGATGCCTGACACCTGTCCGCGAGCATCTCAAAGCACGCGAGTCCAGCTTACTGTTTCGTTCCAACTCTTTTATTCCCAAATTCCTACGCTCCATTACGGTGCCAATTCCAGTCAGCTTTGCTCGGTTTGCCGGCGGCCATGCGACTGCGCAGCGCAGCAGCACAACACCGTACTTTCCTCCTGATTTTGTTGACGTCGCCGGAGCAGCCACGGCGGCCACGCGACGCCGTTTTCTTACTCCACAGCCTGATTCATGCGCATAGTCTCAACAGATAGCGTCCATTCTTACTGGCTTTGGAACTGCATAGACTTAAATATCATCAAAAGGATTGTTTCACGGAACTAATGCTAGGAGAGTTTGGCCTAGAAAGGACTACTAAATCAATCACCAACGAAGCGGGAGACTATGCAGATGATGGCTAAGTATGTTGTGTATTCGTTTCACACTGATCATAAGCGAAGTAAGTACTCATTGACTGCCCAGATGCCAGAGATCGGCACCTGCACGTTTGGCCTGGAGTTTGCCGCCAAGAACGGCACCGGACTGAAAGAAAAGCTCGAGGCATCTTGCCGTGTCGCCGTCGTCAACGAGAATGCCTCGTACTGTCTTGTTGCATCGCCGCCGTCCAAGGAGCAGGTCGATGTGTCTTGCGGAGTCGCCGCCGTCCACGATAATGCCTTCGTCGAATCGTCGTGTCGCCGCTGCCGACGAGGTTCAGCATCGGCCTGAAGGAGCAGCTCGATGCGTCTTGATGCATCGCCGCCGAAGACGAGAATGCCTCGTGCTGTCTTGTTCGGTCGACGCTGCCAACGAGGTCTGGCCGGGCGGCCGCCATGGACGAGAGCAACTAGAGAAACCACAAAAGCTGGCAATCGTGAATAGAAGAGATGCTCGCGGACAGGTGTCGAGCATCGAGTTGGGTCTATCCCGCTGGGTGATAGACCCGGTCTCATAGGATTTTTCTCCCTGAACAGAGGCCAGACGGCGACCGACTCGGTTACTGATGACTGCTAAGTGATGTTCAAACTTGTCAGCTATATTTCATTTACCGGTAAAAGTTGAGTGTATGAACGCTACCAAACACTAGTGCTACTTCTGCTTCTAGTAAACCATGCTACTACTAAAAAGTACCATGGATGCATGAGAATCGCATGCTCTCGGTTGATTAGTTTGTCTTTTCGGCCGAAGACTTGAGCGATTAGTGCACGTTCCACTAGTTGAAGTGTTAGAACGACAACACCGATACACTCACTTTGCGGAATGTGAGAGTAGCTAACCTGGTGCATACGTACAAGCTGCATATTGACGTACGTTAGCATTGCATAGGGTCGATCGGCAGTTGGTCACACTTTGAGACAAACACTTGGTTGTGTTAGAAAATACTCACTCCGTTCCAATTTAATTGATTTGCTATGCACGACATGTGAATGTATCTAGACTTGTAAGCGTTGGGTCGATCGGCAGTTGGTCACACTTTGAGACAAACACTTGGTTGTGTTAGAAAATACTCCCTCCGTTTCAATTTAATTGACTTGCTATGCACGACATGTGGATGTCTAGATACATCCACATGTCGTGCATAGCAAGTCAATTAAATTGGAACGGCGGGAGTAGTATCAAAAGAGTGGATCTTTTAACGGAACACAATGTTCTCAACTTAACCTAAAATTCAACTCGCCTAATATTGTGACACCCCTTTGTTTATATAGGACAAAGGGTAGGCGTCGTCGTACCCAACCCTAACCGAACCAGACTCCTACTCAACTTGGACACCTAATGATACAAACTGACTCCAAGTAGTTTTCGGCCACATTTGGCATGCAGGAATTGGTTGACAAACCAATAGACTTACATATCGTTGATTGTCCTAGCGTGCCAATCTTCAATCGTAAGCCCTCATCACTATATGCCAGACATGAAAAGAAAAGTAGCATCGCCCTTTTAATGTGTTATTTTTACTATTTCATAAACCATTGTGTCGTAGAATGGCCAAGTTTTTGAAACGAGTGGTGCAATCTGTCAAGCAGTGACAAATAGGTGGTTTTGAATCACAGATTTCCATTTTTTTTAGAGCAGCCACATATTTCATTAATAGAAATCAAGTTACTTGACCAAACATTGTGGAAACTAACAGACTGACTAGGAAAACACGATTGTCATGAAAACTTTGCAAATAGACCCTTAAAAATAGAAAAATACATAACTATCCTTAGGGTTTCCTGCACTCGCCGAAACCAGCGGCCGCCACCGAGACGCACACTGGAAGAGACGCCGAGCCTCAACCATTGCGAGATCCAGAAAAGCACAATCGCCAACGAGACTTTGCGAGTCGATGAACATGCCTACTGCAAACAACGAGGTACATGTCGTTGTGGCAAGTCGACCGGTGACGTTGCCGTGCTATCTTGTCCCATCGACGAAGTCGAGGAAGAACGACAACACCTCCGGAGCAACATCCTCGCTCCAGAGCAGACGTCTCGCCCTGGCCGCCAGCGTCGTCGTGAATAGTGGCAAACTCCAGCAACAAACCGAGAAACTAATCTCGCCAGATCTTAATAACGACGAGATGACCAGGGCACCTGCTTCACGACGCCGCCGATTACAGCACCGGCGACATGGGGGGAAAGAGGGTCATCTTATTCCGACGCGGCGGCGTCCCGCCGGCGATGCGACGCCTCTGAAAAACCTAGCCCAACCTTAACTCCCCCAAGGTCGAAGCGCCGAGGTCCCCGCTGCCGTCGCCGGAACGGCGGACGGAGGAGGCAGGGACCGGCAGTTTTGTCGGCGGCAGAGGAAGGGGCAAAACTGGGTCGCCGAGTCGCCTCTAGGGTTTGACGTGCGGCGGCATAGCAGAAAACTTACAGATTTCCATTTGTCCGTTGACTTTGTTTCGTAAAATTAGACAACTCCGGATATTTATCTGTACTTGAATTTTTAATCTACACCAATCACAAATTTCTAAAATGTGTGATATTTGGAGAGTTGGATAGTTTTGTATTGATCAAAATAGACAAGAGTACATCGTATATATATTACATGATCAACCGACATAGGGCTGGGGTCGGTATACTTGGACAACACGTATTGGTGTCCTATGCAAACACGAATCGCTAACACCCCCCCGCAGTGTCAACGTCGGGTGTGACGATGTTGAGACTGGAACGTATGTCGGTGAAGGAAGCCGTTGGTAGTCCCTTGGTAAAAATATCTGCAAACTGAGCACTAGTTGGAACGTGGAGAACCCGCACTTCTCCGAGAGCAACCTTCTCACGAACAAAATGAATATCGATCTCAATGTGCTTCGTCCGTCGATGATGAACAGGGTTGGATGCCATGTAAACTGCAGATATGTTGTCACAATAGACAATAGTAGCTCGCTCGATCGGACGATGAAGCTCGGCAAGAAGTTGGCGTAGCCAAATGGACTCGGCAACAGCATGCGCCACAGACCTGTACTCCGCCTCAGCTGATGACCTGGAAACTGTAACCTGCCTTTTGGAAGACCATGAAACAAGATTATCGCCCAAATAAACACAATAGCCGGATGTGGATCGTCGAGTGTCTGGACAACCTGCCCAGTCTGCATCAGAATAAGCTGTCAAACTTGTGGGAGAAGAGGAATTGATAAGCAAGCCATGATCAAGAGTGCCTTTGAGATAGCGCAGGATGCGTTTGACGTGGTTAAGATGAGGAAGTCTAGGGTCATGCATGTACAAACACGCTTGTTGGACAGAATAAGAGATTTCAGGTCGTGTGAGAGTAGCATATTGAAGTGCACCGGTCAGACTACGATAGAGAGTAGGATCGGAAACAGGATCACCGTCAGCTGAGAGTTTGGATCCGACATCAGCCGGTGTACGAGATGGTTGACATTCAGACATGCCTGCCCGAGCTAATAGATCAAGAATATATTGTCGTTGAGAAAGAAAAAGGGTAGTAGGTGATCGAGAAACAGCAACACCAAGAAAATGATGGAGAGTACCAAGGTCAGTCATAGCGAATTCCTTATTAAGTGAGGAGATGATGGAATGTAAGAAAGAATCAGAGGAAGCGGTAAGGATAATGTCATCAACGTATAAAAGAAGATAGGCAGTGTGTTGGGAAGAACGAAAAACAAATAAAGAAGAGTCTGATTTAGAGGGTGTGAAATCAATAGTTTGAATAAAGGAAGCAAAACGTTGAAACCAGGCTCGAGGCGCTTGTTTTAGGCCATACAAGGATTTGTGAAGAAGACAGACAAGATCTGGAGAAGAGGGATGGGCAAAGCCGGACGGTTGCTGACAATAGACGGTTTCATTTAGTGTACCAGTGAGAAAGGCATTTTTGACATCAAGTTGATGGATCGGCCAGGAGGAAGAAACAGCTAGGCTAAGAACGACACGAATTGTACTAGGTTTAACGACAGGAGAGAAGGTCTCGTCAAAATCAACACCAGGTTGTTGAGAAAAACCCCGACAAACCCAACGAGCTTTGTAACGTGCTAGAGAACCATCAGCGTGAAATTTGTGACGAAAAACCCATTTACCAGAAACTACGTTAGCATTGGATGGTTTAGGAACAAGAGTCCAGATTTTGTTTTGAGTGAGAGCATCAAACTCATCACGCATGGCCGCATGCCAAAGAGGATCAAGAAGGGCACGTTTGTAAGAAGTTGGAATAGGAGAAATTGTTGGTGTAGCTGTGAGGTTAAGTTTGCGGACAGGAAGGTGAAACCCGCGTTTGCCTCTAGTGCGCATAACATGATCGTTTTGTGGAACTGGAACAGAAACGGCATGAGAAGGAATAGGGGGATCATCGTTGGTTGCCGTGGCAGCGGAATCTGAAGAAAGTTCTGCCGTGGCAGAGGAATCGGAAGAAAGTTCTGCCGTGGCAGAGGAAGGTGTTGCGGGTGAGGAAACCACGACAGAAGAATCCGAGGAAAACTCTGCCATGGCAGGCTGGGACGTGGGTGTATGGGGTGCTGTATATTTTGGGGATGGGTCAGCGGCAGGTGGTGATGTGGGTGTGCAAGGTGATGAATTGGGTGGAGTTGGATGTAGGATAGACGTGGGTAGAAGAGGAGTACGTGGGGGAGTTGGGGTTGGCATGATAGGAGTAGTTTGGGTGACGGAATATGGAAAAGTTTGCTCATCAAATGTAACATGGCGAGAGATTAGAACACGGCCAGACGAGGGATCATAGCAACGAGAGCCTTTGTGATCATCAGAGGGCCCAAGGTAGACACAAGGCAAAGAACGAGGGTCGAGTTTATGGTTAGTGGTGGCGGTGATGTTTGGAAAACAGAGACAACCAAAGACACGAAGTGAGGTATAGTCTGGGTGTGCGAGGAAGAGTGATTGAAAGGGCGTGTAGAGAGGGCAAGTTTTAGTAGGTCGAATATTGAGAAGATAAGTGGCGGTACGTAATGCTTCGGCCTAAAAACGAGGAGGAAGAGAGGCTTGAAGAAGGAGTGTTCGTAGGATGTCATTAATGGAGCGAAGAGATCGTTCGGCCTTTCCATTTTGTGGTGAGGTGTATGGGCAAGAAAAACGAAGAAGAGTTCCAATTGAGAGAAAGAAATTACGGTTTTTAATGTTATCAAATTCGCGACCATTATCACATTGTATAAAACGAATTGGGAGGCCGAAGTGGACAAGAGCATATTGGCGAAAATTGACGAAAATAGTGTGAGCATCCGATTTGGCACGAAGAGGAAACGACCAGATATAGTGGGAATAATCATCAAGAATAACAAGATAATACTTAAAACCCGAAACACTAGGAATAGGAGATGTCCAGAGATCACAGTGCAGTAATTCAAACGGAAACGAACTAGTGGTAGTAGAGGAACTAAAGGGTAATCTAACATGTTTGCCGCATTGACAGGCATTACAAACGGAAGAATCATGAGGAGAACTAGGGCTAGGGATACAAAATTCTTGAAGTAAAGAAGCTAGCGTATTTTTATTTGGATGACCCAGTCGACGATGCCACAAATCAACAGACGCATGGAGAGCTTGGGGACTTGAGGAAGGCGCGTCAGGAAGAGGGTAGAGATCACTTGAGCTATTGTAACGCGCCAGAACCGTCCCGGTTTTCAGATCCTTCACAGATAAACCAATAGGGTCAAATTCTAAATAGACGGAATTGTCAGTGGTAAATTGCCTAACAGAAATAAGATTTTTAATTAAGGATGGAGCGATGAGAATATCTCGTAGAAGAAAGTTTTGTGTGGAGTTGGGAATATATGAGTGACCAGTGCATGTGATAGGGATAGAAGAACCGTCTCCAACAATGATAGAAGAAAAAGGTGAAGGAAAACAAGAAGACAGCGAATTCATATTTGAAGACATATGCGAGGATGCACCAGAATCAAAAATCCAATCCGTACCTTGGTTGTTGAGGGTAAAATTGTTCATGGCGGCGATGAACGCAGCCTGATCCCAGCTTGGCGGTGCGGACGAGGTCGTGGATGTCGATGGAGCGGGTGGCGCTGGGTGGTACTGGAAGGCCAGAGAAGCACCGTTGGTGTTGTAGTAGTTCGGGGCGGCATACCCGTACATCGAAGGGTGGTGGCGGTGTAGACGTGCGCCGGTGGTCGTGCGCCAAGCAAGCCAGGAGCCCCTGTCGATGGCCGAAGGCCAGGGTTCCAGGTGCCGGTGTAAGCCGGCGGGGCTCCGTAGGGAGATGGCGAGGTCCAGGGCATTGGCCATGCTTGTACAAGGCCGGTCCACGGATCATGAGCGGGGCGCCAAGGCGCGACAGCATTGGGAGCGACCGGAGGTGGTGGAGCGGGACCGCTGGGCGATGAAGAAGCAGTGGAGCGCGGTGCAGTTGGAGGCCGGTAGATCGGATTCTTGCCGCGATAGTTAGGACTTGGTTTCCACCCCGGAGGAGGCTGCGCTGGCGCCGGTGGAGCAGAAGCCGTGGTAGAAGCAGGAGGCCGGGCGCTGGTGTGGAAGACCTGGGGCGGCCGAGCTGCTTTGCGAGCCTGAGTTAAGGCCTCAAGCTGTAACAGGGAGCGAACCTCGGCGAAGGAGGGGCGCGGCCGCATCATTGGTATGAAAGCGATCTGTTTGTCGAACTGTTCTCCGAGGCCAACGAGAAGAGCGTTGATGAGGGTTCGATCGTCCACGCGATCCCCTAGTTCGCGGAGCTCGTCGCCGATGGCCTTGATGCGCTGACAGAAGACGCTGACCGTTGAGTCGCCTTGGGTGGTGGTGCGGAGCTCGGTGTGGAGAGCGTTGATCCGGGCGTCGCTGTTGTCCTGGAAGAGTTGGCGCAAGGAGGCCCATAGATCGGAGGCGGTGGCGTCGTCGGTCGAGACGAGGTTGAAGAGCTCGGTGGAGATGCGGGTGTAAATCCATTGGATGATCGCAAGATCGTCTTTGACCCAACGCGGATCATGGGGCTGCGGAACCGACGTGGGCTCGATGTGATGGCGGAGGCCGCAGCGGCCAAGGTGGATGTGGAAGAGGTGGCGCCAATGGTAGTAGTTGTGCGAGCCGAGATCAAGTACAACGGGGATAAACGGAGAGACGTCGGCGATGGAGTCAGCTAGAGAGATTGCAGCTGGTTGCATATTGTGGGGAATAGAGGTGGAGGTTAGAGGTAGAAGAGGTAGAGGGCCGGCGGCGCGGAACTCTTCGAGGGTGAAGAGCCGGTGCGGCGGCAGCGGCGGAGGTGCTGGCGGCGGCGCCATCTAGGTGCGGAATAACCTAGGCGTCTGATACATGATATTTGGAGAGTTGGATAGTTTTTATTGATCAAAATAGACAAGAGTACATCGTATATATATTACATGATCAACCGACATAGGGCTGGGGTCGGTATACTTGGACAACACGTATTGGTGTCCTATGCAAACACGAATCGCTAACAATGTGCAACTAATTCATCTGGTAGGTGGCCGTAGGATTCAGTGATCCCATGTACTCCCTCCGTTCTAAATTAGATGACTTCCATTTGTCTGTGCACAACCGCTCATGTCCCTTGTCTGTCCTGGTGGCCACTCCCGGCAATGGCAAACCAAACAGAACCGGACCGGGAAAAGCGAGCATTTCCCCAACCGAAAACCGAAGCGCGCGCACCGGCACTTTCGGCTAATCAATCTCTCCGACTCCGGCGTGCCGCCCGCGTCCGGCCCCGGCAACAATGAACAACCGCCGCGGTACATCATCCCAACTAGACTGCACGCGCGCAGCAACGACTAGTTGGCCACGTACGCAACAGCCATCAATAAATGGCCTCTCCGTCCACTACTCCATCTCTGTCTCTGCGGCGGCGGACGTAACGTGGAACTGCCGCCGTCCCGGCAACGAGCGAGGCCACCATTGAAGCACCCAGGGAAGGGACCGCGTGTCGGACCTCGATCGGCGCCTGTCCGAGTGCATTTGCAGCGGTTGGCGCCAGCAGCAGCAGCACACACCGACACCGGCAAGGCGATGAGATCCATAGTTTCGATGGGTGAACCCAAAGGCCTCCATCACAGTACGGACGATGATTCTCGCCTGCGATTTCACAAAAAAAAAAAATCTCGCTTGCGAGCTATCTTCATCATATAAGTCTTAAATTCCGTTGCATGTCATGTGGCAGGTAACGGTGATGATTGACTGTGAACGAACTTAGTATTATGCTTCATTTGGTGTTGTACACATGCCTGTTGCACGATATCACCTACTAGATCAACCTTAATTCTGCTAGTGTAGTATACAACATGCACAAAAATGTGGAAAATCAAAAGGTCACTTTCAGTTCTTGCGTGTTCCATAAATTTTGTCTTACAACTTCTATTGTCCGAAACGGAGGGTTACACCTCAATCTGTTAATTAAGCAAAATAGAGTTGTCCGGTTAATTAGAAAAAATCAGCCAAAACTAAGATACAAGACCAAAGATCGACCGCTCGCCTTACAAGGCACCCGAAACCAACCTACCTACTGACACAAGCACCACACGCATCACCAAAAAGAGAAGATCCGTCGATGTTGTCCAACTCGCGACTCCGACTTTCCATAGAGGACCCTCCATACTCTCGCAAACTTTACGAGGTCCACATCAATCTTCATACTCAATGTACTCTGAGCGTTCGCACACATAAGCCTAAAATTTGTGAAAACCAAGCGCAAATTGATGGGTCTTAAGTTTCTTACAATAAACACCCCAACTTCATCACATTGCATTGTCCATACTACCGGCACTGGTGAGTTAAATTAAGTCCATGGTATATATCCTTGATGGATAAAATATAGGACTTGCATTAGTGGCATTGCTTTTTAGATAAGAATTTCATTTAATGAACTCGTCCTTATATTCGTATGTACAACCCCTGTTCCAATGAACAAGTCGTATAAATTTAGGCAGTAGTCAAATCTTACTAAGTTTGACCAAATATACAGAAGAAAATATCAACCTTTACTATATTAAATTAAACACATTACAAATATATTTTATACGGTATCATCTATTGATATTGATTTTGTATAGTAAATGTTCATATTGTTGTCCATAACATTGGCCAATATTAGAAGATATCATTTACTTTTAACTAAATTAATATGTCTTATTAATTAAAATTGACGAAGTATCTTGTAGGCCTATGTCTACACTCTTATGCCTTGGTATACTCTAGTAGTATTTATTAGATTGCCTCCGGTTATTTATTCCATGTCATTTAGAGAAGAAAAGAATTATGTACAATATATTATCTTTCAATGTCATATCTTCCACTTAATGCTAGTATGCATCAACGGGTGATTTTAATTCTTTTCCTTAAGATATGGTATGATTAAAGATGACACCTCACAAAATTAAAAGAAAGTATCATCTTTTAGTTGAAAAGGTCATCTCTTAGATTTTTCTAGATAGACAATCCTTTAGTTTTTTTTTCCAAATGGGATTTTCCCAGTCTCTACATCAAGCTGATGCACACAACTTTTATATAAATCTAAACGGATCTCAAAACATACAAAAAAGAGTATGAATCATGGATCACAAAAATTGGAAACAAAGATCAACCAAAAGAAGACAAAGGCTTTAAACATCTAGTCTTTTAGTGTGCTGTCAACCCCCCCCCCCCCCCCCCCCCCCCCCCCAACCACCACCACCCCAGAAGATAGCCCGAACGACCGCCATCAGTCGAGTACATACGGAGTCCATACAATTCCGTTGGTTGGCGGGGAGCAGGTATGGCCACATGTGGATGAAGTGGGTAGGCATGTTGGTAACCTGCAAAAAATGAACAGCTCTCACATTGTTAAAAACGACATCATTGCGACAGTTCCAAATCTTTTACTATCTTAGAGGAGAAAAATATTTTTTTCGTTATGTCTTTACTATCAACAATTGTGCTATGTGGTATTGCAAATATGACACTATAACCGATCTAATAGATATAAAACCAAAAGGGAGAAATAAATCTACTTGTAGTCGACCGGAATGGAAACTGATCTCCGGAAAAAGCAGTCACTACTCACTTTGAAAGGGCAGAGGAGCCGATGGCAGACTGACGGAGTTGCTGTCGGAAGCTGGGGTTCCTGGTAGTAGCTGCGCCGGCTCAATGAACGACTCCTACGGTCTCCGTACTTCAGTAACTGCGTTGGCTCGCTACGTAGAGCAATACCCCACAGATGAAAGCAAGCCACACCAGTTTGTTGGATCGCCATAAAGTGCCACTCCACTCGCATTTACTAGCTACGTGGAAAATTTGGTGTGCCGATCGACAATTTATGGGCAACAACGATTTACTTGAACTATTGCTCTTTGGCTTTGGTTTTTAACCGTACGACCATGTGGCCTCCCTAGCTGTCTCAACTGTCCGATTTGGCTATTGAATAACAGAAATAAAGTGCTAAAAAATGCACGGCTCCTAAAAGAATTCTGATTAAACGATTCTGATGGTATTGAGAAGCCTATGCGAGAGCGGATATTACACAACTAGTTACACCCTAATATCCGATGTCCTATGTTCTGAGTTTTCAAAATCATGTACATTGGTTATTTTGTTTTTCGTGCATCCACAAATGTTCATATCAAAATATGACCATATATGTCATGTGCAAAAAAGAGAAGACGTAAGATGTTGTCAATTTTTTGTATGCAGGCCAGATGTCGTCAAATTTTTGTATGAAATTTATAGATACACGAGAAACAACATAACCAATATGAATGATTTATTTCACATTTTTTGATAACTTGAAAGTGCGCCATGCGGAAGTAGGTGCGGGCGCAACTAGTTACAAAATTTAGTTTTCCAGTATATGGCCTTTCAATTGTGCGTGGTAGAGAATATTATTACTACCACGCAGAGCATACATAACCATGTAATAGTTCCTTCCATAAGAAATGTAGCTTCGTCGGTAGAGGTTAGCGGTTGAGCTCCTACCAAGACGTTGGATGGATGCAGATAGTTCCTCTCTAATTAAAGACAGCAAAGTTCAACTCGGTGTTTTTGGAAAAAGCAAAGTTCAACGCTTGACTACAGTTACTCAATGATAATACTCCGTGTTTTTGGAGTAGATCAACCTAATCTGATGAGACTGATTAAAAGGAGTGCAGTTACATTTCTTTAACTTTGACTGACAATCATAAGATACTATCATTAGATTTTTATAAAATATACTTATACTTGATTAATATAAAAAACAGGCTCAAAGTTGCATCACATATCCTAAATTTGAACGTCGTGTACTTTTGGATAGAGGAAATATTCGTACGTGACTATATTGTTGTTGTAACCTGACAGAATTTACGCGAAATTAATCATACCTTTTAGCAGGAGCGGCCAAATTTTTTATTTTCATTCCTTTCTTTTTTTCCTAAAAAATCTTGTTTATCTCAGAAATCATTTTTTCAGCCATGGGCGACTCTCATTGGAGAAACAAGTAGAGTAAACATTTTTTGAGGAACATGGCAGTCGTTCTGCCTTTCGATTAGATAGAAAAGAGTGTTATATACAGAATTTTGAGCTAGGGAAAAATCCCATTACATTACATAGTACTAACTACGAGTCTCCAGGATCCTGCGTGTGGGCATAAGCCCGCTGCGCCACCTCTTCCCACACCAACGCCGCCACCTTCGCAGGCGAGATCTCCACAGTGCGGCGGGTCCTTCGGCTCCTCTCACTCCATATCCTCCCCCTCGAGTGGATGATGGCCCCGCTAGCCGCCCTTCTAGCCTCGGGTGGAAAGTTCAAGTGCTCGCCATGACAATAAACTGCCCCGATCAACAACACACAGACAACCCCGCCTAGCAACTGCACGGCGCCTCGGTCTGGTCCAGCAAAACTGAACCCCACGGACACAAGAAGCACCTTGCCACAAAGGCAAGGATGAGTGCTCAGGCATCATGAACTGTAGCATCTAGGCCACCACCGGTGACATCTACCGCTCAATCTTCTTCTTCTTGGGCTTCTTCACGGAGATTACGAAGTCGTCGATTGCAGCCGCCGCCTGGTCCGTAAGGGGGCCATCCCACAGGGCCAAGTAAGCCTGCCGCTGGCGCTCCAAGGTGCTGCCCTCCTCAGGCGGCGAGCCGAGACGACGCGCCACGGCGTCCTTGGCCAGCTGCTCGATGTTGGCCCCTTCCGGGTGAAGCTTGGTGATCCTGCCACTCCTCCGCACGGACGGTGCCTCCGCCTCCAACTCATGGACCAAAGCCGTGACCGGCGTGCCCAAAACAGAGGCTCCGAGTGGCGCCGAGATCCGGGCGATGAAGTCCGACAAGGGGGACGGCTCGCGCAGCTGCCCGGCCTCCTCCCCGGCGACATGCTCACACTGATCAGTCGGCATGACGGAGTCCACCCCCGTTTCAGCGATGCCTTCCACTTCGTGCTCCACCTCCTCGTCGTCAAGCAGCACCACCTGCGCAGCCAGCTCGGCGAGACAAGGCACCATCTGTTGCATCTCCTCAACAGCAGCCTCATCCTCCCCATCCATACAGACGTGCCCCCCCTCGCACGGCGCATCGTCTGGAGAGAAAAGCGCCATGGCGAGGCCCTCACCCATAGAAGACGGCTCGTCGCGATCCGGCGGAAGCGTGGAGCCCGCCGGGGCCAGACGCGAGGCACGCGCCGAGGTCTCGCCGAGCAACCCGTGCCTCGACGTCACCTTCCCCGTCACCAATGGGGATCGCACGCCCCACACCTCCTGCTCCATCGCCTCACGGTCACCGCCCTCTCCCTGCAAAGCAGATGCACCCGTCCGACCAGCTCATTCTCCGAGAGAGCATTATCCACGCTGTCCTTGTAGCACCGCTGGCTGTCCAGCACCACTTCCTTCGTGTAGCACACATCCAGCTCCGGGCACGCCATGAGCACCTCCGCGAACGAGCGGAGCGGGCTGACCGGCGCCGAGCAGCGTCGAGGAAGGCTTGCTGGCCGTGGACGCACTGGTGGCTCCTCGCAGCCCCTGGCCAGGTGCCCCGCCCTCCCACAGCGCCAACAAGCCCGAGGGGCACGGCAGGACGCGGCGCGATGTCTTGAGCTGAGGCAGCGGAAACAGCGGCCTCGCATCCTTCTGAGGAAGGCAGCACGCCGAGCCAGGGCCCCGGCCGCCTGGATGGCGCGGCCGCCGTCCCGTGGCCCCTCCTGCGCTGGGCGCCGCGCACCATCGCCATGGAAGGTCTTGGCGCTGGCACGTCGCTGCTGTCCCTCAGACACGACCGGGATGGGCTCCTGGAGGCGCAGCACAGAGGCCGGAGCGACGAGGCCCCCTCCAACGGCCCCAATCCACGAAGAGAAGCGGCGCGGCCGTCGCACAGCCGGCGACCCAGCGGCGGCGGCGACCCAGGGGCATTGCTCCACGCACCAAGGGATCCCGCAGCAGAACCCGTCGGAACCTCGGCTGGAAGAGAGGAGGAGCCTCCCCCGGCGGAGGAGCCGCAGGGGCGAGCCCACCGAGCTTTAGGGCCCCACCGCCGAGCCCGACGCAGCCCGAGGCCTCGGACGGCCGCGCCGACGGCGGATCTGACGGGGCGCCGCCCGCCGCATCTGGCCAAGAGACCAGCACCACCGAGACCTCCTCGACGGCTTCCTCCGCGCAGTCCGCCCAGAGGAACGAGCAAGGCGAAGGGGAAAAGGTAGGTGGCGGCGATCTACGGGCTAGAGGGTGGAAACGGTGTCCGGAGCGGCCGCCGCCTTGGTCGCCTCCCGCGGGTCGGGAGCGCACATCGCTCACCTTCTCCTAGTATAAGTGGAGTAAACATCGCTGATTAGGTTTTCCATCGGTGATATCTGGATAATTACTGCTTGAATATCACGAATAATAAATAAATATCACGAAATACACCAACCATACCAGAGGTGGGCTGGGTCAATCCAAACGGCATATGGAAAGTGATAGAGATGAGGCCCCTGCGCCGATAAATAGGCGCCCGGGTCATCAGCCAACTTCTTGCACTTGTACTACATCTGCCTCCGCTGATCACTCGCCTCTCTGCTCTTGTGAACTGTGTTCCTCCGCCCATCAGAGTGTCCTTGTAGAAGGAGAGGGAGAGAGAGGAAATGGCAGGAGTAGGTGACAGCTCCCAGACGAGCGGAGCTCATGAGCAGAGCGCCATGGAGGAAGGGAGGAAGGAGGAGTATGACCAGGGCTGCCTCGCCGTGTCTATCCCATTCGTCCAGAAGGTGAGTCGTGCGCCTTGCAGATCTCTTGTTGGCTTCGTAATCTACTTGTTTCTACTCGCCATGTCTCCGTGAAATGACAGATCTCTCTCCGATCTTCATATGGTTAGCTTTGCATGCCCACAAAAACTTGCAATTGAGGGATAATGCCCTAGCTGTAAGGAGTGTAGGACCTGGGGTGCAAAAATGGAAAATTCGTAGAAGAATTGAAACTATTAGCCACCCACCTAATGGCCTAGCTAATAACTGCATGAATCGAGACAAAAACCCGCAGATCGCAATGAGCAAGCAGTGACATACATCTAGTTAGCTGATGTAGTACGGAGGAAAATGTTGTTTTGGGTGGAAACTAAATTGTGTGCCGATTGATTGATTGATTGGTTAAATGTGTGTAGATCATCGCGGAGATCTTCGGGACCTACTTCCTCATCTTCGCGGGGTGCGGCGCGGTGACGATCAACCAGAGCAAGAACGGGCAGATCACGTTCCCCGGCGTGGCCATCGTTTGGGGCCTCGCGGTGATGGTGATGGTGTACTCCGTGGGCCACATCTCCGGCGCGCACTTCAACCCGGCGGTGACCTTCGCCTTCGCGACGGTGCGGCGGTTCCCGTGGCGGCAGGTGCCGGCGTACGTGCTGGCGCAGATGCTGGGCGCCACGCTCGCCAGCGGCACGCTGAGGCTCATGTTCGGCGGACGCCACGAGCACTTCCCGGGGACCCTCCCCGCCGGGTCCGAGGTCCAGTCGCTCGTCCTTGAGTTCATCATCACCTTCTACCTCATGTTCGTCATCTCCGGCGTCGCCACCGACAACAGAGCCGTAAGCCTCTCATATTTTTTGTTTGTTTACCTCACCAAATCAATTAGTAACAAACTTTACATTGTCTCCTCCAAATTAGCTAACGAATTTGCAAAGATAGTGCTAAATCTGATCTGATCTGACCATTATGCTGTTGCGCGTGCAGATCGGGAGTTGGCCGGACTGGCCGTGGGTGCAACCATCCTGCTTAACGTGCTCATCGCTGGGTATGTAATCGCGTTTTCACCTCCATCGTCATTACAAGCTCATCTACTATAATTCTACATGATTTTCTCAGTAAATATTTCGTTCTCTGTTGTAGTAAGGCAGGGTAGTAACTGAAATCATTAGGCGCTTCCGTTCATCCGGAAAACAGGATCCTTTAACAGATGTGGCTGTCCTTTTCGGTAGGAGCGTTTTTATGGAGCCATAAAGATCGTCATGTGAGCTCTTCCTGGCGCGGTCTTGAGTGTCCGCTGCCATGGTTGGTGTAGACCAGCGCACAGACACTTAATGTGAACATAAATACACGTACTGACCGTCCCTTGTGAACACATAGATGCGCTTCTCGACTCTGACTTCTGACGACTCGTGTAAAAGTATACATTCAGATATCAGTAAGAAAAATGGTGTGAGCTTCTTCTTCTTCTTGGCATGCATGCAGGCCTATCTCTGGAGCATCGATGAACCCGGCGAGGACTGTCGGGCCGGCGCTGATCGGGAGCGAGTACCGGTCGATCTGGGTCTACGTGGTGGGCCCCATGGCCGGAGCCGTCGCCGGAGCGTGGGCGTACAACCTCATCCGCTTCACCAACAAGCCCCTGCGCGAGATCACCAAGAGCGGCTCCTTCCTCAAGAGCATGAGCAGGAAGAACTCCGTCGCCGCTTAATTATATTAGTTAATTACTCCATAGTCAATGTATCAGAGAACCTAATATCGTGATCATCCATCCATGGCGTATCGAGTGTGGTACCCTCTACTCTAGTAGTCTTGCTTGGCCTAGCTAAACCTGCGAGTATGTATATGTGGAAAAAGTTATGTTTTGGAACCATGCGTACGTGGTGGAATTTGCCTGAAGCTAGCGAGCATGGGTCAATTGACGGATTGAGACAGGCTTGCATGGTTGCCTCTAAAAGTCTAAATATGTTGCTCCTGAAACCTGTCCTTCTATGCTTAAGTTTAGCTCTTGCTGGCTACGTGGATTAAAGCGAGAGGTGAGGTGCTTGCAAATCGTGTAAATTTTGATTGTTGAGGCGAGTCCTTTTTAAACTGAATTTCCAAGATGAATCCTAGATCGTTAAGAAAAGAAAGTTTCAGAGGATAGGAAACAGTGTCACTCACTGCTTAGTGCTTTGCTCCATCTCAAAACACAGGGCGTATAAACTTAGCAAAAAGTCAAATATTAGTAGAAGAGAATAGCAACAACTATATATACTACTGAATAAATGCATTCTGGAAATATATCTTTACAGTGGATCTATTAATATGGATTTGGTACTGCGGATCTTTATATTTGTGCATATATACTTGGTCAAACTTAGAACATTGACCTTTTGACTAAATCTGTACGCCATGTATTGAGAGATGGAGTGAGAGAACACAAATATGTTCAGATATTAAGTGATGTAAGCAGGATTCATGCTTAAGGATTAGTTCAGACATATCTCTATGTTTCCGTTTTAAACACCACTATAACGCCATCTCTGTGTGAAACCGAGTATTATTTCATTGGGAGAAGATCTTCTCGTCGATACCAAGTCGTTTGTGCTGACTTCGCCAATCTTAAGACTCGACACGCCAGTTTACTCTTTCGGAGGTGCTCATAGGGTAGGTGTGCGTACGTGCGTTCAGAGGGGTGAGTGTATGCGCGTGAATGTGAGCGTTTGCATTTGTACATATGAAATAGTAATGCGCTTTAATGAGACGACGTTGAGCGGAAATATGAAATAACTTTACGACATGGGATTACAATCCAATACGACGACAAATGCAACTGTCATCACTAGTAGAAATATGCCTACCACTGGCGGACGGAAACGTGCTAGCTACCGCTGGCGAACAGGCGCCCGTCAGCGCTGCATACGCCAGTGGTAGTTGCTACCGCTGGCGAACAGACCCGTCCGCCAGCGGTAAGGGGACAGCGTCGTGTTCGTCAGAGGTAGTCTGTATAGCACTGGCGGGCGCCCTGCCAGTGGTAAGAGACAAGGTCTGCCAGCAGTAGTGGCCAGCGGATAACGCTGGTTTGGCTCCGTACGCCAGCGGTAGTCCTCCGCGTCCGCCAGCGGTACAATTTCGCTGTATTATTTTTTTCTGGAAAATCGTATTCCAGCAGTATATCCAGTATAAATACAGTATATTCAAGTACAGTTGACCAAAACAATAGAAATATACACAACTCCACATACAAATGATCAAATTGTTGATTCATCACATGCATTACACACCATAATAGCCAAGTGACCAAAAGTTGTCATACACGAATACATTTCGTTTTTCTCGATAGGATAAATCACAAAGTTTCGGAAGCAACTAATTATGTAGACTAAAATCACATAGAAGATAGAGAACCGCAATGTCTAAGAGAGGAGCGCGATGAAGTTGGTTTTCGATCATCCGGTTCTTGCTCTCTTCCAGTGGTTCAAGTCCCTAGCTTCCGCCTCCTCCTTAAGTACTCCCCACTTCTTCATCTGTATACACAAAAGACAGGTAAAAATGTTAGGCAACTAAAAGCAATGGTTCACATGTCGTGCAGAAATATGCAAAGTAGACACAAATAAACTAAGCCAACTCAAAAGCATGCCTCATATACTTAGATTGGACACACACAAGCAACCCAGATAGCTTTGTTGAACCAAGTAGGATGCACACAGCTTATATTTGTGTATATCACAAGGTTCAACAAATTATCAGGGTATCACGTAGTGGGCCACATCATTTTAATCATCGGCATTGTAAAAAATTGAAATAGGGTCAACTCAAAAGCATGCCTCATATACTTAGATTGGACACACACACACAAGCAACCCTGATAGCTTTGTTGAACCAAGTAGGATGCACACAACTTATATTTGTACATATCACAAGGTTCAACAAACTATCAGGGTATCATGTAGTGGACCATATCATTTTAATCATCGGCATTGTGAAAAAATGAAGTAGGGTCAACTCAAAATCATGCCTCATACTTAGATTGGACACACAAATTCAGAGACGGTGTTAGTGAGATCCAGTAGGATGCAGAAAATGTGTATTCGTGCATATTACAAGTCTCAATGACACCACCTCTGGATCACTTAGTGCCACAACATTTTAATCATCGGCATTGTAAAAACGAATATCAAGTAGGGTTTTGAAACTAGAGCTAGGCAAGTTAATTTAACAAGAGTACTAAATCGACAACACACCGTCACTTCTTCTTGGTCGGTGACATGGGTATATACATCTCGGGTACCCTATCATGAGGGTACCTGGTGCACGTAATGACTAAGGCCCAATATCGAAGAGCCTACTCGAAGCCCAAGACAAGAGGCCCAAGAGATGGAGTACCCTCCAAGACTAGACATAGGCATAGTCGGTTTAGGCTTTCCCGAGACCCAGCCTATTTAAAGGCTGGGAGGGGTACCGATCTGGGACCAAGCCATACTCGAACCACCAAAGCTCTTGCGAGATCATCATCTCGCCGGAGCTCCCCTGTAATCGCATAATCCACAATCAATACCAGACAAGCAGGAAGTAGGGTCTTTACCTCCACCCGAGGGGCCTGAACCTGGGTAAATCTTTGCCTCTGCTTGTCAGCCGACGAAACTACCAGTACTACCACGTTCTCTCCCCATAATCTCAACCCTAGGTCCTTAACCATGGGATTTGATGAGGGTACACCTCGTCAATTGGCGCCGTCTGTGGGAAAGAATAGTGCTGGACTCGCGGTTTCTTCGGTTCCATCGGAAAACGGCGACTCGCCGATCGGATCTACAAACGGCAACTCGCCGGCTGCATCGACAAACCAGAACTCGCCGACTCAGGCGGCACACGGCAACTCGCCGGCTCACTCGACAAACGGCAACACGCCAGCTTCACCCGCAAAAAGCACATCGGATCCTCTGATGGATTTCGAGCCACACTCGCCAGGATTCCAGGAGGCCTTCTCCGATCTCGAGTCAGGTTTGGGTTTAACCGTTGGTTCGTTCAATTTTTTCGTCAACAAGCTTGGTGTGCAGGACTTGACGGATCCACGCCAACTCGCGACTTTCGCACCCGAGGCTCCATCGGTTGCGGCTCCTTCGACTGCGGATCTTTCCACTGCGTCCATACCATCATCGACCCTCCAAGCTTGTTCGTCTGCAACAACCATGTCCACACGAGAGATGCGCGAGCTCATTGAAGAACTCCAGGGCGAGGAGGCCGAATCAGCATACGCACAAACGATCCCGAGCTGGATCTCCCACTCGAGGATAGTTTCGACTGCGGGATCTCCCTCAGCGACTTCGACGACCTGAAACTCATATCGACAACCACGTCGACTCCGAGATCTGCGCCAACAACAACCTCGACTTCGAGACTCATAACAACCTCGCCGACGCCGAGATGGGCATAGGCGACGAAGACGTCGACTGCGAGATCCGTCCAGACGAACCACTCGATGAACATACAGGCTCAGACATGAGCCTCGATGAAGATGTCGAGTCCATGACGGGACTCGAAAGTACATACATATACCCTCGGGTCATACCACAGCAGGTCTACGTTGCCATCGCCGCAGAAACATCAGACACTGCGGCCAGTCGCAGGCCTACAGAATTCCCGTGCACAGTTACTATGCCGATGGAGTCACAACTCTCACAATCACTGCTGAGATGGCAGCAAAAGCAGATAAAGTCATCAAGGAGTGCACAATGATGCCAGCAGACGCAACACAAGAAGAGATGTTGACCTTCCAGTACTTCAACTGGCAGGAGTCACTTCGACTGAAGCAGATAAGAGCCACACTCGAAGAACGCAAAAAGCAAGCTAGCTTGTCGAGTGTGCGCAGAAGACAGCTCTCCTGAGCTCCACCGGGCGAGCAGACACAGACCAGATCAAGGTTGTCACACCTCTCGCCAGGCGAGAAGGCGGCACTCACCCGCAACTTAGGCAACTCCTTCATGACATACGACGAGGAAGGACTGCCGGTGCCCAAAACAGCAGCAGGTGCTCTCTACACCGCTGCAGCATACCTGGAGGCAATCAAGCCCCCAGCGGATGACCCCAACGCAAAACTACACCGCCAACAGATCAAATCACTCGCCTTAGCTGCAAAGGCCATACGCCAAGTTCCAAGAACTCCAGGTGGGAGTCGAGACCGTGCCCTAGTCGACGCGCCTCGGGAAGAGCATAATCACAGTGGTCGTCGCCACCACTCGAAGGAAAGAAGCGGCTCGCGAAGGCGCAGGTCCAGGAGCAGATCACGCAGATCTTACAGTAGCGACTCATACTCTGATCGAGAGCCTGAGCCACATGGAGCTCTGTGCTTCACTCGACGCGTCCGCGAGACACGGATGCCCAAAGGATTCAAACTCACATCCGAACAGCCCAAGTACACGGGTCGACAGGAACCTTCCGGGTGGCTGGAAGATTACAGGCTGGCAGTTGCGTGCCAGCGGGGCACCAACACTACAGCCATGCAGTACATACGACTCATGCTCGAAGGCACAGCTCGCGACTGGCTCAAGGCCCTACCTCCATCAACATACGACTCGTGGGATCACTTCCGCAGGGATTTCGTCAAAAACTTCGAGCCTCTATGTGAGCGCCCGAAAACATTCGAGGAGCTGCGGGCCTGCGTTCAGCGTTCAGACGAAACGTTGAGGTCATACATCAGACGATGGACTGAGATACGTAACTCAGTTGGAGTGGTTTCAGAAGATATGGCCATGGATGCTTTCGTCATGGGCCTCGCCAGGCGAGACTTCAAAGAAGCACTTGGCCGCCAAAAGCCAAAATCTGTAGCCCACCTCTTGCAGATCGCGACTGAGTGGGCAGATGGAGAGGATATGGCACGCACCACACGCGGGTCCTCACCCCGTGACAAACATGAGAATAGCAGTCGAAGCCATAGAGACTCGTACAGAGACGACCGAAGGCGCAAACGTTCAAAACGTCATTACGACGATGACAGACCCGAATTCATGGCGGCTGGGTTCTCCACACCCCGCAATGATCAGGACAGAAGCGACCGACGGTCGGAAGATCGGCGAGACAGTCGAGATGATCGGCGAGACAGTCGAGATGATCGTCGAGACAGCCAACGCAGTGATAGCTACAAGAGGAAGGATTGGCGCAAGTCACGGGCACAATCTGAGCGATCATTCGAAGAAAAGATGGACGCTGATTGCAGATTCCACCTGTACAAGGGGGACGATGGAAAACTGCGATCCAACCACTCGATGAGAAACTGCAGGGAGTTCGACCAAATGGCGACTGATTACGTAAATCGCAGAAAGGCAGCAGCCGCACAAGCACCTGCACCCGTGCCTCAGCCAAACAACGTGCCTGTTCTGATGGCACCACCTCCACCACCACAGCCTGCCCCAGGCGGAAATCTCGCGGGTGCCATACAGCCCGTGCCTCGGGTGGACGAACCACAGTACCCTCCGCCCCAAGGGCAGATGTACATGATACAGAAAGGTCGACCTTCCAACAGGGAGCAAAAACTTCGCACTCGACAGGTAAACATGGCGGTCATGTCACCTCCTGCGGTAACAGAATACTTGAAGGGATCCGATACAATAAGCTTCAGCAAAGAGGACCACCCTCCATCGGTTGTTCGACCAGGGCACTCTGCTCTGGTACTCGACGCGCAAATTGGAGGCTACGCCATGTCCAAGGTCTTCATGGATGGTGGGAGCGGCATAAACATCATCTTCGCAGATACGCTCCGCAAAATGAACAGGTCAGTCGAAAACCTGCCAAGATCTTCAAATACCTTCCACGGTATCGTTCCAGGGAAAGCAATAAGCCCAGAGGGCACCATACAACTCGACGTAACGTTCGGGGACAAGCACCACTTCAGGACAGAGTCGATTGAGTTCGAAGTGGTCGACTGGAAGTCACAATACCATGCTATACTTGGACGCCCGACGTTCGCTCGATTCATGGCGGTGCCACATTATGCATACCTCCAGCTGAAGATGCCTGGACCAAAAGGAGTAATCACAGTCAAGGGGAACTTCCAAAAGTCTGACTCTTGCGACCGAGAATTCAGCAAAATCTCTGAGATGTTTGGCATGGAAGCAACACTCGCTGATCTAGCGGTCTCCAACGATCGAACACTTATGCCAGAGCACAAAAAGGTGGCAGTCGACAGAGCATTCAGTGCCACCAACGACACAAGATCGCATCAGGTGCACCCGACTGACCCGACCAAGACAGTCAATGTCTCGTCGAGTCTGCCTATCGCATAGGAAAGCGCGCTCGTCGAATTCCTCCGTGAGAACTGGGATATATTTGCATGGTGTCCAGCAGACATGCCAGGTATTCCCAGGGAATTCGCCGAGCACTCTCTCCAGCTACTTCCAGGTGCTAAACCAGTCAAACAAACAATGCGCCGCATATCCGGCCCAAAAAGAACTGCAGTCGAAGCCGAAGTCGACAGGCTACTCGCAGCAGGATTCATCAGAGAGATCAAGAAATCACAATGGGTGGCCAACCCCGTACTTGTAGAGAAGAAGCATACAGACATCCTGCGGATGTGTGTAGATTTTACAGCACTCAATAAGTGCTGTCCAAAGGATCACTTTCCACTACCTCGAATCGACCAGATCGTCGACTCCACCGCCGGGTGCGCTCGCTTGTCCTTCCTGGATGCTTACTCGGGTTACCACCAGATAAGGATGAAGGAAGAGGATGAAGAAAAAACGGCGTTCATAACCCCACTCGGGGTCTACTGCTACACCACAATGCCTTTCGGGCTCAAAACGCAGGCGCAACCTATCAGCGCATGATGCAAGATTGCCTCAAGAAGCAGATTGGGCGAAACGTCCAGGTCTATGTAGATGACATCGTCATCACCACAAGAGAGAAAACACACTACTCGATGACTTGCGAGAGACATTCGCAAACCTCAAACGCTTCCACATCAAGCTCAACCCGAAGAAGTGCACGTTCGGCGTGCCAGCCGGGCAACTCCTCGGGTATCTAGTCTCAGCTCGAGGAATCGAGGCGGACCCGGAGAAAATACAGGCCATCTTGACGATGCAAAGGCCTTCAAAGCTCCACGACGTGCAAAAGTTGGCGGGTAGAGTAGCAGCACTCAGTCGATTCATCAGCAAGCTAGGCGAAAAAGCACTCCCGTTCTATCGACTGATGAAGAAGGCAGATAAGTTCGAGTGGACGCCAGAAGCCGAAGCAGCCTTCACGGACCTCAAGCGAGTCCTCACAAGCCCTCCAATCCTCGTAGCACCAAGGGAACGCGAGCCACTATACCTATATGTCTCTGCAACTAACAGGGTGGTGAGCACTGTTCTGTGGTCGAACGCAGAGAGGAGGGACACGCCCAAAGCATACAACGTCCAGTCTATTACTTGAGTGAAGTGCTCTCCACATCAAAGCAGCGGTACCCGCACTATCAGAAGCTGGCATACGCCGTGTTCATGTCCTCAAGGAAGCTGACGCATTACTTCTCCGAGCACCCGATCACTGTAATCAGCACTTCAGGGATCGGGGACATCCTCACAAACCCCAATGCACTGGGCGAGTAGCAAAATGGCTCATCGAGCTAGCACCAAGAGACATCAAGTATGATTACCCGAAGGCCATCAAAGCACAAGTTTTACCCGACTTCCACACCGAGTGGATTGAAGCTCAGCTCCCAGGAGCACCAGATGTGTCCAATTCCTGGACTATGTACTTTGATGGCTCGAAGAAAAACGAAGGCGCAGGCGCAGGTGTCATCCTCATATCACCAAAAGGCGACAAGCTCCGCTACATCCTGCAAATGGGATTCGAGTTCCCATCCAATAACGAAGCAGAATACGAGGCTCTGATCCATGGCATGAGGATGGCCAAAGCCTCGGGTGCACTCGACTGATGATCTACGGCGACTCGAATCTGGTGGTGCAGCAAACAATGAAGGCTTGTGACGCAATCGCAGATAACATGATCGCCTACCGTGACCTGTACAACATCATGGAGGGCAGCTTCGAAGGCTGCGAGTTGCGGCACATAGGGCGTGAGAGCAATGAAGAAGCAGATAAGTTAGCCAACATTGGTGCGACCAAAGCACCAGTGCCACCTGGTGTCTTCTTCGAGCGCATCGAGCACAGATCAATCAAAAAGAAGCGGCAACTCCTGCATCAGCCGCACCAGCCAAGAGCAAAACACCTAGCACAGAGGACCCACCAGTCGAGGTACTCCTCATCGAGCCAACTTGGACTCAACCCTTCCTCGCATACATACTCCGCGGCGAGGTACCCGAAGACTTCACAGAGTCAAGACGCGTCACTCGACGATCTAAAGCATACACTGTCATCAACGGTGAACTTTACAAACGCAGCATATCAGGTATGTTCCAGCGTTGCATAGCATTTGAAGATGGCCAAGCCATCCTTCGTGATATTCATGCAGGTACTTGCGGGCATCACGCCAGCAGTCGATCACTCGTAGCCAAAGCCTTTCGCGCAGGCTTCTACTGGCCCACAGCACTCAAAGACGCGGAGGACATAGTCAAAAGGTGCATCGGCTGCCAAAAATTCGCCACAAAGCCACACGCACCCGCATCGGCGTTGAAGACAATACCATTGGCCTGGCCTTTCGCCCAGTGGGGGCTCGATATGGTTGGGCCACTCAAAAAATCCTCCCATGGAGGGCATACTCACCTTCTGGTGGCGGTCGACAAGTTCACCAAGTGGATTGAAGCAGTACCCATCACAAGTTCGACTGCCACTACAGCAGTCAATTTCATAAAATCCATCATATACCGCTTTGGTGTGCCAAATAGCATCATCACTGACAACGGTACAAACTTCACGGCTGAGGAATTCAAATCCTTCTGCAAAGAGCAAGATATCACGCTCAATTATGCATCTGTGGCGCACCCGCAATCAAACGGCCAAGTCGAAAAGGCCAATGGGCTTGTGACAGTGGAATCAAGAAGCGCCTCCTGGTGCCACTCAAAAGGGCTGCGGGTGCTTGGGTAGAAGAGCTCCCGTCTGTGCTATGGAGCCTACGCACAACACCCAACGCCTCAACGCAATTCACTCCATTCTTCATGGTCTACGGCGCAGAGGCAATCCTGCCATCAGACGTAAGGTTCAACGCACCAAGTCGAAGCATACAATGAAGAAGATGCAGATGAGCACTCGAAGATGCAGTCGACTTGCTCGAAGAAGCACGCAACACGCGCTAGCACGCACAGCTGTCTACCAGCAAGATCTACGCAACTATCACAGCCGTCGACTGCGTACCAGGTCCTTCGAGGTGGGTGACTTGGTACTTCGACTGAAGCAAAAGAAGGTGCATAAACTTGCTTCTCCATGGGAAGGACCCTTCATCATCACCGAGGTCATAGGTGGTGGAGCATACAGACTGAAGCATGCGAAGACCGGCGAACTCTCCCACAATCCTTGGAACGTTGCGCAGCTGCGCCGTTTCTATGCTTAGATTGCTCAGTCGCATAATGTAATAGGCTCATATGTCGGATGGCTGCAGGTTTCAGACGCGCTCTTTTCCTTACCAGGGTACCTAAGGGGACTGGAAGGTTTTTAATGAGGCGGCCTGCAGCCTAACATTCATAAATGGAATATAGTCAATAAATTCCTCATACTTTTCCTGCTTACTACTCGCATAACTTATCAGCACAAACTTAGCCTCACCCGTATGCTCGGGGGCTGAGCTGCCTCATAACATAAAAGCTTTCGCTCCTTCAAACATAATAATCAGCCACACTCGAATACTCGGGGGCTGGATCGTAACACTAAACACAAAGGAAAAAGTTGCTCAACCCCAATCAATCACTCGGGGGCTGAGCCTGCAGGCATAAGTTGAAGCTTCAACTCTCATAAAATTCATAACCTCACTCGAGCACTCGGGGGCTATGTAATTCATGATCTATGTAAACTGTTTTTCATAAACCCCACTCGATACACTCGGGGGCTGCATACATACAAGTGAACAAATATGTACTAAGTGGCAAATTTACACTCGGGGGCTGTTCCCTATACATAAATACCCTAATCTTCTGGTTCATCCTTTGCTGGAAGAACAGGGCCCATAAGTTGCGCTTGATAGCAATCAACCAATGTCCTCGCGTGATCGAATGTTTCGTCAAGATTCGACTGGGACAAAGACGATCCAGGCACGGGTGGACGTAGCTGCAAATTTGGACGTTGACTTCGGAGATATGCCATGGTTGCGTTGGCACCGTCCACAAGCTTCTGGGTGATGAAGCCTCGAATGGAACCTGTTGACCGGAAGAGATCGAGCAACGCGTGGATTCCTTGAGGTTGTGGCCCAGTCGGAAAAACCATCTGGTTGATTCGACTGAAGGCCGACCTGCACAATTCAAGAAGCATAGTGCTCCGCCACACCCGATCTGCAGAGTCGCGAGTATGCGTGCTCGGTGCTTGTCCAATCGAAAGTGCTGGCGGCCAGTCGTGGGTTCGTCAGTTGCCATGTTCAACTGCTCATCCACGCGAGCCTGCTCCGCCTGGAAATCTTGAACAAAACCTGCAACAACACAAGTTGGGTGAACAAAAAAGAACAGGCTGTGAACTCATAAGATCAAGGCAGTCATGCTTACACTCGAGCTGTCTGTTCACGATCTCCATCTCGCCAAGCACATACTCCTCCCGTTGGGTGGGTAAAGCAGGCCTTGCCCTCATCCTTTCCAGCTCGCTTCGGGCACTCGCCAGTTCCTGCTCCTGTTTCGCAAGTCGAGCCTTCATATAACGTATTACCGCGGCATCGTTTGACGCCTGAGCTCGAGATCGAGAAGGGGTATGATGCCGCGACGAACTGGATGAAGTGGCGGCTGGCCGTTTCTGTTCCAAGCATCATAAAAGTTTCATGAGAAACTAGTCACAAAGCTCAGACGAGCAACAACATACAGCTTTACAAACAGAATCATAACGAGGAACATAAATTCATACAAAGGTAGCAAAAGCACATGCATACTCGCATGGTCATAAGTTTAATTACAAGACATCAAAGGCGCGGCTGCCCTACTTCTCAGACATTGACTCTGACCTAGCCCTACTCGCACGAGCGGCGACCTCTTCTGCCCGGCGCTCCATGGTGGCCATAAAAGTTTCAGCCAACTTTGCGGCTGGCTCGTTCAAATGCTTTAGGGACACCAATTTCCCGCCAGGCTTACGAGGGAAAGCAGACAGAGCGGCTTCGAAGTCACCCTCTATCCCATGACCTAAAAGGAGTTTGAGGGTGGTCTCTGAGCCGCGTACCGTCAAAGCGCGAGCAAAGTTCGCATAGTCGAAGTTCCCGGGCCCAGGACGTCTGCGAAGCCATCCACAGTCGAAGGAGGTTGGCTGGAGGGGAACACATCCTTGAACACGGCGCCGAGCGTGCTCGTAGATTTGGCGAGTGCGTCCTTGGCTTGGGTAGAGACGACATCCAGGTCGCCGATTGCGCGGTCAAGGGACAAATCGACACTCGGTTGATCTACAGGTGTCGATGCCCCAACAGCTCCTTCAAAAAAGCAGAAGTAACAAAAAATGTTACATACTATTCAGTGGCAAAAAGAAGTAGGCAAAAAGTGAAAGGCTCGACTCACCGCCTACGTCTCGGGTGAGGCTCGCCAGGCGCTCAGCATAATTCTTCTCGCGCAAAGCGGCGGAGTCCTTGGCATCATCCAAGGCCTTCTTCGACTCCGCGCTCCTTGGCGAGTGTCTCTTCTAGCTCTTTAACCCGAGATTCAGCGGTTGCCTTGTCACCTGAGATAGATGGACAGATGTCATTCACAATCGACAAGGCAAAGACTTACAGAAACCCAAGATACTTACGGGTGAGCTGCTCCATAACAGCGCGCAGATTATCCCTCTCCTGTTCAACCTGGACAAATGCTTTACCTGATTCCACCAGGTTGAGGTAGAAGGGCTGCACGCACACGAAACCAACATAAGCTATACACAAATAGGTCCAGAAGGAAGACTCGACAAAAAGACACTTACGTGTTCAATCCAAGGCGCGGGCTTGGCAGCAGAAGTTCCAATTTGCGGAGTCGATGTACTCGCAATATTGGCAGCCTCAATGGAAGTGGTCGTGGCTATTGTTTTCACAACCTCAGCCGCAACAGGAGAGGCTTCAGGCTGATCTGGAGTCGAGGCTCTCACGGTTGGAGGAGTTGGAGGTCGCACAGTCTCGGCACTACAAGTGACCGAAAGGCATACAACATAAGCAAAAGTACTAACTCACAAAAAATTTTGTACAAAAAGGAGCAAACCTGTGCTCTTCTTCATCCTCAGTGTCGAGCTCGTCAAAGTTTGGGCCTCCAAAAGGTAGCTGCCCACCGACTGAGGAGGAGGAGGAGCCGAGCTCAAAGGACTCACGTCCAAGGGAGCAGCTGTGGTCGTAGGAGACGGACTGAGTTTCCATCATCCCTCACATCCGATTCCCTCGCGGGTGAGCTCGTGGAAGAAGACATAACTTGGGCTGCCCGACGGCGCTTGCGAAGAGGAACCTCGCTAACATCCTCAGTCGCGGCAGGCTCCTTGCCCTGTGCTTCCTCTACTCTTCCTCTTCAACCTCTTCTGTGGGTGAAGTGGTAGCCGAAGGTAGAGGCGATTCATCTCCTCCCTTCGCTTCTACTGTCACTTCTGTTTCAGGAGTTGGGCCATCTTCAGGAAGGGGAGGAAGGGTGAGGTGGTCGAGTGGCCCTGCACACAAAATTCAATAGTCGAAATGTCACAAAGATGCATAGCAGAATAACAAACAAGAAATCATAAAATCAAGATTCACTAACCTCTGGCAAAGGCTTTTCAGCCCCATAAGGATCGACGGGCAGTCGACGTTGCAGGGCTCGCTTTGTTTTGTACTGGTGATGGACCGCACATGTGCCACCAGTTCACTCCTGGACAGCTCCTCCTTGCTCATGCGGTGGCGTCGAGGGCACCTTCGTACTCCCACATTGGGTGGGCACGAGCGCGGAGCGGCCACACCCGCATCTTCACAAAGGTGGCAATCAGATGCACACCCGTGATGCTGTTAGGAGCCCCCAATTGTCTCCAGCATAGGCGCTGCTTCCGCCACTTCTTCAGTCGAAAGCTCATGGTCCCAGGCTTTCGTCCTAGCGGCTATACCAGCAGTCGAAAATGCTGGGGCCACATTTTGGTCCACTTGCACATAGAACCACCTCTTCCTCCACCCCTGCGCCGAGTCGACTGGCTTCAGGGCGAAGTACCGGGTGTCGCTGCGCACTTGGATCTGCAGGCCTCCGACTGGATAGGTTCGGCCGCCTCGGTTGTTTGGCCGGACCATGAAGATGGACTTCCATAATGCCCAACTCGGAGCAACACCCAAAAAACACTCGCACAGCGTGATGAAACACGCAATGTGCAGAATACCGTTCGGGGTGAGATCATGGATCTGCACCCCGTAGGCAAAAAGCAAACCTCGCACAAAATCATGGAGGGGGAGCGAGAAACCCCTAGGCAAAAACTCCGCGAAACAGACGCGCTCGTTAGCGCGAGGCTCGGGAAGTACCTCCTTGGGCGAAGGTGCGCGGACGAGGAGCTGGTCGGAAGGTGGCAGCAATCCTTCCTCGCGCAGCTTGTCCAGCTGCGCCTCCTTCAGGGTGGATTTCATCCAATCCCCATTGGTCTTCTTGAGGTCGACGGCGGCCGCAGATGTGCTAGCCGCAGTCTTCTTCCCCTTCTTCGCCGCCGCATCGGGCGCGGCGGCAGCAGTCGAGGCGGAGCGCTTGTTGCCCGCCACTTTCTTCATCGTCAACGAGCAGGTGGGAGAGCGCGCAAAGCTTTAGCACAGGAGCAATGGAGGCAGAGCGCGAGGAAGACGATGGAACAGGGGCGGCGCGCAGAGCAAATGGCAGGTAAAAAACAAATGCCAGCGCCGTTCCCCTATTTACCACAATCAAAAGCAATCACAGCCATTCAGATCCAAATCGTGCGTTACGCACGCAATCTGACCGTACACGTGGCAAACGCGGAGGGCAACCGTCGCCGGCCACTCCGCCCACTACGCACGTAAAAAGAGGAGCCATCATCACGCTTGCGGAAAAAGTGGGCCCGTATAGTCAAATCAAGTCCAAACGGCACCGTCTTCGGTCAGCTCTGCACAAATGGGCCCACCTACGTGTCACGTCCCATCAATCGCAGCATAACGCACGCCACGCGTGTCAGAAATCGCAGTCGAAATAAACGTCATCCCTGACGTCATTGAAGCATCTGTTCAGAAAATACGTTCGAGTATGCTCAACGCATATTGGTCACTCGATTGCCCTGATTAGTTCGGGTGTGACAAAACTTTCTTAAGGCAAAATTGGTCACTCGACCGTTCCTTCGACTAAGTCATATTACTCCCATCGGGAGCGTATTCAAAAAATTCTTCGACTGAAGATGCTTAACAATGATTGAGATTATCCTCCATTTACAAGTAATACAGCATAATCTCGGGGGCTACTCCCATCGGGAGCACTGTCGTGCACCCGATAGAATTATGGCACAAATTTCTTCGATTAACATATGCAGAGTAAGGTTTTTGAGATTATCCTCCATTGCAAAGCAATAAAGCACAATCTCGGGGGCTACTCCCATCGGGAGCGCTGTCGCGCACCCGATAGCATAACAGCAAATATCAGTCGACAAAGGGCATGACTCGTCCAACAAAGTTCAGAAATCATACTCGAAACATTCCCGAGTTGCGTCCGTCGCAAATACCTCGGATGCTGCACGCATAGTGCAAAGGTAAGACCCGCCGAACTTTCGAGCTGGGCTAAGGACCGTTCCAGCAACGTCAATCCTTATACTTTCCGTGTCAGCAGACATGATGAAAAATCCCGACGGACGCGTTGGGTAAAATTCAAAGTTATACTGCAGATCGACTCAGTAAGACCTCAAGCGGCCTAGTCGAATCTGACCAGTTTGTTCCAGATTCGAGTCCGGGGACTCGAGTTTGATTGAAAGCTAGTAAGGTTTTACCCGAATGTGTAGTTAACCAGTCCCGATCCGTCGAGTGTACTGGGCCTGCTAAGCTATTATCCCTTGATCATCATAAAACACAGTCGATGAGATACTCGACATAGCCAAACGTGTGCTATTCATACAGGAATTCCAAATTATATATACAGAATACAAAGCATATGACGTGCACTTACGAAAGAGTCCATGCCCGATTCTTCGAGTCAGCCAAGTACTCGGGGGCTACTGACATGGGTATACATATCGGGTACCCTATCATGAGGGTACCTGGTGCACGTAATGACTAAGGCCCAATATCGAAGAGCCTACTCGAAGCCCAAGACAAGAGGCCCAAGAGGATGGAGTACCCTTCAAGACTAGACATAGGCATAGTCGGTCTAAACAACAAGAACCAACATATGGCCTAAGAGGCCTACAGATAAACATCACAACGCCAGCTGTTCCAGGATGTCCCAAGCTGCCACCTGGGAACCCCAGACTACTCGTCGACGTCCACAAAGAACCCACCTTCGAGGTCGGTGAAGTCCTCCTCTGAAACAAAACAAACGACGTTGAGTTCGACGAACTCGCAAGATTATATATAGAGCTTTAGCTCGATGAGGCTTTCAAAGTTATATGGCTGTTTTGCATAAAGCTGATTTTGTTTATGAAAACATAACTCGAAGGCATCGACTATACAGAGTATTTTCAAAAGAGGTAAGAAGTACTCTTTCTTTCATCACCTTCTCAACATCAACCACTGTACCTGTTCATCAAAGGCACCTCCCCGAATCAGGAGTAGCGATCACCAAGGGACGGCTCATTTTCTCGAACGGTATTTTGTGCTCTTTTGCAAACGCTATGGATATGAATGAATGCGATGCTCCAGAGTCAAACAAATCTGTAGCTGTATTGCCGTTGATTCGTAACTCACCCATGAGAACGCCGGGGTCTTCTTCAGCTTCTTCAGCAGAGATGTGGTTCAGGCGACCACGCACCATAGGTCCAGCCTTGCCAGTTGGAGTGGCAGGGGCTCGTGCAGGAGTTATCGCGAGAGGTGCCTTCTGGGGGCACTCCCTGGAGTAGTGACCAGCCTGGCCACAGGTGTAGCAAGTGACTCCAGGTGGAGCAGGTAGCATAGGACGGTACCCACTTCCGCCTATCCCAAGTGTCGAAGTAGTGGGGCGCGGAGGAGGTGGCCTATATCCTGCTGCTCTCGGCATGAAGGGAGCACGAGGTACGGCGCTGTAGGGAACAAAGACCCTGCGCTTCTTGCTCTCAGAACCCGAGGAACTTTGGTGGTCCCCATGTGCGGGCCTCTTGGAAGCTTCCAGTTCTTTTCTTCCTTGCTCGAGAGTGAAAGCCTGGTTGAACAATTCCTGATAGGTCTGGAACCTGAAGGGCAACAACTCATAACGGAGCTGCGGATTCAGACCCTTGCGGAACAGCTCTTGCTTGTCAGCATCATTGGTCACGTCCCTTGGGGCGTAACGAGAAAGATGGTTGAACTCACGACCATAGGTGCGGAGGTCCATCCTTCCCTGTTGCAAATCCAGGAACTCCCTCCTCTTCAAGTCCATGATAGGCTGAGGAATGTACTCCGCTCGGAAGGCATTGCGAAATTCAGCCCAGGTGAAAACATGGTTGGCTGGAAACAAAGCCACATGGCTTTCCCACCAACAACCAGCAGCACCAACCAAGAGATAGGTGGCAAAGTTGACTTGCTCAGCCAATGGGACATGCAGCGCGGAGAACTTGCGCTCCAAAGCTCGAAGCCAATCATCAGCTTCCAGTGGTTCCTTAGCATCAGCAAAGGTGGGTGGCTGTGAGCGCAGGAACTCAGTGAGAGTGTTGCACTCGTTCCTCCGTGCATTCTGCTGCACCAACTGCTCAAGCAAGCGCTCATTGCGCCCACGGTTCTCCTCAATGGCCATCAAGACCTCAGCCATCGAGGGGGGTGGCGGCAGATCATCCTCATCATCATTGTGGTTACCGCGACCACCACGGCCTCCACGACCTCCTCGAGTCATTCTGGAGATTTGGCAATGACACAGTTAGTATCTTTCTCCGGATGGTCAAACAATAGCATTAGCGTCAACACAAGTACACGGACTAGGGACGTTAATACTTTGCGAGAAGGAAAACAACAAGATAGAACTTGGGTCAAAGATCAGCATCATGTGCTACTAGTGAGAGTTAAGAAATCACAACTTAACACACTCTAGTTGACACAATCCGGGACCTTATGTTCAAGTCCGTGGGTTAAAACCCAAAGAAAGGATCAAATGAATTGATTAGGTAGGAACAACTGAATTGATTTGGGATTGACAACTCAGCGGGGGCAACTGGACACATAACACTAAAGGTCGAACCCACCCCGTTTCTAATCATTTTGAAGTAACAGGTGAGAAGTAAAACCTTTAAGTCAAATTGAGGTAAGATTGCTCCGAGATTAGAGGGTAACCAGATAAGGAGTAAAAAGAATCCTAAGATGGTTTTCACAACTCATTTTTAGGTTAAGATATTTTCACAAACACTAGACTCAACATCGACCAGTAGAAGGGTTTCCTACAGGCAGTACTGCTCTGATACCAACTTGTGGCGCCCCGACCCGGCTGTTATACAGTGATGCTGTGTGTCACCGGTTAAGCGATACAACCGGAGGTTACGGGTTTACCAATCCCCGGCCAAAACCTTTGGCAGGCGTTGCTGGTACACCTCACTCCAGACAACGCAACACCCCGATTGATGCCTTAACACAGGCACAACTATCAAAGCATAATAGTAAGATCAAGACTTGTGGAACAACTGGCACATCACAGACTCTACGACACAAAAGCATTAAGTTCAACTCTTATAATAGAGAAAGATAGCAAATATTACAACCAGAGGTCACAGACCCAACAGTACATCAAGCGGAAGCGAATTAGGTTGTTCTAAACAACAAGAACCAACATATGGCCTAAGAGGCCTACAGATAAACATCACAACGACAGCTGTTCCAGGATGTCCCAAGCTGCCACCTGGGAACCCCAGACTACTCGTCGACGTCCACAAAGAACCCACCTTCGAGGCCGGTGAAGTCCTCCTCTGAAACAAAACAAACGACGTTGAGTTCGACGAACTCGCAAGATTATATATAGAGCTTTAGCTCGATGAGGCTTTCAAAGTTATATGGCTGTTTTGCATAAAGCTGATTTTGTTTATGAAAACATAACTCGAAGGCATCGACTATACAGAGTATTTTCAAAAGAGGTAAGAAGTACTCTTTCTTTCATCACCTTCTCAACATCAACCACTGTACCTGTTCATCAAAGGCACCTCCCCGAATCACCCTCGAGGAAGCTCACCTTGCATTTGTGAGTGGTACCTCTAGTACCCAGTTTTTAATCATTCCGTTAACGTTATTCTATGATCTTACCTTCACTTCCCAAGTTCGTCCATAACCGAGGACACGGCTTTTCGAAAAGATTTAACCCTGCAGGGGTGTACAAATGTTTGCCACGCGTACCGTCCGGCCCATTACCTGCGCATTAGCTCTCTTCCTTGGAAAGCCGGCTGGGTGGGAGCGGTGTCGACTTCTCCCTCGTTAAGGACTTTCCAGGATCATCAGTGGCGGTAGGACTGCCAGGATCACAACACCCCGCCCCACGGCCACTTATTTTCCTAACACCACAATCCTCATCCCAGTTCATACCACCATCATCACGCACGCGCAAATGGAAGCCCGAACTAGAGGACCCTGGCTAGCCCCGCCCGAGTTATTTAGTCTATGAGGGTTCCTGCAAATGCATAGGCCTCACGCATGGTTGCACGCTCAGTCTTGGTTCAAGAGGTAAAGAACTCGCACCTAGGCGGCGAGAACGAGACAAAACACCACAACCACAGTGGCCTCTCATCCCCACCTTTAAGCATTTTAATTATCCGTCACCACAATTCTCCACCATCATTCTCATTTCATCACCTGTTCCCAACATTTGATAACCATAGTACCACTAGGCAATTACTAAGCATGGCTAAGCATCAACCTAGTACAATTAAGTATCTCATGGTCAACAAACAAACCTATGGTATTAGGAGGGGGAAAACAGGTATTGGCATCGGGAACTTAATGCATTCTATAGGATACTCTAATCCAAGTAAAAGACATTTAGAACCGTATGCATTATTATAGTGGAGAAAATATTTGCGGAAACATAGGATAAGATATGCTCAGAGGGGGATTACGCTTGCCTTGCTCAACGTGCTGGTAGTACGGATCCTCGGGGTATTGTGGAGTACCCCCGGTTGCTTGATCTATCGAGATACAAAACACACGGGAAGCAACAATCAATCACCACACATGCGTTCACCAATGCAATGCGCAAACATGATGACATGACAAAATTAAGGTACTAAACTTATTAAATGCTCTCTAGCAAGATCGTCCAAATTTAAATGGGAGCGAGAGATAAATATTCACAAAAGAGAAATATTGCTCCACATTGCTTTTAGTGTTTTCATGTGCTCAACTATGAGGTAAACATGCATGAAATGATGTCACTAGTTAGTCCATAATTTATGGGCATTTTGGTATAACACACTAATTTTAAAAGGCACCGATAAAAATTATTACACTTTATAACTTAACAATTTAATTATGTCCTTCTCAGTATTTTGTTTCCTCTTTTAAATATGTCATGGTTATGAGTTCAATCCAACCCAAAACAATTATTTAGAACCAAAATAGAAGAAGGAATTAAAGTTAAACAGTAATTATTTTTGTACTGTGAATTATCGGAATTTCCGATTTAGTTTTACATCGGAATATCCGAGTCGATTGGGGTTTTGAAAAATCGGCTAAGGACAGAAGAAACTCGGTACTGCCTTCACTCGGAAAATCCGAGCTCTGCCGAAACCGGATTATCCGATGCTACACGGGTGAGAAAAATTGGCTAAGGACCTAAAGGAAATGCGTACTGGAGAAGAGCGGAAAATCCGGTTCGTTCTCCGATCGGATTATCCGAGCGGCGGAAGAAACACGGCGGCGCACGGCAGCCTGCGGGCGCCGGCGAAATCGAGGGAAAGGGGAGGAACGGAGGGCATGGGAAGGAGCAGCAGCTCACCAGGAACACGTTGGTGACTACGGCGAGGGCGGGGACGGCTCGGCGGCGGTGAAATCGGCCGGCGAAGCGGCGCGGTGGTCGGCGGAGGAAACGGACGGCGGCGGTGATTCACTGCGTCTCCCTTCGATTCCTTTGGCTGGGCAGGGGAGGGAAACGAGGCGGAGCTTTTGGTGGTCTCCGCACGGCTTGGGGCTACCTCAATCGACGGGGAGACGGCGGCGCATCACGGCGGTGGTGAGCTCGGGGAGAGGAAGAAGTGGGGCACGGGAGCAGGAGAGCGAGGGGAATGGGGAGCAGAGGGGGCCCCGGGGTGCTTTTCCTCCTCGCAGGAGAGGGCAGAGCAGGGGGAAGGGGGGGGGGGGGGCGGCGCGGCGTGCTCTGCGAGAGCGCCACGGTGGCGCGGGAATGGCGGGAGGAGAGAGGAGATGACGGTTTTACAAATAACCCCCTGCCACTTTTAAAACTATCACGCTTAGGTCCTTTTCCGTACTGTTTTAAAACAGCAGCAGGTGTATTTGATTTAATTGAGGCAGTTATCCACCTCCAAAAATTATGAAATAATTTGGGGATGCTCCCCTTAACCTTTAGTAACTCCACAAAATTTGGGGTTGGCAAATAAAATGTTTTGGTCAACCTTTGTTCATAGAGTTTGGTTTAGGCATTTTAGCTAAACTTCCAAATGCAAATTACTTTAGAAATTTTTAAACAAGGGCAGAATATTACTTTGATCTCTTGGAACTTCCTGGACAAATATAATTTGTCAAAGTATTTTATTCTGCAACTTTGAAGGCTTCCACTGCTTTGTAGAAATGTTTGAGCAAGTTTGGCATTTTAGTTTTCCAACCTTTGACAAACCAATTTAGTGTGAGGTTTAGTGATTTTAGAATGGATGCAAATGATGCATGCATGCCATGATGCAAATGAGGGCACAAAAGTGAAAATTTGGTACACAAATTTTGGGGCTGTTACACATAAGGAGTGGAAGATCGTCATTACCCTCGAAGCGTGATCGACAAGAAGATGGGGAAGTTAGCTCCTGCCCGAGCACTGCCCTACGACGACGCCCGCGTCGTCAACCTCGCTGAATATCCTGCATAAATGAAACAAGCACAATGGGTAACTAACAACTACTAAACTAACAAATAACAAATGACTAGGCTAACTAACTAAATGAGCACAATGTTAACTAACCCTAAACAGCAACTAACCCTAACTATCAACTACTAAGCTAACTAACTAAATACTAAACTAACTAGTAAATAACTAACAACTACTAAGCTAGCTAACTAAATACTAACAAAAAAAAACAGAGTGACGGCTACTAAGCTAACTAACTAAATACTAAGCTAGCTAACTAAATACTAACAATAACTAACAACTACTAAATACTAACAAAAAAAATACTAACTAGTAAATACTAGCAACTAACCCTAACTATCACCTTGATGTCGTTGGAGGAGGAGCCGTACGGCTGGAGGAGGAGCGCGGCTGGTGGTGGGTGCGCCGGCGATGGGGGAGGGCGGCTAGTTGCGGCGGGCGGCGAATCGGAGCTGGGGGGAGGGGGAGGAGGCGGGCGGCGAGTAGGTGCTCTGCGGCGGCGGCAGAGGACGGAAGGAGGAGGGGAGGAGGGGGACGGGCGGCGCCCGGAGGCGATTCAGAGCTGGGGGGCGCGCGCGCAGGAGAGCTAGGTGCTCTGCGGCGGAGGCGGCGGCAGAGGACGGAAGGAGGAGGGGGAGCGGGCGGCGGCCGGCGGCCGGCGGCGAATCGGAGCTGGGGGGCGGCACGCGCGGGAGAGAGAGGAGAGGGGAAATATTTGGAGAGTTGGGCGCGCGTGAGAAGCGAGAGAAAGGGGGCCGCGCGCGGGGTGTATTTTTGGGGCCAACTTACCGCTGGCGGACAGGGCTACTGCGTGTCAGCGGTGCCAGAATACCGCTGGCGGACGGCCTCTTCTGTCCGCCAGCGATAAGGTGTTAAATTTTTATATTTTCTGTTTTTATTTAGTTTTTTTGTTTTCCTTTATCTTTTCAAATACTTTTTTGCATTTCAAAACACATTTCAAACACATGTGTGTATTTCAAAAAAAAACAAATACTTGAGTGTGCATTTCAAAACACATGTGTATGTATTCACTCGAAAATGTCGGGTCTTCGTAGCAAAGATTTAGGGTTTATAGATTGGCCTATAGATCGTAGTTGGATAACTCAAATGTCCGAGCGTCTTCTGTATTTGTGAAGGGGAGTTGAGGGTAGACAATAAGGAAGTTCCATTGGGAGGAACTCATTAATTAGTAGTGAGACAGTCTTCTCACTGAGTTAATGCTTCATTACGACGTCACGGTTGTGGCCTAGTACGTAGGCCCCCCCAGGAAATACGGCAAAACTTCTCCGGATGCGTGCAAGGCACGACAAGCGAATTGTGAGTGGAAAATTTAGGAATGAAAAGCTAAGCGCGTATGTATTTTGCAAAACATCCAAATTTATGGGTGAACGATAGCGAGGACGAAGACGATATGTTCACGCCGATTGGTGCATTATCGTCGAAGAGTAAAAAAGTGATTCATCGTCGAAGGGAAAGAGTAATGTTGCATCGTCGAAGGGCAAATTGTAAAGTGTTCCACTCGTCGAAGGGCAGTGTTCCATCGTCGAAGGGCAAGAGTGAAAAACGTCGTCGAATGACAAGAGTGTTGCATCGTCGAAGGGCAAGAGTGTTGTATCGATAGAGTCGAGAGGCTGCATCGACGGGTGATGACTTCGTGTAGTTTCAATTTCCATTATCGTAGATCGAGTGTACGTATCTTAAATTTATGATAGTATGACGGGAAATGAATCAATATTCCAGCAAAATATATATTGGCAAAGTGTCATTGTCAAATTTCACAAATCACAAACAAATACACACATAATAGTCCATTACATCATCTCGCGTGCGTAGGCATCTACGGCTAAATATAGACAAAAATACTGGCAATGTATTTACATGCCAAGTTACCCCTGGCGAACGGTATAGCGTGTACGCCAGTGGTACATGTCCTACCACTGGCGGATGTTCTATGCTGACCGTCGGCGGTAAGTGGCTCGACTGTGCGGCCCTAAGCCGCCAACTATCTCTGGCGGGCGGCAGCGACCGTCCGCCAGTGGTACATTATATACCACTGGCGAACAGCAAGTTCGTCCGCCAGCGCTCGTTACCCCCGCTGCCTGCTGCCTGCCGATGCTCGCCTCTACCACTGACGTACATAACTTCCTGTACGCCAGAGGTAGCATCATAATCACTGGCGGACGCTTCTCCTTGTTCGCCAGCGGTAATAGCGCTGGCATACGCGATGTCCCGTCCGCCAGTAATAGCGTTGCGGCTAGAGGCATATTTCTACTAGTGCATGTGTTGGAAACATACAATTTGCGAAAAAAATTACTTTCTTTTTGAGGAACAACAGTACTATTTTACTGCACATTATTATTAATTTTGTTTTATAACAAGTACAAAATATTTGTACTAAAAAAGGAGAAAAGAAATATAAAAGTAAAGCTTAAAGTACAATATCTGCCCAAGCAGCAAAATTCGCATAGCTCTTCCTGGTCGCCCTTAGCTTTAAGAGTTTACTCTGTTTTCAAATCTGCAATTCGGAAACTCCTGTTTCGCGTGTAGGTCTGGAACAAGAAGATGCCAGGGATCATTCAAATTGTTGTTTCCGATTTCTTTTTTCTGAATGTCTAAATCATTGTCATCGTAATGATTTCCTGCCAGATTTTATGTTTGGCTCTCAGTCCAACATCGTACTAGAGCATAAGGCATCTGATCTCATATTCTTCTTCCACCTTTGTCCTTTTTTACTTTCTTTCACTCATGAGTCATGATTAATGTTAAATTCATTCGACCAAATATGGAAGAATATAAGGTGATCAAGAACTTTTTCAAGGAAATTTTCAGAAGATCAGGAAGCATCTTCTTCTTAAAGATACATTGTTCGGTGGTCGGTGCCCGCCTTAGTCTCTGGCTAGTGGGAGAGGCCCAAACCTACTGCACTTATCTGAACTTCATGTACCAAACACCGCGCTCAACCCTCTGCAGCGCATCAAATAAAAGTTATGCCTTCTAGAGTTACACTTTAACCGCCTCTGCTCCTGATTTCTCCATCTCCTTACTCCTGATTGATGAATAAAGACCATACAGTAAACATTTAGGAGCGACTGGCGCCTTCAGGTTCAGTTACGGACTTACGGTCCATCTGAATCGTATCTGTCGGGAACAGGGGACAGGGCGTACTTCAGGGAGCCGTTTTCGCTCATCTGCTCCAAAAGCCAAGAACTCAGGAACGACTCATTTCAAGACAGCAAATGTTCGTTTTTGAAGCCCAACAGGAGAGAAAATTGATTTCATTGATAGAAGGAACCTTAAAAGAAGAACATAAAATAAAGGGAAACCTTGGCGCAAAGGACCATGTCCAACTGCTATAGGAGAGTATTCCATTCCGCAAGACAAGTTCCGACTAAATAGCACTTGTACATCCAATAGTTTGCACAACAGGACGCCATGGAGCGTGCCTGTGTCGCGCCCGCCGCCCGCTGTGACATGGAGGCCACATGCCGACGTTCAGGCGGCGGCCATGGCCATGCCACCGGCGCTGTAAGTTAGAACAAGACATCGAAGTTCCACTCCCCAGATGAATTCCAGACTAGCATCAAGGCACCAAGTTCACAGGTTGTTTTTACATGACTCTAGACTCAAGTCACATATGTTTTGGTTCTTCTGGAAACAATTACACTTTCTTAACATCTTCACGAGTTAGACGCATCATTGCAGAAAAAAAAGTCAGATGTCACAGGCTAGTTGATATGAAACACGAATGACAACTGCCCCGCGACATCAATGATTCGAATCAGAAAAAATCTACTGAATACTCATCTATGTACTGTTAGTTTGGTACTGAAGCAGGACCGAAAAAATCCCAACATTGTTAACCTAGCTAGTCTTGGAGGTGAAGCTCACAGCTTCAGAGAAGAGGAACTCGAAGATGGGACGTAACCGCTGTCCTTACCGCTGTGCAGCAAGATTGAATGATCACTTGATGGCGCACAGGACCAGTCTGTTCGGCTGTTCATGGATTGCCGAGATCGGGCAATATTGAACCTTAAGTCTTCATTTAGATCATCATCAGGTGTAACCTCAATAGGGGCTTGACCACAAAGCATCTTCACCACCGAAGACATTCTTGGGCGCTGAGTCGGTGATGTGTTTGTACAGAGAAGAGCTACATTCAGCATCATCAGTGCTTCTTCTTGAGAATAGTCAGAACCAAGACGCCGGTCGACAATTTCTAGAAGTCTCCCTTGCTGCTTCAATGTTTCGGCCTAAGGGAAACATACTACTGTTTAAAATGCGCAACAACACTATGAGCACTTAACTTAATGGCATTAACATTGTAGTCTAATTCAATCGGGTGATGGGGCTTGTGGGATTCGAAGCTCTATTGATAGCCACTTGTAGTTGTTTACCTTGCATGTACAACATTTACCTTGTCCAAGGGACAACCTTATTAATAGCAAACTGTCTAGAAAAACCTAGTTGACTGTCAACCTCTGTTCAACAGATATCAGCCACTACTAGAGCTAGAGAGGATGTGATGTCAGCTACCCAATGTCATCTGGTTGAATAAGAGATTTAAGATTTTTGTATTTTAGCACAATTTAGCAAAAATGGTGTGCAAATGATCTATTATTAAGTAAAAGTTCTTTTGCTTTGTTGTCACTGTTGGACATTCTTCAAACTATGATAAATTTCACTTTGTGGATTACATAGCATATTATCAGCTTAACTATCACAGAGAGCGCTCAATATTAGGCACAGTGGCTTCATATAAGATACTCTGTGTCGCAAAGAGCTAGGCATAATGTCTGTCCATTTAGGAAGTATAGTTGTTTTCTTTTAGAAAACGCAAAGCTTGTGTCACAAATAGTACTCCATCCGAAAACCAAGCGCTGGCTTGGTGGTTGGCGCTCCCGGTGTGAAGCCGGCCCGCCCGGGTTTGAGTCCCAGCTGTGCGTGCTCGAGAAAATCGAGTCCCAGCTGTGTGTGCTCGAATAAACCGGGTGTCTCACCTACCTAACAACGTATAACCAAGGGAGGGATCATTCCCCCGTTGGCAACGTTTTTTTATAGTACACCATCCATTTCGAATTATAAGATGTTTTAGGTTTTTTTAGAATCGCATGTATCTAGACGTGTTTTAGTGTGTCGATTCACTCATTTCAGTACGTAGTCCATATTGAAATATCCAAGACATTTTATAATTTTGGAACGGAGGGAGTAGTAGTTATTGCAACGTTTCAGTTTCTAGCTCAATTTTGATGTGGTAAAAGAGGTTTAACAGCTCCGGTACTTCATTTAATAGGGTTATGTAGAAGACGGTGCCACCATTTCTTATATTTGCCTTGATCTATACATGGTGACTTGGGGAAAATTGTCAAATGGAGGAACTAATCCCCCCAAAATTACAGCTCGTAAGATTATATTAGGCTTTATGGTCTTATGACATGTGTGTAAAGACAAAAAAAAGTACGAAATAAATCATAATAGCATACCAAATCAAGAAGATGGAGATATTCTTCACTTGACATGCTATTTGTATTGCTCTCTCCGCTAACAATCTCCAATGCCACCACTCCAAAACTGTAGACATCTGCTTTACGTGTCAAACAACCTCTTGTGGCATATTCAGGAGCCATATATCCACTGACACGAATTAAAAGCAGGGTGAGATGAAAGTCAAATATAAAACAAACACATGACCGTAGCTGAAACCAACAAGGCTATCTGAGAATATGGACATATTGATTCAGCTGTAATAGAAAATTAAAAAGATGAACAAGCAAGTGGCGAAAGAGCTTACACAGTGCCAGCAATACGAGTGCTCACACGCCCACAGTCATCATTCAGCTTAGCCAAACCAAAATCAGATATTTTAGGTTGTAGTCTGTCATCGAGAAGAATATTTGATGGCTTGATATCTCTGTGGACGATTTTCAGTATTGATTCCTCATGGAGATAGGCTAGACCTTTCGCCGTTCCAAGGCAGATGTTATACCTTGTTGGCCAGTCTAATTGCAACTGACGTTCTGCGCGGCCTAAAAATGCTCTTATATTAGAACAGAAGGTACTTTCCAGCTATGTTGAGTGTTGCACTTTGGACAAGAGCGGGAGAAACAACTTAAAAAATATAAGCAGAACCAAGAACTTTACCAAATAGTGCACGGCCAAGACTATTATTTTCCAGGAATTCATATATAAGTATTAGCTGTTCTCCATCAATACAACAACCAAAGAGCCTCACAAGGTTTGGATGCCTTAGAGAAGATATTATTCCTATCTCATTTAAAAACTCACGATTCCCTTGGCTTGATTTCGAGGATAACTTCTTGACTGCAACTGTAGTCCCATCTTCTAGAGTACCCTGAAAGAGAAGGGATTTTATGTGTCTTTGCAACTTTGAAAGCATTTAAGGACAATGTTCACATACAGAGAGAAAACAAACAGGTACTGAAGGAAAATGTTTGTTTTGCAGCTACTAGTTGGTTGATTCACCTAAGTGATTGTTTCCTAGATTTAATAGTTGTTAATCTGGATACCCAGAGAATGTTCTACTAACTTATTTATCCTGAAACAGTTACCAATGCAATGATGTCATCAAAAAAGAATGAAGCGAAATTTTGAGTTCTCATGTATCAGAAAAACTACCAACGATACCATATCATGTTGAAAAGTATTATTGGTTTACACGAGCTATCCTTCCCCAAAAAATTTGTGTGGCATTCTGTAACATAGCAACTATTATGCAGTTGGGAAGGCAGAGAAATCTTCTAAAAAGAGGCCCATTATTTTTCCAATGCCACCAGAAGAGAATCTTAAATTTAATAGTTTTTACCTTGTAAACAGGTCCAAAGCCACCCTCACCTATTTTACTTTCAGGATCAAAATGTTTTGTTGCAGATTCTATCTCTTTTAAGCTAAAGAAGTACTGTGCCCTCGACTGAAGCTCGGAAGTATTAGTATTCCTTCCATGGTAAAAGAATTGTTTACCTGTCATACACAAAAGAAATTATAACACTATGACATAAAAAGTAGCAGTTGCTTTGTGATATTAAATTTAAAAACAAGACAAATCATGTCAGGCTTAGTTATGAAATACACCGTCTCACTGAAAATATTCCATATAGGCTAACCTTATAATCTACAAAACATGACCTGTAAATAAATGAGTATTCAGCCATGAATAAAGGTGAGGAGCCAAATGACTCTTAAATTAACACAGACAAGGAGCTTTATTCATTGTGTGAGCGAGAAATATTTCTTTGACGAGAAAACAATGAAACTATCTAAACCATAAAGAAAGTTTAAACTGCCACTTTTGGGCATCTGGATGTTATAAGCCCAGAAATGACAAATATCCTTTTTGGTGGCACTGGGAGAAAGAGGGTGTTAGTTTCAATCTGCGAACACAAACTTACAGAGGAGCAGAGAAATATCTTAGGACTCTACAATACACAGGTGGAAATCTTGAGTTCTGAGTGCTGAGAAAATTCTCATACTAACAAGAAATAAAGTCAGAGAAAACTTCTGCAATATTTTATATTGCAAGATCAAAACATGCAATCTTTAATATTAACTATCAAAGGATATTTTTCGCAAAAAAACTATCAAAGGACTAAAGTATATTATACATACCCGCAGCAGGTTTTTTTGTATTTAAATATAACTAACTGTACATATTTTAATAGTATTGCACAAAGATAGTATCTCCAAGGTTTCTCAAGTTTGGTGTTTCAAAGTAGCTACAAATACTGCTCCATAAATTTAAATTTACCAGAAACATGCTAAATCAAGACAACGAAAATAACTTGGAACAAATATGTAGAAAGAAAAATGAAAAAAAAATTAGAAGATGAACTCACCGGTTCCTTTCCTATTCTTTTTTTGGAATACTTTGATATAGAAGGCAACCAGCAGAAGTATGATAACTAGGCATGATGCTGCTATTATGGCAATCAGCGCTCCAGTAGATATACCATGGGGATTTCTGTGCACTGCACTAATATTCTATTAGGTTACTTCCATTCATACAAAATACCGTTGTACAATCTCCATTTGACAACAGAAAAAAAAATCGACGAGAAGAAACACTTACATTGTGTCACAGATATGGCTGAGATCAATGGACCATATACACCCCGGTATGGTATAGCGGTGGTACCTTTGCCTCCCCAGTAGAAATGGATTTCCAATGTATTCGCTGTGATATTGGTCGTGAAATTCATTGAGATTGCCCGATTGACACCGCCAGCCACATCTTCAATGTTAAAATCTTTCAAAACTTTAGCACCCTGAAATGTTATAGCGAGACAGTAAAGTGGTGTATAACTGTATATAGACATTAAATGTTGAAGATGATAACATCAGGAGATCAAGGAACAACTTTATCAGGAACTATTAGAGCAACTTCTGTTACAGCAACAAACATTAAGCTACTAATTTCACTTGTTATCTTTATGTCCAGTGTCAGATATTCAGTCCAGGACTTCAGTTTGTAGTTAATATTTTTAATAATATAAGAAAGCAACAGATCCAGATTATAGAAATGCTCTCCAGTATGGTCCTGTGATAGTTGTCTATCTCTTGAGCATGAATTGCACTATGATGAGTGATAAACTAGAAAAGTCTTAAGAAGAATCAAGATGCCAGCATTACTATGGTAGAGAGAAGAGGACCATCATAGTTATGAGCGAATCTGCACCTGGACCAAGACTTCAAAAATACGCTTTCCATTGCTAGAATAAGTATGATCATCTGTGAACATAATCTCAGCAAAATGAAGATTTACTAGATATTCACCATTCTCCATGCAAAGGCCATAATATTTCAGTGAAAGAGGCGAGAGGCGAGCTTCGGTGTATAACTCGGGATGAGCCAGTGTGAGTCTTGATGTGTTTCTAGCAATGTAGTCAGCATTTTCATTACCCACAAAATCACCTGTACTACTATAAGCCCACTTTTTATCATCAGATAATACAAAAGTTGATGTTCCAATTTGAGAAGAGTCATCCTCATAGACATTTCCATCTATCACAACACTTCTGCCACCACAGTTAATGAACAGGGAAGAATCTGAAGGATTTGAAGCAATTTTCAGATTCCATTGGATATTTCAAGTTTTAAACGGACTGCAGTTTTCAAGTAAACTTACATTGCGGTTTTCCCATGCAGGGAAGGTTCTTTCTTAAACATGGTCGCAATCTTGTAGATAACAAAGAAGTACAAAAGCAATTAAGACGTTTGTTTCTTTCAAGAACATTTCATAAGACAAAAATGAGTCATCAGGACATTTAAGTATAGAATCTTACGAACTGTCATTCGAAGCTGAAAAGCTTGACACCATATTTCTGCAATTATAACATGCAAGGTATGTGAGCACCATGCGAAGCAAAGTAAATTTGTGCGAAGACCGAAGATCTTTGAATTTGCAACATACACATTTGCTTGCTGACACTCAGTTGGAGGGTTACCCGTGAAGTCATTATCTGACACATCCCTGCAAGGCATTTGTCAATTGTCATGGACGAAGAAATCACAGAACAAAAAGAGAGAAATAGTAATGCAAATCATTCCTTATTTGCCGTAAGGAATCACTAAGTGAACTGTAAGGGAACATATAAATAGAAGCACTGTATCCACAGAAAAGTACTGCATTAGAGAATACGCACATGTTTACTTTATTGCTTGCCTTGTTTTTCAACATCCAAGCAGGTAAATCTCCAGTCAGCATGTTATCAGTTAAGTACCTATTCTCAACAATTGAAATGAGGGTCTTGGAAAATGCATGATGAAACAAAATGCTGGTGAGAAAGTAATAGAATATGCTATTGAACATAAGGGAAACAATAGGTTGGATTATAAACTTATGTCTCAGAAAATAAATTTCTTACAGAAATTGCAGTGCCATCATTCCTCCAAATTCTGCTGGAATCTGACCAGAAAACTTGTTGAAACTTAGATCCCTGAAATTAACAACATATTGTAATCATGAAGACTGTGCCAGATATTCATATAACCATACATGTACATCTGCAGGCAAATGAGGAAAGAAGACCCTATGCAGTAGAATGGTCAGTAATCACACATCTAATACAGTATCTAGTAATAGCAGCTCGAATGAACAGTTAAAGTTTTACTGGTCCCTATATAGAAAATCAGTAAGATATCAAGAAGGCACAAAACAATGGCATCACACAATATGTCCGAACTGTCACATGTTCATGCTACACCTAAGGAGATCTATTCCTGCGAACCCCTAGTATAATATACTGAAGTTGCCACCCATACTGGTGTTGCCAGGTGCTAATACGAAAAAAAAATAGAGTACTCACTGTAAAAGATAAGAAGATATGAGGCACTATAAGTGATAAGATTACTTACAATACTTTCAGATACTGCATTTGACCGATGTAAGAAGGTAACTCCCCATATATGGAGCAATTTCTCAGAACCCTGTAATGTAGAGAGAATTCAGTATTCTCGCAATCATGTCAGAAGAACTGCAGAGTGAACTGGTACCAAACACACAAAGTTAAGCTCACAATTCCGTTAGGTGCTGCGCATTTTGTAAGGGGGGAAATTTCATGCTTGGTCCACTCAGATCAGTCACCCTCCTGATAATGTATGCATTACCATTAATCAATGAATTACTTTCTTCAGAAAATGCCAATCAAAATAAAAGATTCGGCACACTGGTACAGCAATGTAAAGTGTACACATACAGTTCCGTTAAGTTTCTCAACGAAGCTATTTCTGACGGAATAGGCCCGCTCATCAAGGTACCCTGCATGTCTCTGAAAAATGAAGAGAATACAAAGAATAAATGTGAGTTAATAGAACATAGTTTTTTCATTTCTTTAATGAAATGGTCTATATATCAGAGTAACACTAACATTCTGTTGACCCGTTGCCAGTTCCTTATGAAACTAGGTATCCTTCCTGAAATATTGTTGCCATCAATTCGGCTGCAATTTGCCAAAAACAAAATCAAGATGTGCCGCTAAAGAAAGAAATTTACTAGTCAAATGAGAACTGGACATACAAATCTGTCATATTTGTCAGCCTGGAAAAGGTTGAGGGCAACTCTCCTGTGATGTTATTTGCAGAAATGAAACTGTAAGAGAAAAATGAGTAATAATTCAAGAAACTTTAAGTTATCTTATATAGAAATTTATTTTCAATACCTAGTCTTGATATTGGTATAACCAAAATGCATCGGTATGTCAGGAGAATGGAAAGTAAAACAGAATTTCTCTAAAGAGTAAAGAAGATTCACAACATGATATTTTGGCTATACTATCTAATAATGTGAGAACATTAACACATTGATGGTACTGTGTGAATATTGTTATTCACTAGATTCATGATATGTCAAGTTGTAACTGGGAAAAGAACCAATTGAAACGTACACATTGATGGTACTGTGTGAATATTGTTATTCACTGGATTCATGATATGTCAAGTTGTAACTGGGAAAAACCTCACAAGAACCAATTGAAATGTATTCCCAGCCTTTGCAAATTCCGCGTAAAAAAAAAAAAACTATAGGTTAATCTTGAGTATCTAGTCTTCAGTTATTCACAGATACACAACATTGTAATGACAAAATCCCTCAGTTGTGAGGATTTACCAGTGATAAATAATAAAATGATCATAGATAGGATATTTGTCCTTGCAAAATAAGGACTTACAATCTCTCCAAACTGATGATGTTACCCAACTCTGGTGGAATAGGGCCCTCAAACAGATTGCCTTCTAGCTGTCTGCAGATAAATGGTTATTGACTGACAATAGTTAGCTCTTTTCATCTTTCATTTTACCCCAAAAACGATGCAGGTGCTTGTAACCATAGTGCGGACAGTACTCACAAAGACTTCAACATACGCATACGTCCAAGCTCCTTGGGAAGTGTTCCAGATATGCGATTTCCCTGAAGAGACCTGTAGTTGCACTAGAAGGTTGAACAAAGGGCGCAACTTACACGCTTAATCCTGACAAGATGATGGGGGGCCGAGCAAGACGTACAGATTAAAAACTTGTAGGCTAGCCCATGATGCTGGAATTGGTCCTTGAATGAAGTTGCGTGACAAGTCACTGCAAGGTTAACAAGCCATTTTTGTTGATGAACTGTGAATATCCTGAAATTCCAGTAGATTCATCGGGTTACTTACAGAAATCGTAGATGAGTGAGGTTGACAACTTCTTCGGGTAGAACTCCACTAAGATTCAGACGCATAAGCTGCCTGCATTGTATGTAAACAAAGGTGTGAAACAATAGCATTCAACGGAAAATGGAAGATTGGGGAAGGATTGTGGATAAGAACCATTTCGGAGCACAGAAGTTAATGAAAAAATGGCATATCTTACAAGCTAATAATATGACAGTTGGTGTGGTTCTGGAATGAACAATCACATGTCACATTGCTGACAATAAATCCAACAGAGTTGGCCCAAGTTCCAGACCCAATGCATGGATCCACACTGAAATCCCAATCCGTCTTGTTAAGCTTGCGTGCTATACCTTTGAGAGCTTCGACTGAAAAAGAAAATGAAGTTCAAATATCAGCCAACGGAGACATTTGGAGTGTTGATCTATTCTGTTCTTTCTCTTTCCAAAGAAAGAGATACAAACAGACATCAGTAGCGTCAGATTAGTAAGGCAAACGTCCAGCAGTCAGACATGAGCATCTTAAAATTGCTACAATATGCTGTTTAAATATCGTGGAAGCCAGAGAAATGATTGTTCAGTGAACTATGATCCAAAATTGCAGAATATTATTTGAAGGTGGTAATTCATATTCTATTTCTCCGATTGTGGCACACAAAAAAAATCCTACGGAGTAAAAGGTTACCATTCAACATGCACACATGGCTTGTATGATCCTAAGTTCCTAACAACACCACAGAGCATGATCAATATTCAGTTATCACCATGTGACTATGAGAGAAGCTTGTATCTTTTGCTATGCACAAGATGCCAGTATTGGCAATGGCGTTGACGTCTGACATACTCGGCTACCATTCATGTTGCTTCCAGCACCTGATCGTTATCACTTCTTTGAAGAATCAGAGGTGGACTTGAGACGGCAAGAACACTATATTACTTAAAAAATATCCTTATCACGTATCTTCATAAAGCCCATTATCATTCTGGTAAATCGCTATGGCAGTGTTTGTTCTACAACTGTAGTCAGGGTTCAGGAAGCCTTCTGCACCAAAGTTCACCCATCAACTTCAGATCATCAGTCACTAATCTCTCAGGGCACTTCAACCTCCCACAGCCGTCACATTGAGCACTCCTTGTCGCCAATTCTTGTATATCCAACATTTCTTTGCTGCAGAAGCTTAGCCAAACAATGGATATCATGGCCAACCAAATACAAGCCATAGGCGGTGGCCGGTAGATCGCGAACCGCACCAGAGCGCACCACCATCACCTAAAGCGGCACCGCAAACGCATTGATGTCTTTTGACACCACCATGAGCCAACTCTGGGCATGCCGAGGAAGACAGCCGGGGGTGCACCTCTCAGTAGTTTCGTCAAACACCTGGCGTCCACCGCCCACTGGACAAGAGCAATCTGAGCAACACCTCCTCGAAGCTTTTGTATAAGTTGTGGGATCTTTGGAAAAAAAAGAAGAGAGCGCGCGCAGATCGCAGGTCAAACATCGCGCTTGAGTTGACGACGTGCACCAGAGCGGGATGCTCGCGCTTTCTTGGCGAAGGAAGCGGCACGGACAGAGTGAACAGAGGGCTAAAGCCTAGAGCTTATGTTTGAGCGGATACCCCGAGTGAAGGATTAGGAATTATTTTTCCCCTATCGTCGAAACAAAGTAGTGCCTCTCCCAAAAAATCTGTTCTGGTTATATGAACACATGAAGACGCAACGATTTTGGATCAAAAGTGTATCTCTACGCACATCAACGCAACCTGAACAAAAAATTCTGTGATCCGTAAATTACTCGTGGAGAAATTAGTGATTCAATTTAAACTTGGCACTAGTCGAACAAAAAATTACCTAGTTAACTTGGAATATTGCACACACAAAAAACTTGGAATATTGCATTGGAAAAGTAAGGAGGAAGAAACTCTGCGCAAAAACCGGGGAGTGAGCAGAAGATAAGCTCAGCTCAGCCAAGCAACACACACACACATGATGCTTCGAGAACACCAAAAACAAGAGGAAAAAAACAGCCGAATCTCAAAAGTACTTCGTACGAACAAAAGTGCAAGAATAAAGAATCAATCTGAAAAGTAGGCTAGTGCCCCCTGCTCCGCCTCACCTTCTTGCTCGGGCAGCTTCTGCGCCGCGCACCGGCCGCCATTGCCCACGCCAAGATCCAGCAGCAGGAGCATGAGCAAGAGCAGGAGCTGCAGGAAACGGAGACGGAGCAAGAACCCGGCGCCGCGGTGGCCGCTTCCCGTTTCCATCATCACCGTCGCTGTGAACCGGAAGAGGGAGCTTCTCCGCTGCAGCTAGGAAGGCTTCCGCGTTCTGGTTGAGGCCTCTGGATTGGAATTGGGATATTCTACCGTTTTGCGGGATATTGATTAGCTAATAGCTACCGTGGTCCGTGGCCGACTGGCCGGGAGGCGCGTCGGCGTCTGTGCTGTGAGTGTGCCATGTCGCCTCCTGGTGGATGAGTGGTTTAATTCTGCACGGTATGGGTGCGGGGAGCCTGGAGTTTGACGCGTACGGTGCCGGTGGCGGTGATGATGGTACGGCAGCCTGCAGGGCCGTGTTGTTAACTTGTTACTCCTATTAATCAACGTGCTCGTCTCGGGTCTCAGAATGCTGCGAGTAAAGAATTAAAAATAGAGTCACGGGCGGAGGCAGGAATTGATCTCAATGGGGCCAAGCATGGATCATGAAAAGAATTTTCCTTGGTATACCATGTCATAGGGGGGCCAAGGCCCTTGTCCCCCCAGCTCCGCCATTGCATAGAATAGTAACATGGAAATGTTATTACTTATTCCCTCCGTTTTTAAATATAAGATGTTTTAGGCTTTGTCCACATTCACATGTATACAAATGTATCTAGACATGTTTTAATGTGTAAGTTCACTCATTTTAGTATGCATCTAAACAACATGTGAAACACCTAAAACATCTTACATTCAAGAACGGAGGGAGTATTAATCTGTGAGGAGTAATACATGTGTAGTGTCATACAAGACTTTGTTTATTATGCTATGAACTCATTTTATCTCGATATGTGTAATGTTACAGTAACATATTATGTTATCACAAGCATTTTTCTCCTTATTAACTACATGCCACACAGATAAAGTATTATGTTACCACAAGCATTTTTCTCCTTATTAACCACATGTCACACAGATAAAGTTGTCTTGGGGTACGTGATGTTACTAACTAAGTTACTCCCGCTCTCTATGTTATTTTCACTATGACCAGCCGAAGGGTTGGCTGAGTAATCCAAAAGTACACAAATAACCAAAGGATAGATTAGGTTTTTGCAAAGAGAGTTAAACGGGTACCAATGGTCCATAAAGGTTGCCGTAGGATGCACATTAGTTCTGTTTTTGTGAAACACGGTACATACGCAGATGCTTACATACACCACATAATACACTCATCATTATGAATGCACACGCACACCCTGCCCCAAAGAGTACCTACGAGAGATTGAGTCGACAGGTCAGGCCATGACGAAGTCATCACAAACGTCTCGCTATCGACTAGTGCATATTAGTCATCTACTCATAAACTGTACTCCACTAAATTGGTCACCTAGTTGTTGAGATGTTGTATGTTCGTCATCCCATCATGGTGAGCGTTAAGACACCCATGAGACACCATGAGGGAGCACGTGAGGCGCACGGTCGACTGGCGGTAGATTTTTTTGGAGGAAACCCCATTGTGAGTTTTATCCTTCTCATTTTTATTAGCACGCCTGAATCACTTGTGTAACTAGGCAAAGACGTGACCGTTACGATTTGGGACTGTATGTTGAAGGAGGTGCAACCGAATCTCATCTCTAGCCGGCGAAAGGTGTAGAAGAAGAAGATCTACTCTCGATGATGTCGAAGCGGTCCCTCCGTGTCAAAGGGAGCCCATCGCCCCCGCTCCTATCTTCACTAGGTATCCTAGTCACAATTTGGTCGATTATGTGTGTAATGTAGGGTAGGAATCGATTGTAGCTTGCTTAGATCGTTCGTAAACATGATTTTATTAGCTTCATTTGGTTGATTAGGTGTGATTAGATTGGTTTGGTTTCCTCCCGCTAGAACTAGGGTTTCAATTTGGGGAACTTCCGTGCTTGGTAGGTAGACCTTTTTTTCCATTTCAATGTACGATGTTACAGCAAAATGACACCATGGGGCCGCATCAATGCAAGTGCCGGGAGAGGTGAAGCCCTAGCTCACAATCATCGCTCGATTTAAAGGTGACGAAGAAATCGGTCACGTACCACCTCCGCGCGACACCGAGAACGCGCGGCCTGCTCCTCTAGCACAGTAACGAGTGAGGTCGGAGACACGGGATGACGTGCGTCTTCCACTATGGCCATTAGTGCACGCCCATGGCATTGTGCCTCCGGCGCAAACCGTGTACCGTGTCTTGGGTACGAGACAACACCACATGCTCTCCGCCGGGCCCCAATCAGGCTCACCATGCTAGAAGATTTCCTCCGGTAACTGCCTCTCACCAGTCATGTCCACTTGGTATGGCATTGGGGGTTGTGATTTAGGGTTAGAGTTATTAGTTCACCGAGAAAACTCGCAGGGTGTTTCTGCTAAACAAATCAACTCCTAGTTGGGCTGACGTGCTCCCTAACGGTGCCATGTCAGGTGTACAAGTGTCTCTTTGACTTATCTATATTTTCTTACTTATTTTGGGGTGTATCTGCAAAAGAGACATTTTTGATTCTTTTTTTTTTTTGCTAAACACAGTACAACGCAGACGCTCACATACACGTGCATACATTCACCTCTATGAACGCGCACCACACCCTACCCCTATGAGCACATTCGAGAGACTGAGCCGGCGGATTGGGTCTTGAGATTGACGAAGTCACCACGGGCGCCTCGCTGTCGACGGGAACATCGCCTCCCACTGAAGAATATTCTGCCTTAAATGAGAAACACCAGCGTCAAAACTAGGGTTTGAACTCTGGTGGGCTGGGGGTATAACCACCCTCCTAACCATCTTGCCACAGGTAAGTTCTCAGAGACCGTTTGATTCTGGCTACTATCCAGTAGCATGTGATGCTACTGGCGGCTACGGTTAGCTGTCACTATATCTGGCCATCTCCAGCCCGGCCCGACCAGCCCGGCCCGGCCCGGCCCGAAAATACAGGGCCTAGGCCCGACGGGCCTGACCCATGGGACGGGCCTGGGCCTCAGATCTAGGCCTGATGGACGTGATGGGCCGGGCCTGGGCTTTGAATATTGTTGGTTTCAGTAAGAAGCCCGGCCCGAGGCCCGAGGCCCGACGGGATTTTGACGGGATTTTGTAGTGATGGGCCGGGCCTGGGCCTCAGATCTAGGCCCGATGGCTGAGTCGGGCCGGGCCTGGGCCTGGGTTTTTTCCCGCGGGCTTTTTTAGGCCCGGCCCGAAGCCCGGCCCGGCCCGGCCCATGGCCAGATATGGCTGTCACGGAACGTTATGTCTAAAGTAGCGTTACGTAGTTGTTTTGCGTTTCCCAGTCCGAATGGAATCGTCTCCAGTACGAATGCAAAGGAGCCTCGTCTTCCTCTGCAACCCCCAAATAGGAATCATGACCTTTCCAAAAGATAATTAGAAGTTGATGCTATACCGGACGACCGGCTTTCTCTCCGAAAAAGAGCTTAGCGAGAGTGGATTAGTGTAGTGTTCTTTGTTCCTTTCATAGTGGTGTAATTAGATAGAACACCACTTATGACTTTGTATTTCCGTTATCTTGATAATGGAAAGGGGTTAGCCCGGTTAGAAAAAAAAGATAGAACACCACTTGATTTGTGGGGATAACTGATCCGTGCAAGGACTAATGATCAAAAACTTCATACTTTTCTGGTACTTGACTACTACTAGGAGAGGTCAGAGTCGTCTTAAATGCCTGTTGATGATGTTCAACGGAGGGTCACAGTAGCATGTGCCTATCCTGGATCTGGTCAGCAAAGATCAACGGAAAATATATAGACACGATTCTTAAAGAGCAACGAAGAATAGTCCTCATTTCCGTTGCAGGGACACTGACTGCAGCCATCGGTTGGCCGCTGGCAAAAATAAGTGTCTTTAATTTGTCTAAATATAGATATATTTAGACTTGTTTCATGTCTACATATATACATATTTAAACAAATGTAAGACACTTATCTTAAAATGGAGAGAGTATAAGACTTTTCGTAGGCTAAAAATAGCTACCAAAAGTTTTACAATTTGAAATAGATGTAGTAGTAGTTGGTTTTGTTTAGCAAATTGTGATGTTACATTTTATCTGAAGACGACTGATGTTACTTTGTATGGACTCGTGTGGGGTGGATTGTGAGAAAACGTAACTTAGGCAAGGACAAAAAATCAGTTGCAGGTTTGGCAAGTCACACACCAAGAGAAGGCCAGAGTCACATCATGTGCATGTTTGATGTTCCATCAAATTATTGTGCTGGGTCACTCCACAATTAGTCAATGGATGTATATCCTCTATTAATCGGCATAAATCGACGGAAAATAGTCTGACAACGACACAAACATGATAGGAGTGAACTGGTCTATGCAGTAATGCATGGGTTGGTGCTGCTGCGCGCTCTGGTACAAGTCAACAGCCATGGCATGACACACTACCAGTTTGACACAAAACTCGTAAGATTGATCAGAAATTAACAGTTGCTTGCTGGCACTTAATTAACGAGAGAGACGATGAAATTATCTACTTATCTCTTTACACAATCAATACATCGAAATTAATTTTTATATTGTCATCCTATTAGACTCAAGTATCAAAAAAATGTGGTTCTTATTTAAGCATGCGTAAGTGGCATTGCAGCTGCCATCGACGCTCATGACGAGTACTTCAAGCAGAAGATGATGATGATGGATTTTTTAGACTTAGTTGATATCTGAAGCTAACAAGAACTATTGCATGTGGAACTATTTTTATTTGATTGATGATCAATTGGCGATGGCGAAGAGTACCATCACCAAAACGTGTTATATTTTGAAATAGATGTAGTAATAGTTTGGTTTTGTTTAGTAAATTGTGATGTTACATTTTATCTGAAGACGAATGATGTTACTTTATATGGACTCGTGTGGGGTGGACTGTGAGAAAAAATAACTTAGGCGACTAGCAAGGGCAAGGACCAAAAATCAGTTGCAGGTTTTGCAAGTCACATACCAAGAGAAGGCCAGAGTCAAATCATGTGCATGTTTGATGTTCCATCAAATTATTGTGATGTGTCACTCCACAATTATTTAATGGATGTATATCCTCTATTAATCGGCATAAATCAATGGAAAATATGACAACGACACAAATATGGTAGGAGTGAACTGGTCTATGCAGTAATGCATGGGTTGGTGCTGCTGCGCGCACTGGTACAAGTCAACAGCTATGGCATGGCACACTACCAGTTTGACACAAAACTCGTAAGATTGATCAGAAATTAACAGTTGCTCGCTGGCACTTAATTAATGAGAGAGACAATGAAATTATCTACTTATCTCTTTACACAATCAATACATCGAAATTAATTTTTATATTGCCATCCTATTAGACTCAAGTATCAAAAAATGTGGGTTCTTATTTAAGCATGTGTAAGTGGCATTGCAGCTGCCATCGACGCTCATGACGCGTACTTCAAGCAGAAGAGGATGATGATGGATTTTTAGACTTAGTTGATACCTGAAGCTCACAACAACTATTGCATGGGGAATTATATTTATTTGATTGATGATCACTTGGCGATGGCGAAGAGTACCATCACCAGGAGCCTGTGCCTCTTTGTGAAGGCAATCATTGTGATATTTGGTGAGGAGCATGTAAGAGCATCAAATGAGAAAGACACCAAGCTGGAGATTCCACAAGAACTGCCGTGCGACATTGAATTGGAAATTCACTAGACATGACTATGATCCTACCATCATTCTTGAAGCTACTCCAGATTACAAATTATGCATTTGGCATGCTTATTTTGATATGCTCGGATCTTACAATGATATCAATGTATTGCCTCCTTTGCCACTCTTAGCTCGTGTAGAGGCACCACCTGTTGAGTTTGAGTTTAAATCCTCTATACTAATAGTCAAGTTATTGTTACGAAAGATGTAGAGCTAGCATTTGGGGTGTTGCAATCCCAGTTTTCCATTGTGCGAGGACCGACTAAGTTCAAGGATGGGAAGACTCTAGGAATGATCATGACAACATGCATCATTATTCACAACATGATCATAGAGGATGAGCGTGACCAGCAAGTTCCCTATGCTTATCGTTGTATGGGAAAACGAATCCGACCAAAGAGGGATGATGAAGACCAGATCAAGAGATTTCTGAGGGTGCACCGGAAGATCCAAGACCGGTGGGGTCATGAACAACTCCGAGATGAGTTGGTTGACGATTTGTGGAAGTTACTAAGAAGAAAAATGCTTGATTGTTTGTTCATCCCTGGTTTATTTATTGAAATTTGTGTCATGATGCACTAGGATATTTGTTTGTATTTGCATTCAAATTTGAAATTTATAATTATGTATTTAAATGATGTTGAACTTTATAATTATGTTTTTAAAAGCTTGATTTATCACATATGGTCGATTGTAGATTGGATAGACCATTATGTAGATAGGCATATGTAGAAGAAAAAAGTATAGGGAGACATATGTAAGGAGACTACTGAGACGAGACGAGCACTTCCGGAATTCCAAACCCTTCTCTCTCCACACCCCTGAAAACTCTTTTTTCATAATCAAATATAGGGATGTGTGTGTGGGGGGGGGGGGGGGGGGGGGGGGGGTGGGGGGGGGAGCTGATGGAGATGCTCTAAGGGCATAAAGTCACGTTGTCCTTGAGATTGGACGGTGTGACCCACGACCTTTCTTTAGATGGGTAATGTGAATATGGTGTGCATGTATATTGGCTTTCTACCTATCGATTTGCCGTCAGTGTCTGATGAGGTACTAGGGGTTCCTTGTTCATGTATGAATGCAGTTTCTGAAAGTTGTCTAATACGTACTAGCACCGCCTCGTTAAGTAGGTGCGAGATAGCACTTGGCCTACTTCAGTTTTGTAGGTCACTTCGAGTGTTCATTCTTGATCTTCGAGATCATAACCCTAGGTCTATCCTACATCGGTTGTAACTAGAAATGACGGTAGTTGCATTGTTTTTTCTGGTTGAATGTGTTGATTAAAGATTGATAGAACCTGCTCCCTAGGATGAAAATTCATGATCTAAACTTCTCAATGGCCTCACTGTTTGGAGGGCCTTTCTCACGGTCAGGGTGTTATCTATGAAGCTAAAGATTGCAGTTGTGATGTCATGTCGTTGAGCCCGACTATTTAATATTAGCTTTAAAAAAAAAGAAGATAGCGGCAGCCGGCATGTCTTAAATCTATGAGGAAGTTGGAGGTGTACACTCGATGCAATTATTAGACTGCTCTCCTTAGTGGCAAATGTGATAAAAAAAAGCTAATGAATCATGACAGTGATGAATCCAAAAACGACCAGATTAAGCCTCACGAAAATGACGTAATATGCAGTTGCGAGTGCCCGTCAGGCCGTCACTCCCAAAAGAAGATAGTACCGACTGGATGTCGAGTGTCCAACATCCTCGAGCACCGGCGAAACGGAAATTTTTCAGCGGCCAATCTAACACAGTAGCTACCAAACCAGTCCAGGACGAGACGGGATTTTTTACTCCCAAGTTCCAGTGCAGCCGTATTTTTGTAAAATTCGAAAATGGTATTTTAAAGATTTCAAAAAAAAAAAAGAATTAGGTGGATACATATACATGTTATCAACATATCTGCATACTTTTTTGTTCGGTAATACGCTCTACTTTAGTCTACACAAAAATCACAAAATCATGGCTCTGCAAAAGGTGAAAAAGTACTCATTTTACTTGCTACATTTGTTTTTTTATACAGATCACGTATGGAAATTTATTTCTCCGAAAATTTGGTCGCATATATTAGACATGTATATGCACTTGTATGATTTTTTCACAATTGTTTGAGGCGTAAAAATATAATTTTCGCTTTTTTCAGAACTGTTTTCTGCAGTATCCTACTGCGGGAAAATTTCTCATTTAGGCCCTCTTTGATTTGGAGGAAACCTGTAGGAAACGTATAGGCTTAGGAATTTTTCCCGAGATGGCACTGTTTAGTCTTTTGATTCATAGGAATGGTGTAAGGGAAAAACTGAGAAAATTTTTCCAGATCACACTTCAAGGCAAAACGTAGAGGAAAACAAAAATCCACCGAGACCTCATTTTCTGAATCCTATGCACAAGGAATAAGGAAAGGTTTGCACATGCCATCCTTTGCTATTCCTATCCCTTTCCAATTCCTTTGATTTTCTAATCCTATAAATCAAAGAGGCCCGCCTATTTTCCTGTCATGCACATGCAACTTATTACCAATCGTAACTGCGAGTATGCATATCAAGCAAAACAGGGTGCACCTGCCCCACCAGCACATGGGCGCAGTTAACCATCTCTTTCAAGTTTCAGATCAGCACGCCGCGAAGGAAGAAAAGGAACGAAGGATGGAGACACCGCGGTCAGGTGGGCGCGTGCAAGGGGCCTACCCGGAGAGCTTGACAAAGGAAAATATGCCTTCATATCGAGAATCCACAATAAATCCAATAAATGCACAGTTCTGGGATCTGAAATATCGAAATATCGCATTGCCAAGGAAAAATGTAAGGAATATCTTGGCCATGGAGATTTTTTTTTGAAATACAACACTTTATTGATCAAATCACATCAGTACATAGAGTCTTCCGGATGCAATCCGGAGCAGAATCAGAAATAAAGCCTACACTAGAAACATCACAAGTTCTAGCAAGAATGTGTGCCGCTTCGTTTAAAGAACGTTTAACATGACAGAAGGAGGAAGAGAAGCCCGCCGCCAACCATTTGATATCTTGTACCACGGAACCAACCTGGGAACGATCAGGACCTGGCGCTTTCATCCGATGAACCAGCGACAAACAGTCTGAGGCAAAGATAGCGTGAGAGAAGCCCTTGTCGCGTGCGATCACCACTGCGCGCCTGAGCGCCATAGCCTCGGCAACCTCCGGAGAAGAGAAGCCCATCATGGGCTCGCTAGCCGCAGCCAGACACCCACCCGTATGATCACGAATAATCGCTCCCATGGCCATACGACGACGATCCTCAAACAGTGCTGCATCAACGTTAACAAGAACTACCCCAGGCGGCGGCGGTGACCATCTCTCTGACGTGCTGGTCTCACGCCTAGTGCTGGAGCTTGATTTGCAGCAAAATTCTGTGATCATATCGACATAAGCGAGAATCCTTGCAGCAGTCCGCTTCGGGTCAGGCATAGCTTGATTGTTCCTCGTATCATTTCTAGCTTCCCAAATGTGCCAGCACCCAACCGCCAAACAAGTTGCCTCCCTTTCAGTCGAATTAGAGAGGAAATCAAACAACCAATACTTAGGTGTCATGAAATCACATCTCTTAAGCTGTAGACTGATGGAGCCCTTGACAATTCTCCAAACCTCCCGAGCAAATTGACACATAAGCATTGAGTGTGCAATACTCTCTTCTCTACCACAGAATACGCATGCAGCACTTGTAGGGATATGGCGTATGTGCATTTGTAAACCACTCGGAAGGCAGTCATGTGCGAACCTCCAAAGATGAATCTTCATTTTACCTGGAGCGTTGATCTTCCACAACGCCTTCCATTGTTTCTCTTCGTTTGCCGAAGCAGAAGAAGACCCTCTACCCCTCACACTTCTGGTCACAAAGTGCTTAGTAGAGCGAGCGAGGTTATAAGCAGACCGCACTGAATAAATCCCTTGCTTCGTATGTGGCCAACGCACAAAATCCTCACCACCATGTCTACTAATATGGACTTGAAGAATCTGATTAGCAGTATAAGGATCAAAAAAGGCATTGACAGTCTCGGGGATCCATTCCCCTGTTTCCTCGTCCAGCAAGCAGCTCACGGTTGCAATATTTGGGATCGGCTTGAGTGGTTTCAACGTGTAAGGAGGACGATCAGGAATCCAGTGATCTGAAGTGATCTTCACAGTCCTACCATTGCCGATGCCCCATTGTACACCCTGGAGAAGAAGGTCTCGACCAAAAAGAATACTTCTCCACGTGTAGGATGCTGATCTGGGTTTCGGTGCACTCAAAAAATCTGTGTGAGGGAAATATCTACCTTTCAGCACCCGTGCACATAATGACGTAGGCTCTGTGAGCAGACGCCATCCCTGCCGACCAAGCATAGCTTGGTTAAATAACGGCAGATCTCTGAAACCCAGTCCACCAAGGGTTTTAGGAGTCGATAGCCACTCCCAAGACCTCCAATGCAGCTTCTTCTTCCCATCTTCCACCCCCCACCAATGATTGGCGATCGTGGATTTCATCTTGGCCATGGAGATTGTGACATGCCATAAGCTCAGTATATGCATCGCAGAGATGCGTTTGCCCAAGGTTTTCCATTCAGATGAAAGATAAAGAGCCCAGACAGGATTGTCTAGCCCATCAGTATTCGGCTATGTGGTTCAAAGGTTCTCTTTTTGTTGATGGATATGTGGCATGTCCGAATGGACTCCCTGCTTCTGCAGTAAGATGCCAGATCGGCAGACTGCAATTCGCAAGAGCCACCCATGCAAAGTAATTAATCAAAGAACTTGATCTATCTCTTCTTGTTCCACAAATTCAAGATACATAAACAAGTTTGTGAAGTGTACTGCGGTAGGATAACGACACGTACATTCTGCTCCAACTTCACATGACAACGGGTGAAGTGTCCTGACAGACATTATTACCTATATATACGTGACAACAGACGGATAGCAGCTCCCCGATTTAAGCAGCTCTGGCCTTGGGCAGCTTGGTTTATTACGTGGACTGTATGTTGTACCATGCAGAGTGTTCTACAGGGCAGAACCTGCCCGTCGACGCCTCGTTGCGTTTGATGTAGCGATCTGACCAAGCTCCTCGCTCTCGCTTGATGGCACCCGTTCTCGCACAGGGGTGTAATGCCTCAGCCAAATGCCGGTATATACCTGAAGAAATAACAAAGTACCATTTATGAAGCTATCGTTACAGAAGTACGAGAGGATCTGGCCACCTGAGTCACTAAGGTAAACTAGAAGAGCGATTGGAATTTCATCGACTGACTTTTGTGTAAACAAGATTGTTTGATAATTTCAAAGGTGCACACAGGAACATCTCACGCTCATAAGGGATCCTTGCTGAAGCACAGGAAAAATACATTCAAAAGCATAAATAACATGTACAAGCAATATATTTCCCATTACACATGCAGTAATAAAAACTCTAAGCTGGCTCAGCATAGACTGACAACAGAAATAATGTTGTCAGATACCCATAGGGAAGTTAGCATGGTTGTCATTAAATTCACAAGGAAGAAAAAAAGATTCTCTACATATATCTGTTGCTAGCCACTGACCTGTTGGGGCCTCATAATTTTGTTGTCAGGGTCATCAAGTGACTCCTTCCAATGTGCTAACCAACCAGCCATGCGAGGAATTGCAAACAGAACAGGGAAAAATTCTGTAGGGAAACCCATTGCCCTGAAAAACAATCAGTCACAATTTAAGCACTGCAATTACAAAAATGAGTCACCAAGTTGAGAGAAACAACTGATGTACCTATATATTAGGCCAGAATAAAAATCCACATTTGGATAAAGCTTCCTCTTCATAAAATAGTCGTCTGACAGTGCTGCCTTCTCCAAAGCAACAGCAACCTGGTATGGCATCAGAATGCATCATAAGAGTGTGTTCGATTTGGCATAAAAGTTACAGTTGCACAGAGATAACCATGCTATTTAGAATCCCCACATAACGAACATGACATAATTCTTAGGTCCTTATTGACGGCAGTAAGAAAATTAAAGGCCATCAGACCGTGAAGAGGGTTGAGCCGTATTTCAAATTTTGGCCAATATTCCTTTTGTTAACTAATAATCAATCAATATGGGTACATCTTGCATCGGCAATTGTGGAAAGGATCAGATATACCACTATTCTTCTTGGATAGCCCTAGTAAGATGGGTTAGAGGGTGCTACGTAGCAATATTATGCCAGAACATAGGAAAACTAGGGATGCTTACAATGTCCAACAGATATCCACAATAGCACTTGCTTTGTCGAAAGTTTGCAGCATAACTATGTGGATGATGAATGTATCAACATAGCTGGTCAAACTCAACGTTTCTTTGCAGGATGAAGTATTAAGGATCACGTACAGTCATACTACGGGCGTATTAATGAATATGTATGTAAAGAAACTGCTTGACACCAATCCTCAATATTTCATGCATATGTTTGTTAAAGTAGCAATATTCCGCCAGAACATAGGAAAACTAGGGATGCTTACAATGTCCAACAGATATCCACAATAGCACTTGCTTTGTCGAAAGTTTGCAGCATAACTATGTAGATGATGAATGTATCAACATAGCTGGTCAAACTCAACGTTTCTTTGCAGGATGAAGTATTAAGGATCACGTACAGTCACACTACGGGCGTATTAATGAATATGTAGGTAAAGAAACTGCTTGACACCAATCCTCAATATTTCATGCATATGTTTGTTAAAGTATCTTAAGGACCGGAATACCATAAACATGCATATTTTTCTCTGGCGTAAGAAAAGATGTATAGTGAACACTAATACAGCTTAAGTCTACTGTTTTTGTCCCTCTCAACATCTTCGGATCCAAAGTGGAACAAATATGAATTGCACTACCTATCTTACTGATTTTCGCAAATTCAACTTTTCACCCAGTGCTCAAACAAATATATTTTTACTGCATTCTTCTCTCCTGCATGGTTCAGATTTTTTAACTATATTCATTGCAAAAACTAATGTTTACTAATGTTTCATAGACCAAGTTAGTGTCACTTAGCAGCCATACCATAAAGAGAGCAACTCTAATTCATTACATGAGAGCACTATTCAAACTCTAGCTGAAGGAAATGGAGGATTGGTAATCTTTTCAGAAAATACTTGCTCTCTAAAGTTAAGCAGATAAGGAACAGCTAACCTCGATAAGAGGATCCCGTCCCACAATCGTGAAAACCTCCTCTGCTAACTTCCGGATGACTTTAGCACGAGGATCATAATTCTTATACACACGGTGCCCAAAACCAGACATTTTCCGCTTCCTGAAAAAAGACAGGTATCTCTGTAAAACACCAATAACACATCAAGAAGGTATTGTAGTAGAAATACTGTTGAAAATTTAACCAGGCAGGAGTCGCATATCACCTGTTCTTCACTCCCTCAATGAAATCGGGTATATTCTCCACACTTCCAATCTCATTTAACATTTTAAGTACCGCCTGACATACATAAAATAACATTTAGCACCATAAGAAGATGGCAATTCTTTGAACTCTAAATTAACAGATATCTAAGGTTACGCATTGGACAGAATGCAGGTTTCTGAAATGAAAGAATATCGAAAAACTAGCATTTTAGGACTACATGTACATTCCCAATAATAGGATAGAGTATTCTAGAGTGGATAGATTTACTTGCATGCTGCCATGATGACAAACAAAAATAGTGTTGGTGGACCTTGTTTCAGAAATTCACTTCTGCGAGTTTCAATGCAAAACAGGCGAAGATTACCCACCTTCAAAATTATAAATGGTACTGCAGTCTGCTTTACATGGATAAAATGACAGCCTGCCAGTACATATAAACTCCTTCTAGGTACCAAATCTAATGAATCTACACACAGGTCAATATGTTGTTCCTAGTGGTATATCAATCTTGGTTATTCTTTTCACACTAATTTTGACTGTTCCAAACTAAGGAGATATTGAGCAAAGTAGTTGAGGTTAGAGAGGTGTCAATATGAGATTCTCTTCGTATAAGAAATTGGAAGGCATTTGTCATCATGGAGCCGTTGCGAGCTCCTGCCATCAACAAATTTAGGGTACGTAGGATGACGCAAAGCTGCACGAGATGGCTCATAACATACTTTCAGTTGTGTTTGGTTTCAATTTGGGTATCGATTGGGCGTCTGCGGGCAGAGGTGAAGCACACAAGTCTAAAATTGTTTAAGTGTAAGTTGGTCTTCATTTAAAAAAACTTCCTTTATGAGTGGATGCAAGATTCACTAAATTTTCATTCTAAAAGCTGATGAAGCAAAGTCCTATTGCTTATCAAATTTATGAATTCTAAATGATGAGGATTGCTGTATGTCTGGAAAAAATTATATAGATTGAATGCATCAACCAGGAGGAAGCTCAATATAGTATACCTCATTTGCACCACCATGCAGTGGACCATACAGAGCTCCAACAGCACCAGAAAGAGCAGTGAAGACATCGACGCCACTACATAAATATTTCCAATTAGGCATCAATTTACTCCTACCACTTGAGTGGAGAATGAAGGACATGATTTACCTCGAAGCAAGGTGTCTAACAGCAGCTGTTGAGCAGTTCATTTCGTGTTCAGCATGAAGAATAAAAAGGACATCTAGAACCCTGGCAAGTCGGGGATTTGGCTTATATTCTTTGTTACCCCTGCAACGCATTAAAAGTAGGAACATATGTATCAATATTGGAAACAGAAACTAAATCTTCTAGCAAATATATGTGAGCAGAACTGATTGAGCTTCGAAGTAACACGACTTACAAAGAGTCCAGCATATACAAGAAATTCTCTGAATAAGAAAGATTATTTGAAGGAAGGACAACAGGTCTTCCTGCTAATCTCAGGTAGGCTGCAGCTGCTATTACTGGTGCCTGCACAAATAGTCAGATTGAAAGATTAGCAACATGCATAACAAAAATCAGAATGAACCATCATTATAATTTTTTATCATGAGGTCGCATGCAAAATCTCCTTGTATTTTTGGCACGCTGAACAAAATTTAATCAGTTGGAGGAGTAGTACCTTACAAAACTACACTAATGAAGATAATCAGATAACTGTCATACCTTCCCAAGAACTCGTACAATTTGCTTATCCCTAACCTGCTTCGATTTGTATAGATCTTGACCCTGCATGGGCAGAATTTGTCATCGGTCAACTTAAAACTGTTAGATAACATGCAACAAATGTAAGTTCCATGGTTACTATACACTGAGTAGAAACTATGTGAAGAAATGTGTGACCCAATTCTTGCATTTAGGAAGTACTCACTCTAAGAGCAGGGTTTGCATCTGGATGAAAGACTGAAAGTGTGCTCATTGCACTGGCAAGGACACCCATGGGGTGGGCATCATGAGGCATTGATTGTATTATATCCTGAAAAAATTAAAAAGCAACAGCATATCACTTTATAATCCAAGTGAAGCCTGAAACCTGTCTGAAATTCTGAATATATTGTAATATCAAGGTTATAGAGAAAAGGTTAGGGACAAAGCGTACCAAGAGTCCTTGAGGAACAGCAGAGTGCTGCGAAATTGCAAACTCCCAGCCTGCCAGTTGTTTCTGGGTAGGCAAGTTCCCGTACACTGTGAACGCAGTAAGTTGTTAACCAACAAGTACAAAACAGCAACGATGTGCTACAATTATGTAGGAAGACAAGTTTCATAACACTTACTTAAGAGGTAGGCGACCTCAACAAACGAACTGTTTTCGGCTATCTCCTCAATTGGATAACCCCTGTAGCGAAGAATTCCCTCATCCCCATCAATGTAGCAGATGGAAGAACGCACTGGGGCAGTGTTGAGATAACCAGGATCATAAGTCTTAAGACCCTTGTCATCCTTTCCAGTGGTAATCTACAGCATATCACAACAAGAAACAGTTTTGCTCTCTTAGATTTTATTTCATGATACAAATGAAGCCTCATGGAAATCGGAAAGTATAATAATTAAGGTGTGTTTTATTGAAATCTAGTGCTGCAAAACTGCAGTAGTTTACAAACAAAGTAGTACCAAGATGTTCACTGAAATAACAAACGAAATCAGTTAGGCTGCCAACGACCCCCAAGCTATACATGTTGGTAAATTATAAAAGCTTCCTAGACCGTGCTCTCAGCGTCACTTGCAATGATTACCCATCAAAACAAGTTATACGCTTGTACTGATTATCAAATTTCAACCTTGCGCACAATTGGCTTATAGATTGCCGGCTCCGTAGCATTCAATTTCATTGGCTCAGTTGAATTAAATATTGATCTATAAATCATTCTCACTTGCAATTTTTACAAAATAATACTTCACCCATTATTGCATCATCTAATCACAGGTTCAACAGTTCCTCCAAATTACTGGACTGGAACGTGGAACTGTGGAAAAACTGATGCCCTTTTACATGCGCCTAGCTACAACATATGCATCAAAATCCTAATCCAATCCCGAACCCACCTGAGTTCAGCTTACCAATAACCGAAATCCAGACACAAGCTCACTGAGAACAGCACAGATCGCGCTACGGCCTAATTGCTGGACCCGGCAGCTAGTACTACAAGACTGGACAGTTTGCTACCTTCTTGAAGTCTGTGGCGCGCACGGTGCCGTCCTCCGAAACCTTGACCTCGTACTTTTTCCCCGTCCTCGTGTCCAGCACGGCGAGCACGCCGGGGCGGGTCGAAGGTGCCGCTGCCAACACCGGCGACCTCTCCAGCACGGCCACCGGGTGCGCGCCCTCCGCCGCGGCGCCGAGGAGGTGGGAGGAGAGCACCGCGAGGCGGCCGCGGGCGGGATCGGCGCGATCCATCGAATCGGTCGGTGGCGAGTAGGGAGGAGACGACCAAGAACAGAGCAGAGCAGAGCAAGAGAGAGACGCGGCCACGCGAAGGAAGGGGTATGGCTTTTTGCTTCCCGCAGCTCGATGTGCTGTGTTTATCGACTTGGGGCTTGGGTCGGAGCCGTGGGATGATGAATGACTGAGATGAATGTCATTACCCCTATTACCCCCTATATATTACTAGTGTACCAAACAATGTGCACAATCTATGGTAGCAGTGCGATGCGCTAAACGATACGCACAATATGGCCAAGAGGTTGGTCTCGTCAGGCGGGGCGCAACTCGCACGAGTGGTTGCAGTAGCAACGTGCAGCCTCCCAATTTTGTTTCTCCATCTGGTTGGATCGGATACACATGATCTAATACTATTTGAGTTATCTTATCAGCTCATAATTCCGCCCGCGGGTGGCTTATCTAACAGGGGAAGAACCCCTAAGAAAAAAAATCTAACAGGGGAAGACATCTAACTATTCGCAATAAAAATGCCACCACGCTCAGTTTACTCCCATCCTAACGTCTTAACCTCCCGCGGCTGATACGTAGAGTCGTACACATCCCTGTTCTGTTGCAATTTCACCCGATTTTGTCTCCACTTTCTTCAGTTATCTATCCGCACGCTTCGTCACCTAGATATCTACTTCTCCGGCCGCGTCATGAATCTGAGTTAGCGCCGCCCTTTCCACCATTAATGCTCTCTACACGGTTTGATTGATGACGGGTCGGGAGTTCTATCGGGTTAGATCAGATGTTAGAATTCGTAGCTAAGCTATTTATCTGTCAGCGTTGATCTCGTTTATCATGTACTCCCTCCGTCCCGTAATAAGTGTCCCAAGTTTGCTCAAAAGTGGATGTATGTAGACATGTTTCATGTATAGATACATCCATTTTTAGACAAACTTGAGACACTTATTTTTGGACGGAGGGAGTATGCAGTTTCGTAACGCGATTGTTCTTTGTGTCTCATCGCAGCATCATGAACACGGTGTCTCGCATGGTCAGTCCGTGGGATACCATCACCGAAGACGTGGCCTTGCTTGTACTCGAACGCGTCCATCACCCCGTCACCGTTGAAAGGATGGCTGCCGTTTGCCGGGCGTGGCGCCGTCTGGTCAGGTCACCAGAATTGCTGGCGCTGCTGATGAAGAAACATGGACCCGCGCCACTCCTGGGTTTGTTCTCCAATGGCCGGACGATCGTCGTTTCGCGCCGATCGGCAACGAGCCAGACGTCGTCTCGATGGCAAGGACCCAGATCCCGTTTTGTGGCGTCCGCGGATGGGAGGTTTTGGCATCCCGTCATGGGAAGGTGCTGATGCTCGGGACCGGCGCCAGCGGTCCAGTGCTTGTGTGGGATCCTATCACCGGCGAGCGCACCACCACGCTGACGCCATTACAACCCACCGGCTGGCCCCGGACCAGCCACGACACAGTTCTGTGCGTCGCCAACCACGTACACGGTCAGTGCCACTCCTCTCCGTGGCACATCGTGTGGATCTCCAGCGCTGCAACCACGCCACACAAGACATACGTTAGCCGGTGGTCATCAGTCACTGGTCGATGGAATGAGATGGCAGTTGGTGTACCGTCGTCTCTCGGTAAAGTTGAATTCCGGGCGAGTGTGCTCATCGGAGGGGTCTGCTACTGGCATCTCACAAACAACGCCATCATTGGCTACGACAATGAAAAGAACATGCTGCATCCTATCAAGTTGCCTCACGAGACAGCTAACATGTACAGCTGGAACGTAAATGTGATCAAGGTTGGCAAAGACGGTGATCTGGGTGTAGCAGCCATCAATTGTTATGACATCAGGGTTTGGTCAAGGATTGTTGACAGCGAAGCTGGTTCTTCGTGGGTGTTGTCCTCGACCATCCCTTGGCTGTCTCTCGCTCCGTTCAAGTGGCACCATCTGATCGAGTCTCTGGAAGGGCCGAAGTGCAGGATAGCTTGCGTTCTAGAGGAGCTGAGCGTGCTGTTAATGGGCACTCCTGAAGCAGTATATGTTGTTGATTACGTGAAGAGGACGGCCAACAGGATCATGCCTGCAACTGATGCGAGAACTCTCTTCCTGTACGCCAGCTACTTCATTGCAGGTACCGGCACTTCTCTCTGTTCTACTTACTAGGGATAGTTAGCGCGGCAATGCCGCGCGTCCGTCTGATGATTTTCAAATATTATTTTTTTGCAAAAAAAATGTTGAAATTTGAATATTATTTGAATTGGAAAAAATTGCGCTTGAAGGAATGTTGAGTTTTGGGAAATTGGTTGCATTGGAATGTATTGAAATTTGTATTATTTTAATGTTAACAAAATGATCAAATCTGGAAGACATTCAAAATTTTGAAATATGTAAATGTGAAATGTGAGTTGAAATGATTAAATAGGTTTTTAAAATTGTACAGTTTGGAGTTTTTTCAAGTTTTAAAATTGTACAATGTGGAATTTATTCAAATTTTAATTCTTTTAGTGTTTACCAAATGTTCAGGGGTGGAAGTCATATTAAAATTTGGAATATTCAAATTTGAAATTTGAGTTGGGATGCTTAAATATGATTATTGTGTAGATTTTGGAAATTGTTTAAGTTGGGGTGTTTTCCAGATTCGAGTTATTTGCATGTTTGTAAAATGAGTAGATTCCGAAGGTATTTAAGATTTTGAAATATGTAAATTTGAATTCTGATTATATGGCATGAATAATTACCATTTATTTTTGTGAGGGTATTTATAGAAATATTTTCATGCTGCATAAATTATTGTAAGGAGGAAGTGCATTAGGAATTTCTTGAAATATTCACTGTTTGAAGATATTCAAATATACTTGGTTGTTTGGACATAAATAATTAGAATTTTTTTTGGAGCATTTGTGTTTTTTTTTTTGTTGAGAGCATTTTTACATTTGTTTTCTTTTATTTTTTTGACAGGGTTAGCGACAATTTTGTTGAGCCTAAAAAGAATTATTGAAATTTGAGAAATACAATTGGGAAAATATGGCTGGAAATTAGGGGGAAAATAGTTAAAATAATATTGTTGTATACATGAAGAATGTCGGGATATTGATATCGTAATTAGCGTGCGACATATTTTGCAAAAATGAGGCGGAGAAATACAGTTGCAAAAATGAGGTGGGAATGGTAAGGTTTCCTATTAAAGAGTTTTATCATCAACGATTTTTATGCCAACAGCTTTGTGGTAACAAATATGTTGATGGGATTTCTCGATATAATTGCAGATAGAACGAAGTCATTTTGCTGGATAACTTATGTTATCTTCAGTTGTATGTAATGCTCGATTGCAAAATGATATGATCTTTCTGAGCGGCTGTATTTTGTGAAATTTGGCAGCATTTTGTTGCCAATTTTTGTAGATGATGGATAGAAGCCAGTACTGTATAACTGCTGCAGTGTAAAACTTGAAAGCTAGTTGAAGTCTTGTGATAACTTCAACAGCAATGGTTATCTGATTTCTACTTATTTATTGGCTCATACATGTGCTTCTTATTAGTTCAGCGTGATAGTATGAACAGAACTGCATTATATAATAGCAGAACATGACCTTGAAAGATACACCCGTGTGATTATTAGTTGGTAAAACGCAATAAAAATATGGAAGCAACTAAAATAAAATTTAGGTGAATGTTTTGTAAATGTTTGAATATTTCGAACCTTATAGTAATTGCAAAAGCAAACCAACTATTTTGTTGATTAAACTCAAATTATAATGTATTTACAACTTTATTGCAACAATCTGAAATCGTAAAAGGGAAAGTACAATTGGTACATAAACTAAAATGCTTTGTTTTTTTGTCCTTTTTCTTAATTGGTATTCCAATTTTATTTTGCTGCAAAGCAAAGGAAAAGCAAAAAAACAGAAGAAAACAAATGTGAAGATGGAATCAGAGGAAATATATTATATTAGTACTGTTAAATTTAATTTAAATTTTGTTTTTTAATTAGAGGATATTAATATAAATTGCATAACTGGAGAGAATTTAGTTATATTATTGCTGAGTTTTAACTTATTGTAGTTGATATAATATGTCTATGTTGTCTGTGTTGTGTCTCAAGTATTTAATTTTACTTAATAATTGGAGGAAACATATTATATTAATACTGTTTAATTCAATTTAAATTCAATTCTTAATTAGAGGATACAGAATTTTGTTTCAGCTAAATATTAATCTAAGTAAGTATTTTTAAAAATTGAATTACACAGTTAGAGAGAATTAAGTTAATTAGACTTTAAATAGGATAGCTATATTGAAATGGTTAAATATAGTTTTATTTTGGCTATAATTTTCTTATTTCCCAGTATAATCAAACGAAATTTTATTGTTGTTAGTACTAAATTATTTTTAAAAAAAATATAGTTGAATTATTTATTGTATGTATATACAGTACAATTGTTTTGCAATTTTTTTTTGAATTGTAGAATGTTTTTTGTGTGGAAAGTTGGTAGTTTGCAAAATTTGGAAAATTTTGTCACACTGCTTGTATTATTTTGAATTGTAGATTTGAAAATATGGTTTTTTTATTCGATATTTTTTTGTAATTGTTATTTTGAATTGTAGATTGCAAGATATAATTTTTTTGAATTTTTATTTTTTCTGTAATTGTTTGTACGTTGCTTGTATTATTTTGAGATGTAGGTTAGAAAGTATTATTTTTTCCCGTAATTGTTGGTGTATTGTTTGTATTATTTTGAGGTGTAGGTTGGAAAGTATAGTTTTTTTATTTTGCATATTGTTCTGGTTGACATAGTTAAAGTCACTGATTTTGCAACATTTAGCAGTGTTTGGATTTTTTTTAAAATACCGTAAAACAATATTTATAACATATTTTGAATTTTTTAAAGCATGTTGTATGTTACTATGTTTAGTTGGCAATTAAGTTTAAAATGGTTGTTTCTTAATATTTACATTTGTGGCATTTTTATTTCGATATATTGAAGCTTATGATATAAATGGGTCGCTGAATTTAATTGTTTTAACAGATTCTTTTTGAATAAGATGGTCTGTACCAAATTGTTTTTTTGGGTTTATCATACGAAGTGGTTACTCATATTATTCTTGTGTCTTTAGTTCAGTTGTAAAGAAGGTTTTAAAATTCAAATTCTGTGTAAAATTTAAGATGTGAAATAATTTTGGAAAGGTCACAATGTATTTGGTTTGGTTATTTTTTTTAAATTTGTTGTGTGGAAATTGAAATAATTTGAAAAATGTCACTAACTGTTTGAAATGGCTGTTTTGGTTTTTATTTTTTTTCCAAATTGGTTTGAATTTATTTTGGATTATATTTCAAAAGTTTGGGAAATATTGGAAAATTTAAAAAGTAAAACAGAAAGGAAAAAAAAGGCCGAGCTAGGCCACAGGGAGCGGCCCAGCCCAGCAGGCACGCCCGCCAGCCCAGCCCACTCCCGCCGCGACGTCGCGCTGGCGTCACCAGCGGGCGGAGCCGATGCGGCGGCGCCGTCGAGCTTGCCGGCGGCGAACCCGGGCGTTCTGGGACGTGTGACTGGGCGCAGCGGACGCGGCTCCACGCGAGCGACCCGTCAGTGGCGGCGCCGCCTTGCGTAGGTCACCGGAGCGTGGCCGGCGGCGGCTGGACGCGGCGGACGCCCGCGGGCGCGGCGTCGGCGATTACGGCGACGACGAGGCATCCCGGCACGTGATCTGCAGCGAAAAGAGAGATCCAGCGACGGCGGATCGACCCGTGAGCTCAGATGGGTGGGAGGAGAAGCGGAGGGGCGACGGGGCGCGGCGGCATCGCCGGCGACCGTGGCGTCGCGAGAGAGGAAAAGGGAGCTGGGGATTCTGCGTGGTAGTTTTACAAAAAAGTCCGTGAGCTTTTCCCTAATTGCGAATAGGTCCCGCGCAACGTTAAAAATTGGACCGCGGGTTTGTTTGCGGAATTTCTGGGTTCTTTTTTGTAAATTGGATGCGCCAAAAACCGTGCGGGGCGGCGTGTCCGCTTCTGATTGGAAGAAATTGCCTAGCTACAGTACGCACGAATCTGAAAGCGCGATCGAACGGGCGTCGGTTTGCGGGGCGACGTGGATGGCCGAACTGGGAGTGATTCTGATGAACTTTTATATATAGTAGGATACGTGAATCTGTACCTGTCCTAGCGTCCCGTGATTATTCATGCTTATGCTTTGGTATCATTCAACTAACTGTAATCTTTTTATCTTCATTACAAAGGTATGGCCGATCCGGTCTACGTACGTCCCCAAACCCGTCACGAAGCCTGAGGTCAAAGGAGTGGCCCATCCAGTCGACGTACCCGGAATCAGTGAGGAAGCCTGAGAATTGATCGATCGATTTCCTTCATACAGCCCTTCTGGCTGTCAGTTATTTCCTCAGTCTAGCAAGAGCTGAACATTCCCAATTTGTAATACTAGTTGACATGTACGTGCAACGCACATATTCATAATAAAGGGACGATTTACAAGTAGCAAAATCGCACCAGAGTCTACATGGATTACTTATTTTACACTTTTACATTGGTTCTAAATTTTATATTGCAAAGAGAACAATATTTATGTAAGCATCACGGAGCACACAAATCAAACACTGAAGGCGACAGAACTGGTGCGCGACAATGAAGGTGTGCTACTTGGTTGGATTGTTGGCAAAAAAAAAAAAAATATCAGGCAAAAAATCGGCATGGCCTCCCACAAGCACGAAAGTCATAGACCTGATGAAATTATATAGAAATCAAATAGCAGGCAAATCGATTACCGAATTCACAGACGAAGGACTGGCCATATGGATGCTACTGCTCTATCATCATGGCACTAAGAGACATCCAACTCCATTCAGTTTTCACAACCTTGGATAGGGCGTCTTGCTTAAGAGCCTTAGACTCAATGACTGTACATACAGGTTTCTGCTGCAGCTCGTCGGCACGCAACTCTCGTGTGCAACTGCCGGCCGGCAATTTACAGAAGGTGTACACGACAAGGGAGGGTAAATTGTCTTGCTCCGAACCTGCTGAGTGATCTTCCAAATCACAGGGCTGAAGGTGAGGCCGTCCCCCAGGCATTGTGGTGCTGACTTGTCCTTAGAGTTCTTGGTCGCTTTGTTGGTTCTGCAGGTGCGTGCAGCAAGAAAGAAGTAGTGGACTTGTGAGCAATAACCTTTAAACCAGCATCTTTCGCTGAAGAGAAATAAGCCGCAACAGCAGCTACTTGCCTCTGTTCATGTCACGTGCAACATCTTCATATGTACTCTGAACACCAATTTCTAAGCGGGTACACCCATAAAGTAGCATTTGCCGCAAATAAGGCCCCAGGGAATAATTGGGTCTCCTGAAACACAGAGACTAATCAGATACCGCAAAATCGCAGGGAATTTCAAATTCAACTAAGAAGTATGGACAGATATTGAATCATCCTTACCTCTCAAATGTCATATTGATACATTTCACATCACTATGTTCTGAATAACAAACTGCATCCTCAACATTAGCAGAAGTATGTCCTGATAAAGCATCATGAAAATTTCTGAGGAAATAATCACAATAATCGGCCAGTAATGACATGAAAGTTCCACCCGTCAAAATGAACTCGACCTGCAGAAGAGTATATCTGAATTACATTGCACTTGTGATGCATTCAACATAACTGGACTGTGCATGAAATCGCTCAAATCAAGACAAAATACTCGGGCTAGGAAGTAGGAACAAACCTTATCCGCTCTATGTCATACTACTCGTTTTTTAGGCAGATCATACTATTCGTTGGAGTCAAGCCAATGTCACATATATGCAAACTATATTGATGCAAGAATCTAAACGAATGCCCCTGATTTTTCTTATCATAGGACGGATACTAAAATTAATTGGTTGGTGCAAAGTAGTACTGTCTAGAGAAGCACTTTTCCATCTCTCTAAGTATCAATAATAGTAGTGAATCACACATCCAATTCGTCCACGGAGGCAGCCAAGGACAAGCAATCAGACGAAATAAAGAATCGATGCCGACCGCCGTGCAGGTAGGTAGGTAATTAAGCACGTACCAAGGAGATCCTGCTCCCGTCGCGGCCGAGCCGGAGCAGCTCGAGCGCCTTCTCCAGCGCGCCGGCGAGCGACGCCAGCGCCCGCTCCTCCTCCTCGTCCACCCGCGCGGGTCACGCCGGCGCTCGCGGAACTCCTCCGCGAAGGGTCCGAGGAGGCGAATCCGGCGGGACAGCGCCAGCAACTGGCGCCGGTATGCGTTCCGGAACCCCCGGCCACCCGCACCGGCGCGGACGCCGCCGCGTTTTGTTGAGCCGAGAACTATTTGGGCTGAGGAGCTACGGACGCGGGCGGTGAGTTTTCCTGTCGGCAGAGTTTTCGTCCGCTCTTTGTATTTGCTAAGTGCACACGGGAATAGGTTTAGATTGATCTTAGAAGTTCGATTTAACCAGGTGGGGCTGATCCGGTGGTGTTGGTCTGCCTGTGTACATTGTTGGGGTGTATTTAGGAAAGAAAATGTTCGCTTGTTTAATAGTAGTATAGATGGGACTTGGGTCGGAGCCGTGGGATGGTGAATGACTGAGATGAATGTCATTACCCCTATATATTACTAGTGTACCAAACAATGTGCACAATCTGTGGTAGCAGTGCGATGCAGGCTGCTAAACGACACGCACAATATGGCCAAGAGGTTGGTCTCGTCAGGCGGGGCGCAACTCGCACGAGTGGTTGCAGTAGCAACGTGCAGCCTCCCAATTTTGTTTCTCCATCTGGTTGGATCGGATACACATGATCTAGTATTTGAGTTATCTTATCAGCTCATAATTCCGCCCGCGGGTGGCTTAACTAACAGGGGAAGAACCCCTAAGAAAAAAAATCTAACAGGGGAAGACATCTAACTATTCGCAATAAAAATGCCACCGCCCTCAGTTTACTCCCATCCTAATGTCTTAACCTCCCGCGGCTGATACGTAGAGTCCTACACATCCCTGTTCTGTTGCAACTTCACCCGATTTTGTCTCCACTTTCTTCAGTTATCTATCCGCACGCTTCGTCACCTAGATATCTACTTCTCCGTCCGCGTCATGAATCTGAGTTAGCGCCGCCCTTTCCACCATTAATGCTCTCTGCACGGTTTGATTGATGACGGGTCGGGAGTTCTATCGGGTTAGATCAGATGTTAGAATTCGTAGCTAAGCTATTTATCTGTCAGCGTTGATCTCGTTTATCATGTACTCCCTCCGTCCCGTAATAAGTGTCCCAAGTTTGCTCAAAAGTGGATGTATGTAGACATGTTTCATGTATAGATACATCCATTTTTAGACAAACTTGAGACACTTATTTTTGGACGGAGGGAGTATGCAGTTTCGTAACGCGATTGTTCTTTGTGTCTCATCGCAGCATCATGAACACGGTGTCTCGCATGGTCAGTCCGTGGGATACCATCACCGAAGACGTGGCCTTGCTTGTACTCGAACGCGTCCATCACCCCGTCACCGTTGAAAGGATGGCTGCCGTTTGTCGGGCGTGGCGCCGTCTGGTCAGGTCACCAGAATTTCTGGCGCTGCTGATGAAGAAACATGGACCCGCGCCACTCCTGGGTTTGTTCTCCAATGGCCGGACGATCGTCGTTTCGCGCCGATCGGCAACGAGCCAGACGTCGTCTCGATGGCAAGGACCCAGATCCCGTTTTGTGGCGTCCGCGGATGGGAGGTTTTGGCATCCCGTCATGGGAAGGTGCTGTTGCTCGGGACCGGCGCCAGCGGTCCAGTGCTTGTGTGGGATCCTATCACCGGCGAGCGCACCACCACGCTGACGCCATTACAACCCACCGGCTTGCCCCGGACCAGCCACAGCACAGTTCTGTGCGTCGCCAACCACGTACACGGTCAGTGCCACTCCTCTCCGTGGCACATCGTGTGGATCTCCAGCGCTGCAACCACGCCACACAAGACATACGTTAGCCGGTGGTCATCAGTCACTGGTCGATGGAATGAGATGGCAGTTGGTGTACCGTCGTCTCTCGGTAAAGTTGAATTCCGGGCGAGTGTGCTCATCGGAGGGGTCTGCTACTGGCATCTCACAAACAACGCCATCATTGGCTACGACAATGAAAAGAACATGCTGCATCCTATCAAGTTGCCTCACGAGACAGCTAACATGTACAGCTGGAACGTAAATGTGATCAAGGTTGGCAAAGACGGTGATCTGGGTGTAGCAGCCATCAATTGTTATGACATCAGGGTTTGGTCAAGGATTGTTGACAGCGAAGCTGGTTCTTCGTGGGTGTTGTCCTCGACCATCCCTTGGCTGTCTCTCGCTCCGTTCAAGTGGCACCATCTGATCGAGTCTCTGGAAGGGCCGAAGTGCAGGATAGCTTGCGTTCTAGAGGAGCTGAGCGTGCTGTTAATGGGCACTCCTGAAGCAGTATATGCTGTTGATTACGTGAAGAGGACGGCCAACAGGATCATGCCTGCAACTGATGCGAGAACTCTCTTCCCGTACGCCAGCTACTTCATTGCAGGTACCGGCACTTCTCTCTGTTCTACTTATACGTGAATCTGTACCTGTCCTAGCGTCCCGTGATTATTCATGCTTATGCTTCGGTATCATGCAACTAACTGTAATCTTTTTATCTTCATTACAAAGGTATGGCCGATCCGGTCTACGTCCCCAAACCCGTCACGAAGCCTGAGGTCAAAGGAGTGGCCCATCGAGTCGACGTACCCGAAATCAGTGAGGAAGCCTGAGAATTGATCGATCGATTTCCTTCATACAGCCCTTCTGTCTGTCAGTTATTTCCCCAGTCTAGCAAGAGCTGAACGTTCCCAATTTGTAATACTAGTTGACATGTACGTGCAACGCACATATTCATAATAAAGGGACGATTTACAAGTAGCAAAATCGCACCAGAGTCTACATGGATTACTTATTTTACACTTTTACATTGGTTCTAAATTTTATATTGCAAAGAGAACAATATTTATGTAAGCATCACGGAGCACACAATCAAACACTGAAGGCGACAGAACTAGTGCGCGACAATGAAGGTGTGCTACTTGGTTGGATTGTTGGCAAAAAAAAATCATATCCTCAATGTCACAGTCTGACACTCGTATCCTTCAGCGTGACATTTAGCAGCAGCACCGCCTCGGGCATCATCGCCTGCATGTAGAGGGGGAAGAGAAAGAGCGCATGAAGCAAACAACCAATATGAAGGTTGTCGCCTGCTGCCGTGGAATGTGCCCCCAACCCATGGGATTCAGGTGGCGCAGCGAAGCTACACCCGTGGAAAAAGAAGGAGGAGCACAAATCTGAATTTATTTTGTGAAACACGATCAATAAATATTATCAAATGATGGTGTCAATAAGACAACACCTGATTCAAAAGTATTCTCACAAACCAACAATCAAGAAAATTGACTTCCAATTTATATAAGTGGGGATTAACATATGTATCTTTTCCAGAAACCTGGATCAACCGAACTGTCCCAATAACTTTAAGTCATTTTGCATCGCAGTAAGTGTGTAAAAGACAAAAAATCGGCATGGCCTCCCACAAGCACGAAAGTCATAGACCTGATGAAATTATATAGAAATCAAATAGCAGGCAAATCGATTACCGAATTCACAGACGAAGGACTGGCCATATGGATGCTACTGCTCTATCATCGTGGCACTAAGAGACATCCAACTCCATTCAGTTTTCACAACCTTGGATAGGGCGTCTTGCTTAAGAGCCTTAGACTCAATGACTGTACATACAGGTTTCTGCTGCAGCTCGTCGGCACGCAACTCTCGTGTGCAACTGCCGGCTGGCAATTTACAGAAGGTGTACACGACAAGGGAGGGTAAATTGTCTTGCTCCGAACCTGCTGAGTGATCTTCCAAATCAAAGGGCTGAAGGTGAGGCCGTCCCCCAGGCATTGTGGTGCTGACTTGTCCTTAGAGTTCTTGGTCGCTTTGTTGGTTCTGCAGGTGCGTGCAGCAAGAATGAAGTAGTGGACTTGTGAGCAATAACCTTTAAACCAGCATCTTTCGCTGAAGAGAAATAAGCCGCAACAGCAGCTACTTGCCTCTGTTCATGTCACGTGCAACATCCTCATATGTACTCTGAACACCAATTTCTAAGCGGGTACATCCATAAAGTAGCATTTGCCGCAAATAAGGCCCCAGGGAATAATTGGGTCTCCTGAAACACAGAGACTAATCAGATACCGCAAAATCGCAGGGAATTTTCAAATTCAACTAAGAAGTATGGACAGATATTGAATCATCCTTACCTCTCAAATGTCATACTGATACATTTCACATCACTATGTTCTAAATAACAAACTGCATCCTCAACATTAGCAGAAGTATGTCCTGATAAAGCATCATGAAAATTTCTGAGGAAATGATCACAATAATCGGCCAGTAATGACATGAAAGTTCCACCCGTCAAAATGAACTCGACCTGCAGAAGAGTATATCTGAATTACATTGCACTTGTGATGCATTCAACATAACTGGACTGTGCATGAAATCGCTCAAATCAAGACAAAATACTCGGGCTAGGAAGTAGGAACAAACCTTATCCGCTCTATGTCATACTACTCGTTTTTTAGGCAGATCATACTATTCGTTGGAGTCAAGCCAATGCCACATATATGCAAACTATATTGATGCAAGAATCTAAACGAATGCCCCTGATTTTCTTATTATAGGACGGATATGTACTGTCTAGAGAAGCACTTTTCCATCTCTCTAAGTATCAATAATAGTAGCGAATCACACATCCAATTCGTCCACGGAGGCAGCCAAGGACGAGCAATCAGACGAAATAAAGAATCGCTGCCGACCGCCGTGTAGGTAGGTAGGTAATTAAGCACGTACCAAGGAGATCCTGCTCCCGTCACGGCCAAGCCGGAGCAGCTCGAGCGCCTTCTCCAGCGCGCCGGCGAGCGACGCCAGCGCCCGCTCCTCCTCCTCGTCCACCCGCGCGGGTCACGCCGGCGCTCGCGGAACTCCTCCGCGAAGGGTCCGAGGAGGCGAATCCGGCGGGACAGCGCCAGCAGCTGGCGCCGGTATGCGTTCCGGAACCCCCGGCCACCCGCACCGGCACGGACGTCGCCGCGTTTTGTTGAGCCGAGAACTATTTGGGCTGAAGAGCTACGGACGCGGGCGGTGAGTTTTCCTGTTGGCAGAGTTTTCGTCCGCTCTTTGTATTTGCTAAGTGCACACGGGAATAGGTTTAGATTGATCTTAGCGGTTCGATTTAACCAGGTGGGGCTGATCCGGTGGTGTTGGTCTGCCTGTGTACATTTGTTGGGGTGTATTTAGGAAAGAAAATGTTCGCTTGTTTAATAGTAGTATAGATTAAGGAGCGCCCAAATAGCGGCTCCTCAGCGCTCCGGTCGCTGTTCATCGCGAAAGATACAGTTCACGCATGGCTCCGCGCCGTCGATTCCCGATCCGACGGAGGGAGGCGCCGGCGGCGCCGGTGCTCGCCTTCACCGCCGCCTCCCGGTTCCTCTCCTCCAGCAGCGTGAGGAGCAACACCTCGCCGCCAGCCTGGCCGTCGCCAGCTCTCGCACCGCGGCCCCCACCCTGGCCACGACGCCTGCGGGCGTTCTGCGCCACTGTTGACCTCAGAGCTTCTGCGCTGCCTTCTCGCCTGCCCTCCAAGCCACCTACGCCCCCGTCCCCTGTCCCTACTACAGTTTACCAAGGTCAGCATCATCTCGGCTGACCCTGTCCCCTTCTCAATTTTTTCCATGCTTCGAATCTGTATGGCCGTGTGTTGTTGTGCTCAATTTTCTGCTAGGTGCTATGGATCTGTGCCGGCTAGATAGATTTAGTAGATGCTTGCTGCTCCTTGCTCGCTAGACATCTCAACTTTCGTTGAACTAGAATTCCGCCTGATTTAAGCTTGGCCATATGATCTTAGCTAATCTTGCCTTTGATTTATGTAGCTTATAGCTGTAGTTTTTATATACTGTGTATCTGAATCCACAGGGAAACAAAGGATAATGCTGGAGAGGTCTAATTAGAAGGCAGAAGAAGGTGAGGTGGATTTGCAAGCAGCACAAGAACATGTTTCAGTTTTTGATTCTGTAGTGACACTGCATTTTTGGTAGGTGCACTAGTGGAAAAAGGACTTCTTGTACCGGGTGGTAAGGACCTCTGGTCCCGGATACCCACCCGGGACGCCACAATCGGGACTAGAGGCCCCCCCTCTAGTCCGGGTGGCTTACGGCCCGGTACAAGAGAGGTCCACGCGGGGCCGTGGCAGAGCGCGTGGCTGAGGACTTTACGGCCGGTACAAGAGAGTCCCCACGTGGCGGCCTCTGCCTATTTTGTTTTTCCAGCTTATTGCTACGAATAGACGGGAAAAATATAAGGTTAATTAATTACAAATCAGAAAAATAAATATAGCATATCAAAATATTCATAAAAGAAATATTTATGAGAATTCGACCGGGACTAGAGCCCGTCTATTCGATTACAACCGGGACTAGATCCCGTCTATTCGATTACAACCGGGAATATAGCCCGTTTATTCGATTACAACCGGGACTAGAGCCCGTGAATTCGATTACATAGAGGTCGACCGGGACTAGAACCCGTCTGTTCGATTACATGGAGATCATTTCCTGGACCCGTCGATGGCATTGTATCTTCCCTTTGTGTTTATGACATGGTCCATCAAAAATCCCGCAATTTCCTCTTGAAGTGGTCGAAAGCGGTCCTTTAGTTCCAGGTTCCTCCGCATGCTATCCATCTATAAAAGAAGGAGATCAATGTGAATATCAATCATCATAACAGAAATTATGAATGACACTCAACACAATTGATGGTAATAAAATAAAACTGTGAATATATTTTGTTCACTTACGTCTAGAAATGTCCGTGGGTTCCGCTCACTGACCTCCCGGCGAATCCACTGGCACACGAAGTATCCACATAAATTGGTCCCCGGTGGCTGCCTCTCGCAGTACTTTACGAGAATAGATTTCAATCAAATAATAATCAAGCATGGTATGATGGTATTGAAATTTGAATTAAAGAGATGCGTGAACCTAGCTCGTACTACTTACCTTGTCACGATAAAAACTAAGCACCTCTTTAAATTGACCTGCTGTCCTCACTCTGAATTCTTTCCAAATGCTGCCCGGCAAACAAATGAATAAATGAGTTATTAATTAGTTACTTGATATCTCAGGAATTGAACAAATGAAAGAGACCGATATAGTACGATAGAAAATACCTTTGGAGGACATCTATAATTAGTTGGTACCTCTCTTGGGGCCACCCCAATGAGTCGTAGACGTCAACTCTTGCATCATCAATTTGAATGATTAGCAGAATGTAATGGTCGCTGCGCACGTTTATATATGTCAGTAACTAATCAGTTACACTTAACATCGAGTAAGCAAAAATTAATGTGTACAAGACAGTAACACTCTTAATTACCTGAAGTGGTAAGGAAACAATATCTTCCTTTTATAATCTTGCCTCTGTATGAACCTAAACAAGTTGGCCTTCGTTTCCTCGGGGTAATCCCGTAGCAATTTTTCATTAATTCGGACCGGGTCAACGAACCCAAAGTCAAATATTCTCATTCTGTCACATTCATTACTCTTCATTCTGCATAATGGCAGGGTGAGCATAATTAGAACAAGCAATGACCGAGCTGAGCTATAGAATTTATTTTAGAAATAAATGAATTGAATCACTTACATACAATAGGTACTGACGATACTCAAGTCCAGGGAGTCAAGCTGGTATAACTGATAGAATTCTTCAAGATAAACATGTAACTCGTCTTTACCTATGTAATGTTCTTCTGTAACTTGCACAAGGAGCACTTTTCGACCTTCCCTTGTGACATTCATGTACCAGTCATGCAGTCTTCGCATTTGTGTTGGTAGAAACTCGATCTGATCAGGTGGCACTAGAGACTTCCCGTATTCCTAGGTCCATTTATCAACATGCATATGGGGGGGGGGGGGGGAGCTCTTGTGCATCCAGTTGAGAAAGTGACATACCAACTTCTGCAGCAAATTTCGCGCGGTAGGCTAAATCATCAGTGTCTGCCACGCGCGCGGAGCCCTTATCAGTGGTCACCTTAAGCGGGAGATCGACTGTTTTGACTGTGCTCCGAGCTGGGCAACGTCTCTTTTTCTTTTCCCGCTGTTACTAGTACTTGTCGTCTTGCTGGAGCGAATTCTACCCAGACAGCGTGCATAGTCATCTTTCCTATTTATCTCGACTTGCGATGGATGATTAAGAAAATCCGTAGCCCACTTTTTTTATCTGTCGTATATACTTGCTTCGGCGGGGGCTTTTTCGGTTACATCTGTCTTTTAACGTCGGCTACCATGGCTGCGGCGTTTTCCTCTACAGTCTTGTCCCAAGGTCTCGGGGGAGGAACCTTCGGTACTTTTGGGAGGGGCTCTTGTCGGGGTATCGGCGATCGGTCGCGACGGAAACCCATTAGTGACGAAACGATGGTCTTCGTCGACTGGTTGCTCCTAGTGGGCGGAGGCGGCGGAGGAGACGGCTGAGGTGTCTGCTGAGGCAGCGGCGGAGGAGACGGCTGAGGAGTCTGCTGAGGCGGCGGCGAAGATCGAGATGGACTCGTGTTGTGGTGGTCGTCCAAGTCGTCATCATGTGGACTTGGAGGCGATGGTGGCCTTGGCGCCGTCCAACCTGGAATCACGATGTATTTCTTGGGCCATAGAATGAGTCCACCCTGGACATCTCCCAGTGTCCTCTCATCATCACCTCCAGGGATTTGAAGTTCGAGTGATTCAAATCCGGGGCTAATTTGATCCACGCCGACACGAGCATAGCCATCTAGAATCTCATTGCCCAAATACAGTGCTGTAGATTCACAAGTTAAAGCATAGCCCTCCGCCGCCTTCACGGATAAGTTTCTCATAGCCTCATGTAGCTCACAACTTGTCTTCTCAGTGATATAATCCACGGGGTAGGTTTCCTTCGATGGCTCATCAGCACCAACCCCCGTGGAAGCCACGCTGCTTCTCAGTTGAGATGGACCACCTGTTGGAGCATCTTGCTGCAGCTGATGAGTTGCCCCATGCTCGCGCATTTCATCTACTTGCTGATGAAGTGGCTCACCATACTTTCTAGTTTGCTCAACCGGTCTGATTCCTCCTGCTTCCTCTTCTTTGCTCTTGCTCGACTTCTATAAGATTCACGGTCCTCAGGAAACCCTTCATTCCATGGCACAACTCCACGGCCTCGTGTTCGTCCTCCTTTTTCTTTATTACCGAGGGCCTTTGTCAGCTCGTCGTACTCTCGGTCGGGAATAAACTTTCCCTCTCGAGCATCGGCGAGTGCATCAAGAATTTGCTTCCGGGGTATAGGAGTTTCTTTCTTTTCATCAACTATTAGATCCCCTGTTTCCATGTCATACTCCGCCCCATGCCCAAGCATCCAATTTCTGACCCTATGGGGCCAGTTATGTGTAATTGGAGTGATCCCTTTATTGCGCAGCTCAGCCTCAATCTTATCCCACTTAGGCTCGGCACTTATGTAGCCACATGCCCCCATCTTATGGTGATATATCTTTTTCGCTGCATTTTCCTTATTCTTTTTCGATCTTTCCTTAGCTACTTCTGATTCCTTGTATTCCAGAAATGCCTTCCAGTGAGGCCGCTGCCTCTCTAGTGTGCCAGTGAAATCTGGAGCTTTCTTTTTCGATTGCCAATCACGGTATAATCTGTTCTTGTAATTGTTGAATTGTTCAGCCATCTTCTTCAAGCGAAATGCTTGACTTTTTTCGTCATGGCTTTTGTCCTTTCGATAGAATCCAACACCGGTAGGGTGAACTTTGCTATGACCTTGTCCTAAAGCACATCTTTAGTTCTCTTGCTGACCCAACTAGGTTTTATGGCGCCCTCTAAGTTTTTTGGCTCATTCCATTCCTGAATGCTGATCAGAACATTGTCCCTAACAACAACTCCGCATTGATGCACAAACTTAGATGCGTTCGCCTTGGGCTCCAACGGTTTGCCATCTGCAGAGACGACCTCAATTATGAGATGCGCATCTGCGGCCAACCCTTTGGCATGGCCTCGTTTAGTTTTTGCAGATTGGGCCGATGCGGAGGTCTAAAAATTAATAATATATGTGTTAATACATACATATAGTAATCAATTATTCCATCTGATCAACAGAGGCTTAATATACCTCGCCAGACTGCGGAGGTACACAAATTAGCAAGTCGTCATTGCACTCGATGCTCGTTTGCGCTTCGTCTCTTTGTTCCTCCTCCATTCCCGGACCGGACTCGTTCAAAAATTCTGAGCCATCTTCTGCTCCACCGGCTTCTGCTCCCCCCACGGGTTCACTTATAATGTCGAACACCTCATTTTCAAGGTGTCTGATCTTATATCGCAATGCACCGCATACCGGGCATTCATTCATATTCTCGTACTGCTCACCGCGGTAGAGGATGCAGTCATTAATGCATGCATGTATCTTCTGCACATCTAATCCTAGAGGGCAGATAACCTTCTTTGCTTCGTACGTACTGTCAGACAATTCGTTATCCTTTGGAAGCTTTTGCTTCATTATTTTCAGTAAATTCCCAAATCCCTTGTCAGATAAACCATTCTCTGCCTTCCATTGCAGTAATTCCAGTGTGGTACCGAGCTTGTGTTGCTATCTTCGCAAGTTGGGTACAACTTTTTTTTGTGATCTTCTAACATGTGCTCCAACTTCAACTTCTCGAGTGCACTTTCTGCTTCGGCCTGTGCATCAACGATGACCCGCCGTAAATCATCATCTATGATGGGCTCATCTGGTACCTCTTCATCTTCAGCTTCCCCCTTGCATTACCACCGTATTCAGGGCACATGTAGTTGTCATCGTTCTGTTCTTCTTCGTTGTCTTTCATCATAACCCCCTCTTTCTCCGTGCTTGGTCCAATAATTATAGCCGGACATGAAACCAAACTGAATCAGGTGGATGTGAAGGGTTTTTGAGCAAGAGTAATCCTTTTCATTCCGACAGTTACGGCATGGACAACACATAAAACCATTCCGCGTGTTTGCCTCGGCCACGTTGAGAAAAGAACGCATGCCTTGTATGTACTCGTTAGAGCGTCGGTCAGCGTACATCATGGATGGCTCATCTGCATTATATAAGTATGTCAAACGCAATCATGATGCTAATACAACTATCCAAACGAACATAATAGATAACTGACCATATTCATTAATACAAGTTCATCACATTAAAACCAAAGTAGAGTAGTGACCAAATGTAATACATAGTTCTCAGAAAACATACATTTAAACCAACATACAACTATCGAAAGAATTTAAATCCAACAACAAATGCGATCAAAATCGCAACTAAGGTAATTATTGAACCAATAGCATAATGATACCAAGCCTCTTGACTAATGGCATAATTTTTAATATTTTTAATCTTCAAGCGCATTGCATCCATCTTGATCTCGTGAGCATCGACGACGTCGGCAAGCTTGAACTCGTGTTCAGCGACGATGTCGGCAAGCTTGAACTCCAATTTCATCTTCTCTTCTAGGCATTGGAGACGAAGATCTTCACTTCTTTTCAATTTTGCTTTCAAATCATTGTTTTCTTTTATAAAAAACTCGACAATAGGGTCAGTTGGAATTTCCGGTTCAACTGCCTCCTAGATAAAAATATATCTATGTCAAGTTGGTCGGCATGATTGTCATAAACACGAAACGAAACAAATATATAGTTATAACAAACAATCATACCACATCCGAATAATAGAGTGGACGAGAGCCGGTGTGGTCAGGTGTCAAAACCATGGCACTATATATATATAACAAACAATTATACAACTAATAAAATTATACAAATAATAATTATGCATCTAAATCATACAACTAAGATTTTTTGAAATAAAAGTTTTAAAAAAGAGGCTTACCAAGGTGGTGCCGGTGACGGGACAACGCGGGCGATCAACGGCGGTGAGCACGACACTAGAACACACAAATCATAATTTAATTTTAGCTCAAATTGCATATAAAACAAATAAAATCTCTAACTTAGGCATTTCATCAAACACCTAGCTAGCACCTCAAAAATGAAATGAGCTAAGCTAGTATGGAAATGAGCTAAAATGAGGAACGCCGGATGAAAGGATCAGGTTGCTAACCCTTGAAAAGATGGGTGCCGTAAATCTTGACAAATCGTGGAGGAAAATGGAGATGAACTCGAGCTCGGGAGAGTAAAACAATGGAGGAAATGGTGATGAACTCGAGCTGCAAAATGGAGATGTTCTCGGGGGTTGGAAGATGATATAGTGGGAACATTAGTACCGGGTCGAAGCACGACCCGGTACTAAATCTCCACCTTCTAGTCCCGGGCTGTTATACGAGCCGGTGCTAGAGGTGCTCGCGCGGGCCCCGCGCTGCTGCTGCCCTGCCACGGACCTCTAGTACCGGCTCGTATCACGGCCCGGTACTAGAGGTCCCCTACGACCCGGTACAAGACCTGCGCGGCCTCGTAGCTTTTGAACCGGTACTAGAGCCACACTCTAGTACCGGTTCGTAAGCCACCCGGGACTAGAGACAATTTTGGCTCTGGACGAAAGGCTATGTTTCCACTAGTGGTGATATTTAGCACAATAGTTCTACTATTTCAATGTTCTTCGAGTTACCTTTAGCAGATTTAATTGAGTCCATTATAAATGGGCCTAAGATATTTACTATATCAACTATTGATTTGCAGTTAAACATCATTTCGCCCGTACTCATCTCCACCCACTCAAGAAGGTACATACTGATATACTTGCTATGATACTGTTTCTCTATGTTCCTTTCGTTCATCTCCATACGAACATCAAGAGTTTTTACAACCTTCCTACATCACTTCATGCTGCACAGTAGGCAAATTAAATCGCCTTTTGGATTCAATTGAAACACACTGAGGTTTCCTTGGCTGACTGAATCAACAGTTTTTATCTTTGTTGGCACCATCTTAGGAGATTACGATTGTGCTCACCTTCCTATCTACTTTTTAAAAATGCAGATATGGTATATCTTCAATAAAAACAATATTTGCTTGCTTTTTGCCCTCATCCTGTTATTTAGAACACATGGTTACACAGTTTTTTGCCGAATTCTTGACCGTGATTATGTTTAGCTAATAGGATGATTTTGCTAACTTTGTTTTAGATGGATAGGGAACAATTTTACCATATGTGGTTCCAAATGATAAGTAGGTTTGTGCTGCGTAATGTTTTCTCATTATTAACACTGCGTAAATCTGCCATGCATTTTTACATTCTGGTATCTTTTTCATGTGTGCTGAATCTGATTATTAGAATGAAAGCATTGAAGATGGTCATAATCGAATTGCAGAATATTAATGTTCCTGCTTCCGGCCACCCGGTGCTTTCCTTCCCCTCAAGATTTACGAAAGATAGTATACTTTATTAGCTAATTGTGGGGCAATCCTGTCATGGGTTATGTTTATTCGGTTTACTAAATTAGAGAAGGTATGCACACTTCTGATACCGGTGATACATCTCATATTTTGTATAGCCTCTAATACAGCTCATTACAACACTTTTCAGGTCAAAGTTTATGTTAGGCAAGTATAAGTCTGTGGTAATTTTTGTGACGACGATGTGGCTGCCATAAATATATTGATCAAGGCATTGCCTCTATGACGACCATCTAGCAACTATGTTACTCAAATCAGCAGCATGATTTTACTTTGCAGCGTTTTGTAAATGCAGTACATGCATCTATCTGCTGACATTAGCAAAGCAACTTCGTTTTTCTAAAAACGGACGCCCCGCCAACTAATGTAGACCCTGTATATTTGTGTACCTAAATTCCCATACATATATATTGTTATATTTTAGTATCCATCATTCAACTAATATCAGTACTAAATGCATTACAGAAATCAAAGCCGTCAACACTTATTTACAATATATATTGTGGCACTAAAACAAAAACAAACCTTACATCAGATTTGTCATGAAGGGCGCGGCGTGTCGCCGTGCCGATTACAACTAGTATAAGAATTATGGGAAAGGGTTGTAGTCCCCGGGGGATCGTTGCCTTCGCGTCCTCCGCCTCCATCACGCGACGCGTGGCATCGGCCCACGGGCCCCACGCGAGCTCTTCCTCTCCTTATTCTTTCCCGTCCGCTCTCGACCGCACATTCCCAAAATTCCCCATCGTCTACCTCCGCTGCTGCCGTCCTCCTGCCGTTCTCCTCCCGTCGCCGGCCGCCGGCCGCCGCCGCGCCCTGCCGAACTCCCGCGCCGGCGCCGCCCTCCACGACATCCTGCCCGGCGCCGCTCCTCCACGACCTCCCGCCCCGGCGCCGCGCCCTGCACGACCTCCTGCCCCGGGCGCCGCTCCTGCCCGGCCTCCTGCTGCTCTCCTCCCATCGCCGGCCACCGTCCGCCGCCGCGCCCTCCCCGACCTCCCGCGCCGGCGCCGCCCTCCACGACCTCCCGCCCCGGCGCCGCTCCTCCACGACCTCCCGCGCCTTGCACGACCTCCACTACTTCCTGCTCCAGCACCGACCGCCGGGACCGGCGAATATCTTCCGAGTTCCGTCCCTCAAGGTGCAGGCGACGGAGGTGCTACAAGGAGCAAGCGGCGCTGCGGTGGTGCTGTCGACAAGCGAACCAGCGAGAAGGCCCTGGCGGTGCTCGATGGCGTCCTGTGCGCCGACGGCGCCCCGTCTCTCCCCCAGGCGCTCCTATTCAGAGCATATTTTTTTTGCTACATGCGGTGCAATTTTTTATGAGGTCTGTAGCAATTTTTTCCCCTTTTTTATGCAAATCCACAAAGTTATTGCAGCAAGTTTCTTCTGGACATTATGCATGACTTGGTGCAAAATTTTGAAGGCTTTTGTAGCAAGAATTTCCACTTTCTGATGCAAGTCCACAAGGTTATTCCAGCAAGTTTCTTCTTGACATGATGCAATTTTATTTGATGTGGTGCAAATTTTTGAAGGCTTTGTAGTCCTGTTGTTTTGCATCATAAGTCTTATCGGAGAATCTCGCCGGAAGAATTTTGCTACGATGCTGCAATATAACATTTTTTTTTGCTATTATTGTTTTGTGGTCTTGCTACAATAGAACAAAACATTTGCTACCATGTCTCCGGCGAGGTCTTTTCGTCGATGTCTCCGGCGAAGTCGATTTTGCTACAGTAGCACATTTTTTGTTGCTACGAAATCTCCGGCAAGGTCTCCGGTGAGGTCTCCGGTGAAGTCAGTCTTCTTTTTTCTGTTTTCTGGACGAACCTTTTTTGCTACATAGGTAGCAAAAGCGGGCGATTATTTGCTTCACGGTAGCAAAAGCGGGGTTGGTGGAGGTCGCGCGGGATCTGACGGCTCCGGTCGATCCGATCGGACGGCTGGCGACCCGGGGGATCGGACGGAAAGATCCCCCGGAGGACGCCTAGTAGTTCCGAAGAATTATTGCTTTCAGTTTTTCCGGTACTCCCACAAAAACCTATTCGAATTTTTTTCTTTTCATGTGGGGTAACCAAACTAATTTTGGTGCAAGTAAAGTAAGATTCAAATGAACATAAACATTGCAGTCTTGCAATTTTTTCTCCCTTTCATGAGTGTTTAGGAATATGAGATTCAAAGAAGCCCCTAGATCACATAATGACAATGATACATGGCAAATCTAGTTTCATGTTCTTTTCAAACCGGAGGCAGAACTTTTGGCTCATCTCTTTAATTAAGAAGTTTGATTAATTAGCGGGAAATCAGATGAAAACCATCACAAACACCCTCGCCGACCGTCGGGTAGCATGACAGCCACAATGGCACACAGATTGCCCTCTTGCTCACAACATGCGGGACGTGAATATTGTGACGTGTGAACCTATCGGGATCACTTTTTTAGCACACTGATTATACATATATTCTTATTATTGCCGTGTATGTTTATTTTTTTAATACATTTTCTTACCATCGGTGTTGGGATGCTTTGAAATTCCCGGTTGATAGGACGCTATAATGTCTATTATATTTGTTGAATCAACCAAATAGAGCTTTGTGCAAGAACCAACCTATAATGTTAGAAGTCCCATGTGTGTAATTATATTTTTAGCGAGACATCTTTTCTTTCGCTAGTGGTTACTTCATCAATTTTACACCTCCATGCCTCTGCTCTTTTTGTAGGCGACGTGTGCGCAGTGGTGCCGATGTACGTGTACGTTTGTGCTCGTGCCTTTTTTTTCATTTGGTGAAAGTTTTTACTTTTTTTAGCGGAAAATATTGTATTGATTATTTTTTGAGGGAAGGAAAATATTGTATTGCTTTTTTTAGAATCAAATACTCCGTATATTGTATTGTTATAATTGAAAAGCCTTCTCACGGGCTGTATGGGCCTTCGCTATTAGCCCGGCACTACATTTTTTTTTGAGATTAGCCCGGCACTACATGAAGGGCCCAGATATCTAGGGTTTCCAGTTCCACCGCTACGCCGCCGCAGAAGTATAAACGAGCGACCAAAACCCTCCTCCATCCTTCCCCTCCGCCGCCTCGTCCCCTCCAAGCTGAAGCGCAGCCCCGCGTCGACCGAACAACCACCAATGGCGCCGACGTCGAAGATGGCCCTGGGCATCAAGCGCGCGTCGCGGTCGCACTCCTACCACCGCCGCGGGCTGTGGGCCATCAAGGCCAAGAACGGCGGCGCCTTCCCCAAGGCCGAGAAGCCGGCCGCCGTCGCCGAGCCCAAGTTCTACCCCGCCGACGATGTCAAGCCACGCACCGCCAGCACCCGCAAGCCAAAACCCACCAAGCTCAGGTCCGTCCCTTACCGGCAACGCCGCACGATTGACTTTTGCATCTCCCGATCCTGAGCGAGGGCGATTTGGTTGTTGCAGGTCGACCATCACAGCGGGTATGGTGCTGATCCTGCTCGCGGGGAGGTACATGGGCAAGCGCGTGGTGTTCCTCAAGCAGCTCAAGTCCGGCTTGCTGCTCATCACTGGTAAACCTCGCTGCTTCATGTGCTATGATACCTTGACGAATCAGTTGGCGTCGTTATTTTCCCTGACAGTAGAACAGATCTAGTTTGTCGATCTGTGGGTTGCTCATTGTGAACGAAGTTGTAGGCTGAATATAGCTATTTGTGGATTGTTGCATTGTGGAATCCGTGGGTGTTCATGGTCTGATTAGTTCTCTACCTAAGTCTGGTTATACAGATGTTGGATTGAACAATAACTTTATAGTTTTGTCCTGTACATAGATTGTGAATTCTGTGTTCCTTGGAAATTGATTTTGAGATGTTCACATTATTCAGTGTTTTAAAAATGTCTAATGTTTACCATTTGTTTAAATTGTCCATGTAATTTGGTATCTCCCTATTTCAATTGCGGACACTATGGATGTAAAATTATATGAATTGCCTCTGTAGCTGACCTGTTCGTATCAGCCAGGTATAAAACAGGCAATTTCGTGCTATGTATCTTTCTCTTCAGAGCAAGTATTTTGGATTGATGATTCATAAATTTATGTTTTTTTTTTGTGAATAGATTCATAATTTACGTTGCAACAGTTTGTTAGCTTATCAGTTGATTTGTGATTTAAGATTATTCAAGTAATTTGGTGGTGGAATACTTAGGCCTCAATTAGTGTATATGTTCAGTTCCCAGTGCACATTGCAACCAAACCATCACTATGTCAAAGCACTGCATTATGTTGTCATTTCTATCTCCTAAGTTAAAATGTTGCTGTTCTCTCCAGGTCCTTTCAAGATCAACGGAGTCCCAATCCGTCGTGTGAACCAGACTTATGTGATTGCCACATCCACAAAGGTGGACATCTCTAAGGTTAGTGTGGAGAAGTTTGATGACAAGTACTTTGCCAGGGAGAAGAAGACTAGGGCGAAGAAGACTGAGGGCGAGCTATTCGAGACGGAGAAGGAGGTAACATCCAGGCTCCATCATTCTTTGTAGCAAAGCTCTTTTGTTATCAAACTTGTTCTGATAGTTACTCGTCTCTTCTCTGTTACCTGCAGGCAATCAAGAATCTGCCTGACTTCAAGAAGGATGACCAGAAAGCCATAGATGCTGAGTTGATCAAGGCTATCGATGCCGTCCCTGACCTTAAGAACTATCTTAGTGCCCGGTTCTCCCTCAGGGATGGTGACAAGCCGCATGAGATGTCCTTCTAAGTTAGTTGGTACAAGTTTCGAATTCTGTGGGTCTCTTTTTTGTCTAGCGTGTTATTATGAGAAGATTGCCAGAAGTACTATCCTTTTTGGTGTTTAGCTGCTGTATTTTCACGGTAATGGTACTTGGGGTGCAATTTCGTTAAATGTTTGATCTGCTGATTGCTGTGCATAACGCCATGGTTTATTGTTTTGGCTCAGTTGAAAGTATATTGAGCTCTGCGTTCTGGTATCTCTAATGGTGATAGCTTATTTTCTGTGGTTGTAGTCTCTAATGGTGATTGCTTATTTTTCTTGCGGACAACTCGCAATTGCTTCAACTGTGAATACTGGATAAGCTACCATGGCACCATTTATATGTTGTTATCGCGCTACAATGGTACCACCATATCTGGAGCGACACAGAGAAGGTTTGGTGAGCTGCTCATTCTGAATCCTTGGAACAACCGAGATGATTGGACCGTGTAAAATTTAGCTTAAGACTAACATGGAGTGCACTAATCCAGTTGATAAGTACAGTACTCCGTAGCATTGTGGCCTTGTGGGTGTAGGGTGCTGTTATTAGAGCAAAAACAGCTGACGGAACCACCGTGATATGAGGCCCAAACCAGCTCCCGGGATGCTAGCTCGCCAGAAAAAGATAGCATCTCATGTCAGGCCCAAAATGGCAAATCCTATATATCGACCAGGTCGACGTTAACCAGCGTCGCACACCCCCTGCGCTCTCCTGGGGCTGGCCCATTTAGTTGTTGGGCGTACTGTGCGCTAGATCATTCTTTTAGCGTCAGATTTTTTCTTCCGTTTTTGAATTCTGACTGTTTCCTGGTTCCTTCTGACTGCTTCGCGCGTCCGAACAAGCCGGAACTCTTGCGCTCTTTCTGACTATTTCGTGGTTCCTTCGCTGATGAGCTGCAGCCGCATAGTTTTGAAGGAATCATTAGCTATGCCCGAATCTCGTGCCTTCGGGCTGTACTAGCTCTGTGTACGTACACAGTCTAACACATACTCCATCTCACACAAAAATATATTTCATTTCAAAAATAATTTATACACGAAATATGTGTACGTTCACGATTAGGTTTTATTCCCGTGATCGGTTTCGAGTTTCGTGAAATGTAGCTTCTTAATTTTGGAACGAAATTTTCAATATTTTTAGATGAATTTTGTTAAATTTGTCACACTCAGTCGACGGTTTGAAAAATCCTTTCATGTGTATATCAAACTCGCCGTTTTCCACAACTTTCGTGTTATAACTTTTTCCTGTTTCCAGTTTCCTTTTTAATTTTCTTTTTATTTTTTCCCACTTTCCTTTTGTAGAACACAGTTTCGTTTTTCTTTCTTTCTTTAATTTTCTATTTTATTTTCTGTTGTCAATTCAAAGTTTTATTTATTTTGGGGGAAAATAAATGAATGAATGTTCACCTTTTTTTGTTTTTATTTTTTTGCATTTTCTCGTTCACTATTCTAAAATTCGTTCAAAATTAGTTTTCGTTCACCAACTTTTTTTTCACTTTTTAAATCGTTCAAAATTAATTTCCATTCACCAACTTTTTTTTTCACTTTTAAAATCGTTCAAGAATATTTTCTGTTCACCGACCATTTTTCGTTCACTATTTTTAAATTCGTTCAAAATTAGTTTCCGTTCACCAACTTTTTTGTTCACTTTTTAAATCGTTCAAAATTAATTTCCGTTCACAGACTTTTTCTGTTCGCCTTTTAAAATCGTTCAAAAATAATTTATGTTCAAATACCTTTTTTTGTTCACTTTATTGAAAATCGTTCAAAAATAATTTCCGTTCACAGACTTTTTCTGTTCGCCTTTTAAAATCGTTCAAAAATAGTTTCCGTTCAAATACCTTTTTTGTTCACTTTTTGAAAATCGTTCAAAAATAATTTCCGTTCACAGACTTTTTCTGTTCGCCTTTTAAAATCGTTCAAAAATAGTTTCCGTTCAAATACTTTTTAAATTGAGAAGTTACAATCGACGAAACTCGAAACTGAGTACAGACTTTTTTTCACTTTTTAAAATCGTTCATAAATAGTTTTTTTTCACTTTTTTAAATCGTTCATAAATAGTTTTCGTTCATAAATATCCAGATTTCGAAGAAAAAGTAAACACGCTGGGAAACATCAACCAACCGTACATATGCATTTTCTGCATTAAAGTAATTCAAACATGCAAAAAGTACAGAAACATGAAGCAGTCAAAGATCCATTCTACGTTTTTTTAAGGACACGATCCATTCTATCCATTCAACGATCCATTCTACGTAGTGCAGAGCGCGAAAAGCTTCTTCTACTCGTACGGACGGAAGTGGGCCGGCAAACAAGGTCCATTAGCGTGTGCGGGAGCTTGTTCGCTCCATGTAACGTGGAAACTAGGCGCTCCCGGGGGTGTGCGAGGCGTCGCTGGCCGTCGCACGGGTCGCTGAATAGGCGACCCCCCCCAAAATGAGTTCCCCGGATGCTTAGCTCTACGGAAAAAGTAGCAAGGTTGGGGTGTTCAGTTGGGCCTACTTTTGGCTGTTGAACTTCGCCTTATTATAAACAAAAACACACCTAAATATGTGCTTTTGGTTTTGTATTTTGGCTACCATCATGCAATAATATCCAGAGAAAGCCAACACAAAAAACACCTATTTAGATGGTACCTTTGACCTTTCCATAAATTTTCGAAGCAGATGATGCTCATCCCAGACAACAGAAACTCCATCATTCATGTGCTGACTAGGGGCACATGTACTCATGTACTGTTATACTTGATCTACTAATTATTATATTACTCTATAACTTCAATTCAGGGGGTATTTTAGTTGGCCAAAATAAGTCTTTTACCATTAATCACTCATTACTGTGCGGTTTTTATAGAATCAGAGAAGGCCAGGTTGGAGCTCAAATGGGGTTCTTCACACTGTCCGGGAGACAGTGCCCGGATCTGGCGTTCACGTTCAATGGATATGCGGCTCGCACGAGTCGTATTTGTGGCGTGTGAGCCCAGATCGGACAAGGGCGGTGCCCTCACTATTGATGGTAGAGGTTAATGATTTTAGGAAAATATTAATGTTGTGAAGGTTATTTTGACACTCTGCATGAGTGTATTGTGTTTGTACACAGAAGCAACATGTTGCAAAGAAATTGAGTGTATGCTTCAAAGGAATTCTCTCATGTTGCAAATATGTTTCTTCTGCGTGGTTTTCATGCTGCATGTGGAAGTTGATTGATTTCAAGCTCTACAACTGGTTAACGCCTAACACTGGCCATTCAAATGTATCGCAGTATCCTTTTATAATTATTTCTTGATATCGATCTGGCTCAGTAGATTCCTTAAAGTTGATCTTTGGACGTATATGTTCCGCTCAATATTTTGACCATAGTTACAAGATCACAATCACAAGAAAACTCTACATATACGCGTGGTCTCCATTCACTAGCTAATGACTTCGGAGAAAGATTAGAATCTAATTTTTCTATCTTTGACGACTAATACATAAGAGGATTCAGCTAAGTTAGTTGAAAATAAAACCAACAGATTTATCACGAAACAAAAACTAATCATCATAAATGCATATTGTAGGCAAATGATGCATATTGGAGTAGTATTTTGAGTAAGACCATGATTTTTTGATGGCCACATCACGTTAGCGATTGGTCCACTTTTGTAGTGGGTTATGTAGCAAACACCTTTTTTTTGCGAAAGATGTAGCAAACACCTTTAAGGTTAATTGTTCACTCTAGTAAGTACCCTCTACCTCAAAATTATCACACGTTTTAATTTTGGTCGAACAAAATTTAGAAAAGTTTAACTAATTATATTGACGAGGGTACACTCATCAAATCCCATGGTTAAGGACCTAGGGTTGAAATTATGGGGAGAGAACGTGGTAGTACTGGTAGTTTCGTCGGCTGACAAGCAGAGGCAAAGATTTACCCAGGTTCAGTCCCCTCGGGTGGAGGTAAAGACCCTACTTCCTGCTTGTCTGTTATTGATCGCGTGAGATTATGAGGTTACAAGGTGGTTCCGGCGAGATGACGATCTCGCTAGAGTTTTGGTGGTTTGAGTATGGCTTGTCCCTAGATCGGCACCCCTCCCAGCCTTTAAATAGGCTGGCTCTCGGGAGTTCGTAACCGACCTAGTTTACACATAAGGAAAGTCTAAACCGACTATGCCTATGTCTAATCTTGGAGGGTACTCCATCTTCTTGGGCCTCTTGTCTTGGGCTTCGAGTAGGCTCTTCGCTACTGGGACTTAGTCGTCACGTGCACCAGGTACCCTCACGGTAGGGTACCCGAGATGTATACCCTTGTCAGTAGCCTCCGAGTACTTGTCTGACTCGAAGAATCGGGCATGGACTCGTTCGTAAGTGCACGTCATATGCTTTGTATTCTGTATATTGTAATTGGAATTCCTGTATGAATAGCACATGTTGGCTATGTCGAGTATTCATCGACTGTGGTTTTTGCTTATGAAAATCAAGTGATAATAGCTTAGTAGGCCCAGTACACTCGACGGATCGGGACTGGTTAACTATACATTCGGGTAAAACCTTACTAGCTTTCAATCAAACTCGAGTCCCGGATTCGAATCTGGAACAAACTGGTCAGATTCGACTAGGCCGCTTGAGGTCTTACTGAGTCGATCTGCAGTATAACTTTGAATTTTACCCAACGCGTCCGTCGGGATTTTTCATCATGTCTGCTGACACGGAAAGTATAAGGATTGACGTTGCTGGAACGGTCCTTAGCCCAGCTCGAAAGTTCGGCGGGTCTTACCTTTGCACTATGCGTGCAACATCCGAGGTATTTGCGACGGACGCAACTCGGGAATGTTTCGAGTATGATTTTGTATATGAACGGAGTAGATATATTTGTCGACGGACCCTTTGACATTATTTTATCGGGTGCGCGACAGCGCTCCCGATGGGAGTAGCGCCCGAGATTGTGCTTTATTGCTTGCAATGGAGGATAATCTCAAAATCTTCTTACCCTGCATTTGTTAGTCGAAGAAATCTTTTGCCGTAATTCTATCGGGTGCGCGACAGCGCTCCCGATGGGAGTAGCCCCCGAGATTGTGCTTTATTACTTGTAATGGAGGATAATCTCAAAATCATTTGGTCTTGAGCATCTTTAGTCGAAGAAATTTTTGATATGCTCCCGATGGGAGTAACATGTCTTTGATCGAAGAGACAGTCGAGTGACCATACACTCGAAAACAATCGAGTGATTAATATGCATTGGGTGAACCCGAAACCTTTTCTGAACAAATCTGTGGCAATGACATCAGGGATGACGTTTTATGGCGACTGCGCCACCTGACACGCGGTGGCTAGCGCTATGCTGCGATGGATGGGACGTGACACGTATGTGGGCCCATTGTGCAGCCGTTTTGACTGGATTTGACCGTTCAAGCACGATTTCTCCGGGGCTATGATGGCAGTTCCTAGATTCCCGTGCATAGTGGGCGGAGTGGCCGGCGACGGTTGCTCTCCATGGCTGCCACGTGTACGGCTGGATTTGCTTCTTTGCCCACGATCTCGCATCCACGGTGCGGATTCTTTTGCGTTGAGGTTAAAAGGGTGCGGCGGAGTAAATAGTACTTTTTACTTGCCATTTGCTCTCCGCCGCCGCCGCTGCTTCTTCTTCCTCCTCACGCATCGCCATAGCCTTATAGCGAAGCTTTTGCAACCCACCACCGCGAACGCATCAGCGGACAGCGCCGCTGGAGCCGCTGCTAGCGGTTTGAAGAGGGACAAGGGCGCCTGGACCAAGTCCTCCTGCAGCAAGATGATGCTCACCGGCCTGCGGAACGACGGGCTGATCCCTGAGGACACCTCGCAAGTTCGCATCCCTGGCGCCGAGGTAATCCCACGCCTAGGCCCCAATGAGCGGGTCTGTTTTGTGGATTTTGTGAACAGGGGATTCTCCTTCCCTGTTCACAACTTTCTTCGTGCACTGATGCACATTTATGGGGTGCAATTGCATGATTTTACGCCCAATGGGCTTTTGCACATTGCGTGTTTCTTCGTTCTTTGCGAGTGCTTTCTGGGCGTTGCGCCCCACTTCAGGATTTTCGCCGTATCTTCAACGTCAAGCGCCAGCACAGCGCCAAAGGACCTGGTGGTTTTGGAGTACAGACTCGATCTGACGTCGAGTACTTCAAGATCAACTTCCTTGAGTCTGTGCAAGGATGGCGCCAGAAGTGGTTCTACATCAAGGATGTGACCATAGGCACCCAAGCGTTCGGGTTGCCTCCTTTTGACGCAGACGCTCTGGTGAAGAAAAGGCCATCCTGGATCGCCCAGCCGACCGGAGTCGAAGCCGAAGAGGCTGACATTCTGATGGAGAAGGTGCTAAAGCTTCAAATCACTGTTGGTCGGGAGGTTACGGGCATCCACTTGCTAGCCATTATGGCCAAGAGGCGAGTGCAGCCTCTCCGAGCCCGAGCGCATGCTTTGTGGGCATACAGTGGGGTTTCTGATCCAACCCGCTCACGCGCAGTGGAGCTGTCTGATGCGGAAGCGGAGAAGTTGGTAAGAAGCCTTACCAAGCTTACTGATGAAGAGCCTTGCGAGATGAACTCGCCTGTGGCTCCTTATGAAACCAGCAACCCTCTACCAGAGGTAACAGTCGATACTATATGCTAGTTTATATGTTATGCATGTGCGATATTGATTCCTTTGCTGTTTCTGTGTGCAGGGACACAAAATGTATGAGTCGATGCCCCCTCTGCCTGAAAACGGCCCAGTGCCGGACAACGAGCCACTCGAGGCGGGCTCTGATGATGAAATGGCCTCACTCGCCACCGCACATACGCCAGACGGCGAAGAAGGTGATGCTGAGGTGCAAACCAAGCAGAAGCGGGCACGCGAGGAGGAAGACACCGCTGATTCAGAGGAAAAGGAGGGGAACGAGACGGAGTCGACAATGGCGCCACTCGACATCCCTCCCATTCGCTCGCTTCCTCCACGACCCCCGAAGAAATCGCGCCCCAGCATGGGTGTGCTTGCACCTGATCGAATGGTCGATCTTACTGAAGAGTAAGTATTACTTGCCCTTGCTTTTTTGACCGTTTATGAATGTTGCCAAGTTGTTAACTTAGCATGTGTGAAACAGCGTGTCCTCGGATGAGGATTTGCCACCACCACCTCAGATGGAGAAGAGCAGTGCGGCATCGACTGCTCGGAGTTTGCCACCAGAGTAACCGCCAACCCCTGCGACTCCGGCCACCACAGCCACACCACCTGCGCCTGAGGCTGCGGCTGACAAAGAGGAGGCAGCAGCAACAGGCGTTCCTGCTTCGACTTCCTCCTTCCTGAATCATAAGCTTGTTCTTTTGTATAATAATTGAATCACTAGCGGGTGGTAAGGCTGTTCATGGACCTGATAGACCTGTTCTGAACTTTCGCGTATTGCGTTGTAGCCATTTGTGCTGGAGCTACTGAATGCTGGCTCCAAGTATGTACAGAAGGAGACGGAAGCCGCCACCCTGCAGCAGCAACTCGAAGCTGCGAAGAGTGCGTGTTTCTTTATGCTAGAATCACTTGTTGAAGCTGATTCCTCTTGCAGTCTGTTGACCATGTATGTTTGTTTTGCAGAGGCCGCCGCTGATGCGGCAGAAAATTTGAACAACGCCACCCGTCGAGTGGCTGATCTGGAGAAGAGGCTGAAAGCAGCCGAGGTTAGAGAGGAGTCGGCGATTGGTCGACTTTCTGCCGCCAGCACCACTTTGACTGGTACGAATTTTTGCTGTGTTCCTTAGATGTTTGAGGTTTCTGCAATATGGTGCTGATTATGCTATCCACGTGCTATGCTAGGCGTGATGGATGGCCCTACTGCTCCTGGCAAGCAAAGCCTTGGCACCTCACTCGATGAAAGTGTGGCTGTCTCAGAGGTTACCAGTAGCAGAGCAGGGGAGATGCTGACACAGGCGGCGAGTGCCTTGGGCGCCCTCCATGGCAGCTTCTTCCCTGGTGAAGAGCTTCCATCTTCCTTTGCAGAACTGGTAGAGCTGTTCAAGCCTGAAGGGACTGCCGTCACCGATTTCTGTCGCGAGCAAATGGTAAGTGGTGCTCAGACTACTTTTCTCATGTTGCTCGCGCACGGAGTCGAGGCAGATTTTGACAAAGCTACGACGAAGTTCCACGGGGTTCTGACGGCAGAACCGTCGGGCTCGGTACTTGGATGGAAGCCGCCAAAAAGTATGCCCAACAGCTTGTAACAACTGTTGAAGATAGGGCAGCCAGGGTCCAGGCGAAGAAGGCTTCCTCCAAGAAGTCGACGACTTAGCGAGTGATCCCTTTGTTGACTAGGTCTAGGGATTTCGTCATTTTGCTTTTGCTATATGTAAATTATCAGACATCGTATCTGTCTTTTTATGAAATATGAACTTCAGTAATCGGGAGGCGCAGCCCCCGAGCCTTTTGCTTGAGCTCTTCATGCTTCCTTATGCCCTTAATTATTCTGACTGTAGAACCGAGCCTCTAAAGCATCGACTGGCCCTGTTGTGGGTGGTTCTCGAAGTCGCGAAGTGTGAATGACCAGAAAATTATGGACTTCCTTCAGCAAAAGCTTTCGAAGGTGAGCGACGAGCTGAAGGAGACACAAGAGGCGTATGCTGAGTTGCAGTCGAGGCCATCCCCTGCTACAGAGCGAGAGACTTTTTTGCTTGAGGAGTTGGAGAGAGTAAATCTGCAACTCGAATGTAAGCTATTTTTGGATCATCGAGATCTGTTTTTCGCGAGATGACTCGACTGGGCGATGATGAGCCCTTTGTTTTTGCGCAGGTGTTTGCTCTGACCCGATAAAGGAGGAGGCACGGATACAGGATCGACTCGACGGTCATGCGAGTAGTACTGAGTACTCTGCCCACCCCTTTTGGTCAGACAGGGCGAGGAGCGCCATTTTGGTAAGGCTTCTGGACCGGGCATGGCGAACTGCCATTCGACTGGAGACTTGCAGGTTGGCTTTATTTCGAGTCCACGAAACTTTGTTTCCTTTGAATGAGCAACCACAGAGCCTTGTGCATTGCTGAAGAAATTTCGAAAAGGCAAGGCGATCAAGAAGTTTGTACGCGAGCAACTGATTAGCGGGGCTAATGTTGCTCTTGCCTTTGTGCGATCGCACCTTCCGCATCTTGATTTTAAAAGGATTGCGATGGGACCCGCACATGCCAGGTGGTGGTCCTGTGCCAATGGAGGAGCACTACCAAGAGACACGGGTGGACGCATTGGTCTTAATCCATCGTGTGCTGAAGGAGGAGGAAAAGTGGACCGAGCCCAAGGAAGAACCTGTTGAATAGGTTATGTGTATGGGGGTGACCCCAGAGTGTAAAACGCAACACTTGTGAGTATTTATGAACTAAGGATTCGTATCTCCGCAGCCCCCGAGCCTGTTGAGTGGGGTGTATGAAGCTACTTGTTGTAAAATTATGACTATCCAGCCCCCGTGCATTCGAGTGAGGTTGATAGAAATACTTTAGAGTATAAAACATAAATTGCACAGCCCCCGAGTATTCATGTAAGGCTGTGAATTTTTGCAGTACTTGAAGCTTCAACTTATGCTTTTAAGCTCAACTCCCGAATAATTGAGTGGGGTTGAGCAACTTTTTTGTTGATGTATGATTTTTATGACCCAGCCCCCGAGTATTCGAGTGCGGCTGGGGTATTATGTTGTGAAGGAGCGGAAGCTCATGCTTTTGAGATAGCGCAGCCCCCGAGTATTCGGGTGAGGCTAATTTTGTGAGAACAAGTTATGCGAGTAGTAAGCAGGAAGAAATATGAGGAATCATTGATTATATTCCATTTTTGAATGTTAAGCTGCAGGCCGCCTCATTAAAAACCTTCCAGTCCCCTTAGGTACCCTGGTAAGGAAAAGAGCGCGTCTGAAACCTGCAGCCATCCGACATATGTGCCTATTACATTATGCGACTGAGCAACCTAAGCATAGAAACGGCGCAGCTGCGCAACGTTCCAAGGATTATGTGAGAGTTCGCCTGTCTTCGCGTGCTTCAGTCTGTACGCTCCACCGCCAATGACCTCGGTGATGATGAAAGGTCCCTCCCATGGCGAAGCAAGTTTGTGCACCTTCTTTTGCTTCAGTCGAAGCACCAGGTCACCAACCTCGAAGGACCTGGTACGCAGTCGACGGCTGTGATAGTTGCGTAGATCTTGCTGGTAGACAGCTGTGCGTGCTAGCGCCGTGTTGCGTGCTTCTTCGAGCAAGTCGACTGCATCTTCGAGTGCTTCATCTGCATCTTCTTCGTTGTATGCTTCGACTCTTGGTGCATTGAACCTTACGTCTGATGGCAGGATTGCCTCTGCGCCGTAGACCATGAAGAATGGGGTAAATTGTGTTGAGGCATTGGGAGTTGTGCGTAAGCTCCATAGCACAGATGGAAGTTCTTCGACCCAAGCACCCGCTGCTCTTTTGAGTGGGACCAGGAGGCGTTTCTTGATTCCACTCGTCACAAGCCCATTGGCCTTTTCGACTTGGCCATTTGACTGCGGGTGTGCCACGGATGCATAGTTGAGCGTGATATCTTGCTCTTTGCAGAAAGTTCGGAATTCTTCAGCCGTGAAGTTTGTACCGTTATCAGTGATGATGCTACTTGGCACACCAAAGCGGTATATGATGGATTTTATGAAATTGACTGCTGTAGTGGCAGTCGAACTTGTGATAGGGACTGCTTCAATCCACTTGGTGAACTTGTCGACTGCCACCAGAAGGTGAGTATGCCCTCCATGGGAGGATTTTTTGAGTGGCCCAACCATATCGAGCCCCCACTGGGCGAAGGGCCAGGCCAATGGTATTGTCTTCAACGCCGATGCGGGTGCGTGCGGCTTTGTGGCGAATTTTTGACAGCCGATGCACCTTTTGACTATGTCCTCCGCGTCTTTGAGTGCTGTGGGCCAGTAGAAGCCTGCGCGAAAGGCTTTGGCTACGAGTGATCGACTGCTGGCATGGTGCCCGCAAGTACCTGCATGAATATCACGAAGGATGGCTTGGCCATCTTCAAATGCTATGCAACGTTGGAACATACCTGATATGCTGCGTTTGTACAGTTCACCGTTGATGACAGTGTATGCTTTAGATCGTCGAGTGACGCGTCTTGACTCTGTTATGTCTTCGGTACCTCGCCGCGGAGTATGTATGCGAGGAAAGGTTGAGTCCAAGTTGGCTCGATGAGGAGTACCTCGACTGGCGGGTCCTCTGTGCTAGGTGTTTGCTCTTGGCTGGTGCGGCTGATGTAGGAGATGCTCGCTTTTTCTTGATGGATCTGTGCTCGATGCGCTCGAAGAAGACACCAGGTGGAACTGGTGCTTTGGTCGCACCAATGTTGGCTAACTTATCTGCTTCTTCATTGCTCTCACGCCCTATGTGCCGCAACTCGCAGCCTTCGAAGCTGCCCTCCATGATGTTGTACAGGTCACGGTAGGCGATCATATTATCTGCGATTGCATCGCAGGCCTTCATTGTTTGCTGCACCACAAGATTCGAGTCACCGTAGATCATCAGTCGAGTGCACCCGAGGGCTTTGGCCATCCTCATGCCATGGATCAGGCCTCATACTCGCTTCGTTATTTGATGGGAACTCGAACCCATTTGTAGGATGTAGCGGAGCTTGTCGCCTTTTGGTGATATGAGGATGACACCTGCGCCTGCGCCTTCGTTTTTCTTTGAGCCGTCAAGTACATAGTCCATGAGTTGGACACATCTGGCGCTCCTGGGAGCTGAGCTTCAATCCACTCGGTGTGGAAGTCAGGTAAACTTGTGCTTTGATGGCCTTCGGGTAATCATACTTGATGTCTCGGTGCTAGCTCGATGAGCCATTTTGCTACTCGCCCAGTTGCGTTGGGGTTTGTGAGGATGTCCCCGATCCCTGAGGTGCTGATTACAGTGATCGGGTGCTCGGAGAAGTAATGCGTCAGCTTCCTTGAGGACATGAACACGGCGTAGGCCAGCTTTTGATAGTGCGGGTACCGCTGCTTTGATATGGAGAGCACTTCACTCAAGTAATAGACTGGACGTTGTATGCTTTGGGTGTGTCCCTCCTCCCTTCGTTCGACTACCAGTACGGTGCTTACCACCCTGTTAGTTGCAGAGACATATAGGTACAGTGGCTCGCGTTCCCTTGGTGCGACGAGGATTGGAGGGCTTGTGAGGACTCGCTTGAGGTCCGTGAAGGCTGCTTCGGCTTCTGCGTCCACTCGAATTTATCTGCTTTCTTCATCAGTCGATAGAACGGGAGTGCTTTTTCGCCTAGCTTGCTGATGAATCGACTGAGTGCTGCTACTCGACCCGCCAATTTTTGCACGTCATGGAGCTTTGAAGGCCTTTGCATCGTCAAGATGGCCTGTATTTTCTCCGGGTCCGCCTCGATTCCTCGAGCTGAGACTAGATACCCGAGGAGTTGCCCGGCTGGCACGCCGAACGTGCACTTCTTCGGGTTGAGCTTGATGTGGAAGCGTTTGAGGTTTGCGAACGTCTCTCGCAAGTCATCGAGTAGTGTGTTTTCCTCCTTGTGTGATGACGATGTCATCTACATAGACCTGGACGTTTCGCCCAATTTGCTTCTTGAGGCAATCTTGCATCATGCGCTGGTAGGTTGCGCCTGCGTTCTTGAGCCCGAAAGGCATTGTGGTGTAGCAGTAGACCCCGAGTGGGGTTATGAACGCCGTTTTCTCTTCATCCTCTTCCTTCATCCTTATCTGGTGGTAACCCGAGTAAGCATCCAGGAAGGACAAGCGAGCGCACCCGGCGGTGGAGTCGACGATCTGGTCGATTCGAGGTAGTGGAAAGTGATCCTTTGGACAGCACTTATTGAGTGCTGTAAAATCTACGCACATCCGAAGGATATCTGTGTGCTTCTTCTCTACGAGTACGGGGTTGGCCACCCATTGTGATTTCTTGATTCTCTGATGAAACCTGCTGCGAGTAGCCTGTCGACTTCGGCTTCGACTGCGTTCTTTTTGGGCCGGATATGCGGCGCATTGTTTGCTTGACTGGTTTAGCATCTGGAAATAATTGGAGAGAGTGCTCGGCGAATTCCCTGGGAATACCTGGCATGTCGGCTGGACACCATGCAAATATATCCCAGTTCTCACGGAGGAATTCGACGAGCGCGCTTTCCTATGCGATAGGCAGACTCGACGAGACATTGACTGTCTTGGTCGGGTCAGTCGGGTGCACCTGATGCGATCTTGTGTCATTGGTGGCATTGAATGCTCTGTCGACTGCCACCTTTTTGTGTTCTGGCATAAGTGTTCGATCGTTGGAGACCGCTAGATCAGCGAGTGTTGCTTCCATGCCAAACATCTCAGAGATTTTGCTGAATTCTCGGTCGCAAGAGTCAGACTTTTGGAAGTTCCCTTGACTGTGATTACTCCTTTTGGTCCAGGCATCTTCAGCTGGAGGTATGCGTAATGTGGCACCGCCATGAATCGAGCGAACGTCGGGCGTCCAAGTATAGCATGGTATTGTGACTTCCAGTCGACAACTTCGAACTCAATCGATTCTGTCCTGAAGTGGTTCTTGTCCCCAAACGTTACGTCGAGTTGTATGGTGCCTTCTGGGCTTATTGCTTTGCCTGGGACGATACCGTGAAAGGTATTTGAGGACCTTGGCAGGTTTTCGACTGACCTGTTCATTTTGCGGAGCGTATCTGCGAAGATGATGTTTATGCCGCTGCCACCATCCATGAATACCTTGGACATGGCGTAGCCTCCAATTTGCGCGTCGAGTACCAGAGCAGAGTGCCCTGGACGAACAACCGATGGAGGGTGGTCCTCTCTGCTGAAGCTTATTGCGGTTTCAGAACCCTTCAAGAATTCAGTTACAGCGGGAGGTGACATGACCGCCATGTTTACTTGTCGAGTGCGAAGTTTTTGCTCCCTGTTGGAAGGGCGACCTTTCTGTATCATGTACATCTGCCCTTGGGGCGGAGGGTACTGTGGTTCGTCCACCCGAGGTATGTGCTGTATGGCACCCGCGAGATTTCCGCCTGCGGCAGGCTGTGGTGGTGGAGGTGGTGCCATCAGAACAGGCACATTGTTTGGCTGAGGCACGGGTGCAGGTGCTTGTGTGGCTGCTGCCTTTCTGAGATTTACGTAATCAGTCGCCATTTGGTCGAACTCCCTGCAGTTTCTCATCGAGTGATTGGAGCGCAGTTTTCCGTCGTCCCCCTTGTACAGGTGGAATCTGCAATCAGCATCCATCTTTTCTTCGAATGATCGCTCGATTGTGCCCGATCTGACTTGCGCCAGTCCTTCCTCTTGTAGCTATCACTGCGTTGGCCGCGGTCTCGACTGTCCCGACGATCATCTCGACTGTCCCGCGATCATCTCGACTGTCCGCCGATCTTCTGACCGTCGGTCGCTTCTGTCCTGGTCATTGCGGGGTGTGGAGAACCCAGCCGCCATGAATTCGGGTCTGTCATCGTCGTAGTGACGTTTTGAACGTTTGCGCCTTCGGTCGTCTCTGTACGAGTCTCTGCGGCTTCGACTGCCGCTTTCATGATTGTCACGGGGTGAGGACCCGCGTGTGGTGCGCGCCATGTCTTCTCCGTCTGCCCACTCAGTCGCGGTCATCAAGAGGTTAGCCACAGAGGTTGGCTTTTTGCGACCAAGTGCTTCTTTGAGGTCCCGCCTGGCGAGTCCCATTATGAAAGCATCCATGGCCATATCTTCTGAAATTACTCCGACTGAGTTGCGTATCTCAGTCCATCGTCTGATGTATGACCTCAACGTTTCGTCTGAACGTTGAACGCAGGCTCGCAGCTCCTCGAACGTTTTTGGGCGCTCACATAGAGGCTCGAAGTTTTTGATGAAGTCATGCGGAAGTGATCCCACGAGTCGTATGTGATGGAGGTAGCTTGAGCCAGTCGCGGGCTGTGCCTTCGAGCATGAGTCGTATGTATTGCATGGCTGTGGTGTTTGTGCCTCGCTGGCACGCGACAGCCAGCCTGTAGTCTTCCAGCCACCCAGAAGGTTCCTGTCGACCCGTGTACTTGGGCTGTTCAGATGTGAGTTTGAACCCTTTGGGCATCCGTGTCTCGCGGACGCGTCGAGTGAAGCACAGAGCTCCATGTGGCTCAGGCTCTCGATCAGAGTATGAGTCGCTACTGTAAGATCTGCGTGATCTGCTCCTGGACCTGCGCCTACGCGAGCCGCTTCTTTCCTTCGAGTGGTGGCGGTGACCACTGTGATTATGCTCTTCCCGACGCGCGTCGACTAGGGCACGGTCTCGACTCCCACCTGGAGTTCTTGGAGTTTGGCGTATGGCCTTCGCCGCTAAGGCGAGTGATTTGATCTGCTGGCGATGCAGTTTTGCATTGGGGTCATCAGCTGGAGGCTTGATTGCCTCTAGGTATGCTGCAGCGGTGAAGAGGGCACCCGCAGCTGTTTTGGGTACTGGCACTCCCTCTTCGTCGTATGTCATGAAAGAGTTGCCTAAGTTGCGGGTGAGTGCCGCCCTTTCGTCTGGCGAGAGGTGTGACAACCTTGATCTGGGTCTTGTGTCTGCTCGCCCGGTGGAGCTCAGGGAGAGCTGTCTTCTTCGCGCACTCGACAAGCTAGCTTGCTTTTTGCGTTCTTCGAGTGTTGCTCTGACCTGCCGCAGTCGAAGTGATTCCTGCCAGTTGAAGTACTGGAAGGTCAACATCTCCTCTTGTGTTGCGTCTGCTGGCATCATTGTGCACTCCTTGATGACTTTATCTGCTTTTGCTGCCATCTCAGCAGTGATTGTGAGAGTTGTGACTCCGTCCGGCATAGTAACTGTGCACGGGAATTCTGTAGGCCTGCGGCTGGCCGCAGCATCTGATGATTCTGCGGCGATGGCGACGTAGACCTGCTGGGGTATCACCCGAGGGTATGTATGTGTTTCGAGTCCCGTCATGGACTCGACATCGTCATCAAGGCTCATGTCGGAGTCGATATGCCCATCGAGTGGTCCGTCTGGACGGATCTCGCTGTCGATGCCTTCATCGCCTATGCTCATCTCGGCGTCGACGAAGTTGTTATGAATCTCGAAGTCGAGGTTGTTGTTGTTGGTGCAGATCTCGGAGTCGACGTGGTTGTCGATATGAGTTTCGGTTCGTCGAAGTCGCTGAAGGAGATCCCGCAGTCGAAACTATCCTCGAGTGAGAGATCGAGCTCGGGATCGTTTGTGCGGTATGCTGATTCGGCCTCCTCGCCCTGAAGTTCTTCGATGAGCTCGTGCATCTCTCGTGTGGACATGGTTGTTGCAGACGAGCAAGCTTGGAGGATCGACGATGGTATGGACGCAGTTGAGGGATCCGCAGTCGAAGGAACCGCAACCGATGGAGCCTCGGGTGCGGAAGTCGCGAGTTGGCGTGGATCCGTCAAGTCCTGCACACCAAGCTTGTTGACGAAAAAATTGAACGAACCAACGGTTAAACCCAAACCTGACTCGAGATCGGAGAAGGCCTCCTGGAATCCTGGCGAGTGTGGCTCGAAATCCATCAGAGGATCCGATGCGCTTTTTGCGGGTGAAGCTGGCGTGTTGCCGTTTGTCGAGTGAGCCGGCGAGTTGCCGTGTGCCGCCTGAGTCGGCGAGTTCTGGTTTGTTGATGCAGCCGGCGAGTTGCCGTTTGTAGATCCGATCGGCGAGTCGCCGTTTTCGATGGAACCGAAGAAACCGTGAGTCCAGCACTATTCTTTCCCACAGACGGCGCCAATTGACGAGGGTACACTCATCAAATCCCATGGTTAAGGACCTAGGGTTGAGATTATGGGGAGAGAACGTGGTAGTACTGGTAGTTTCGTCGGCTGACAAGCAGAGGCAAAGATTTACCCAGGTTCAGGCCCCTCGGGTGGAGGTAAAGACCCTACTTCCTGCTTGTCTGTTATTGATCGCGTGAGATTATGAGGTTACAAGGTGGCTCCGGCGAGATGACGATCTCGCTAGAGTTTGGTGGTTTGAGTATGGCTTGTCCCTAGATCGGCACCCCTCCCAGCCTTTAAATAGGCTGGGTCTCGGGAGTTCGTAACCGACCTAGTTTACACGTAAGGAAAGTCAAAACCGACTATGCTATGTCTAATCTTGGAGGGTACTCCATCTTCTTGGGCCTCTTGTCTTGGGCTTCGAGTAGGCTCTTCGCTATTGGGCCTTAGTCGTCACGTGCACCAGGTACCCTCACGGTAGGGTACCCGAAATGTATACCCTTGTCATATATAGAAAAATATTAGCATTTACAATATCAAATCATTATTACTAAAACCATCATGAATATACTTTTGTATTGTCTAGGTGTTGATATTTTTTGTACTCCCTCCGGTTCAGTATATAAGTCTTGCACATATTGCTAGATCGTCAATTTATCCAACGTAATATGAGTTATATACTACAAAAATATGTCATTAGAAACTTCAAATGTTATATTTTCTAATGGTATAATCTCTATGACATACAATTCATATAATATTGGTAACATTGACGATCTACCAATACACGCATGACCTATAAATCGGAAGGGAGCGAGTAGTGTATTATTTGTCAGACTTTACTAAGCTTGAATTTGATCAAAACTAAAACACATGTTAATTTGAAATAGAGTGAGTAGTTATGGCAAGGTAGCCTAATTGTTAACACGTCCTCCGAGAAGTGTGGATTTTTGACATATATGGGACAAGACTACAATACAGAGAAAAAATCATTGCAGTATTTTTCTTTCGTGATTACATATATATATTTTTTAAAACAAAGGCAAAAGTTTTGCCTTACCCATTAATTAAGAGGGTGCCCGTTTATTTGCGAGAGAAATCAGGCGAAAACCATACAACGAACATCACAGGGAGAAGTCCACACAACCACAGAGAGTAACACCTAAAACGAGCAACAACCACAAGCAAACAACTACTCGTGATTACATATATTCGCCCACGTTCTATACACTAGAAAAACAATATCGTCGAAGAACAAGAAAAGAAGTACAAACGGAGCCACACCGGTGCATGCGTCCATCTCTATATATGTACTAGATATTTGTGAAGCTGCATACGTTTAATCGTTTATTGATCTTCTTATGCGATCGACGACATACGTTAACTGTCATGCATGCACGACGTACGCACGTTCGTGTGATCGATAACCATGTATAGCTACTTAACTAGCTATAGGAACGTAGGTATTATTTGAGCTGGATGGATCTTAAGGTTACTGGCGTCGGCTGGTGTAGGGCCCGGTGAACTTCCGGCCGCCGGAGCCGGCCTGGCGCTGGAAGTTGAAGTACTTGGCGGCGACTGGGGCGCCGAGGTTGTAGCAGCGGGCGAAGCTGCGGGTGTTGAAGTTGTGGCGCATGGACGGCGCGAACACCGTGCCCCGGCCGAGCTGCCGGAACAGCACCAGCGCCATGCGGTGGATCCCCGTCGCCGGCGCCGGGCTCTCGTAGCACACCACCTCCCGGCCTGCGCGCAGAAAATTCGGAGTCAGAACTGGTGTATCCAACCAAGCAGAGTCTAACTGTACATGCAGATCAAGTGCATATATACACATTCGCAGTGTAAGAAGATGAGTGAATTGCTCACCATATGTGTCGTCCGTTGATGCTGGGATATCGGTCACCATCCTACATGAAGCATGGACATAAATCGATCGGTCGATAGTTAGTTAGCATCTGTGCATATGTGCTGAAATATGCATATATATTAATCGGGAGTATGCATGACTTATTTGTACTACATACAATGAACCAATCCTGATTGCATACACTACATGTCCGTTAACACGCGTCCCACATGCACATATGTTCTGTTACGTTCTTGGATGCATCATATATTATCACTATCTCTCTATATACATTGCCTAGCTACGAACAAGACACCAAGAGATAATAAGCTAGCTAGCATGCATGGTTCCAAAAATAATGAGGCTAGCCAGGTGCTCTCACCAGTGCAGATATTCCCTCAAGGTCGGATTGCTTGGGTTAGGAGCATCAGGATCCACCATGACCTGTGTATCATCGCGTTCACAAATTACAGTTAGTTACCGAAGACAACTAAAAATATTTGACTGTATCAAGACATGTCGGGCTTACAAGGGTATATGTCACACTGCTATCGCCGCCTCCAATCTCGACGCTGGGCCTGCCCGATACCGCCGGTGAGCGGAACTCCATGCCATTGATGATGGGCCTGCCGTCGTAGAGCACCGTCATATCGACGGCGGTACGGAAGGGGTCTATCACTTCTCCTATCACTCGTCCGGTGACCAAGGAGTCATTTGACATTTCTATATAGTGTGTTTATATGGAGACGGTTTATATTTATGTATGAAAACGTAGTATATATATGCTAGTGGATGTGTGTGATGTCTAGCTTCTGTGTGTAACGGCTTGGTACAAAGATGCAAAGGTAGGTACTTAGGTCCCACAGTTGCACCATCAAACTTTGGTATCTCTTTTTCTTCACGCACAACTTTGTCCTTCGTGAAGTTCTTTTTGTCTTGTCGGTAAGGATGCCTTCTTTTGAGGAAGTGTCGATGCTTGTCAAACGCGACATACTTGCGACCTGCGTTTAGCCAGAGGAACTCAAGTTGGTTCCTGCACAATGGGCATGGCCACTTACCAGCTGTACACCATCCGCAGAATAGGGCGTACCCGGGTAGGTCGTGCATGGAATAGTGGAACCAAATTTTCATCAAGAAGTTTTTCTTTGATGCTCGGTCGTATGTCAACGTCCCATTGTGCCAAGAGTGGTGCAAATTATCCACAAGCGGCTGCATGTAGACACTCAAATTCTTCCCCGGGTATTCGGGCCTTGAAATGATCAGCGACAAATATGAACTTCCTTTGCATTAGGACCCCGGGTGGGAGATTGAGCGGAATAACAAACACGGGCCAGCAGCTGTACGAGGCGGTCGACATACCATATGGATTGAATCCATCTGTTGCTATCGCAATTCTGACATTCCGAGCCTCTCCTGCCTCATCGGGGTGTTTGTCATCGAAGTTCTACCATGCCTTACCATCAGATGGATGTCCCATCTTTTGCCGTCCGGCCTCGTCTACGTATCTCTTCCCCTTCTTGTGCCACGTCATCTGTGTGGCAGTCTCCTCGGACAAGTAAAGCCGCTGGATTCTTTTTATGAATGGGAGATACCAAAGAATCTTCACAGCGACTTTTGTCTGCGTCTTCTGACCATCGGCTCCCATTTTCTCATGATACCTAGAGGCCCCACAAAGGCTACAGTACTTGTCATCCGCAAACTGTTTCCAAAACAAAAGACAACCTTTTGGACAACAATCTATCTTTACATAATCCATGCTGAGGGATCCCATGAGTTTCTTCGCTTCGTGCATGGTTTTAGGCAGACAATGCCCTTTGGGCAACATGTTACCAAATGTTTTCAGATTAACTTCAAAGCCTGCACGGGTGGTGGAGTATCGGGCCTTGTAACCTAGTGCTTGAGAGATTGCATCGTGCTGAGAAATCTTTGCACCCTCGTATAGAGGCTTCTTAGTAGAGGCAATCATATCAAGAAAGGCCTTCGCGGTTGGCTCCGGTTCCTCCGGTTCTGGCGGTTCCTCCTGTGGAGGTGGTGAATCTGGCATGTCAGCATCGCGGAGATCATCTAGCAAGCCTCTAATCCCATCGTGCTCACTGCATCGATCCGCCGCCGCATCACCTCAACTCTGTCACGTTCGTACTAAGCAAAGTCGACCAGCGTGACGTAGTTAGGCATATACACACACACACAACCAAAGGTGTTTAGTCATTTAATCCTTTCCCAGACGCTGACGATTCTTGCAATTAGTGCAAGGGCACCTTGGACGAACTCCAGACTTTTTTGAACCACGCCCTAACTCCTTCACTAATAAATCAGTCTTCCATTCCCACTCAGCTGTTCTTTCAGTCTTACTGATACGGCCACTATACATCCACCCCTTATCAGCCATCCTCTGCTTTATTGGGAGCCAAACAACAACGCATTTCATAATATGCACCAAGTAATAATAAATTTATTCAGTGTCACCAGATTAATTACGACCAAATTTTATCTTTTACAGCATTCAAGGGTTCACCTACACTTCTAATAGGTAGGTGAAAGTGCATGTGTTGCCCCATGCATGGTTTTGGTAATTAATGACAATCCCTATGGACTAATGTTTGCATTGAGTTATCCTTATAGATCTTGTCCATAGGAAAAGATTGGAGTTCATGTGTTGGACTCTAGAAGATTATATAATGATCAATGCTCTTTTCAAGGGTTTATATGAAGAATGGTCATGTGTAGAGTTGAACATATTGCAAGTATGTTGACAAGGATATACATCCCGGGTACCCTACCATAAGGGTACCTGGTGCACGTGTCGACTAAGGCCCAACTATCAAGAGCCTACATGAAGCCCATGACGAAAGGCCCAACAAGATGGAGTACCCTCCAAGATTAGACATAGGCATAGTCGGTTTAGACTTTCCTTACATGTAAACAGGGTCGGTTGCGAACTCCCGAGACCCAGCCTATTATATAAAGGCTGGGAGGGCCGCCGATCCAGGACAGGCAATACTGGAACCACCAAAACCCTAGCAAGATCGACATCTCGCCAGGACCCCATTGTAGCCCGCATAATCTCACACGATCAATACCCGACAAGCAGGAAGTAGGGTGTTACTCTCCGGAGTCCTGTACCTGGGTAAAATCCCTGCTTTTGCTTGTCAGCCGACAAAACTATCAGCTCTACCACGTTCTCTCCCTCGTAATCTCAACCCTAGGTCCTTAACCATGGGATTTGATGAGTTAACCCCTCGTCAATTGGCGCCGTCTGTGGGTAAGAATAGTGCTGGACTCACGGTTTCTTCGGTTGCATCGGAAAACGGCGACTCGCCGATCGCATCTACAAACCGAAACTCGCCGGCTGCATCGACAAACCAGAACTCGCCGACTCGGACGGCACACGGCAAATCGCCGACTCACTCGACAAACGGCAGCACGCCAACATCACCTGCAAAAAGCACATCAGATCCTCTGATGAATTTCGAGCCGCACTCGCCAGAAGCCCGAGAGACGTTGGCTAGTCTCGAGTCAGGTTTGGATTTAACCGTTGGTTCGTTCAATTTTTTCGTAAACAAGCTTGGTACGCAGAACTTGACAGATCCACGCCAACTCGTGACTTCCGCACCCGAGGCTCCATCGATTGCGGCTCCTTCGACTGCAGATCCATCAACTGCGTCCGTACCATCGTCGATCCTCCAAGCCTGCTCGTCTGCAACAACCATGTCGACCCGAGAGATCAACGAGTTCATTGCGAAAGAACTCCTGGGTGAGGAGGCTGAATCAACATACCGCACAAACGATCCCGAGCTCAATCTTCCACTCGAGGATAGCTTCGACTGCGGATCTCCCTTAGCGACTTCGATGAGCCCGAAACTCATATCGACAACTACGTCGACTCCGAGATCTGCACCAACAACAACCTCAACTCCGAGATCCATAACGACTTCGCCGACGCCGAGATGAGCATAGGCGATGAACACGTCGACGGCGAGCTTCGCCCAAATGGGTTGTTCGACTGGCATACTGACTCTGATATGAGTCTCAATGAAGACGTCGAGTCCATGACGGGACTCGAAAACACATACACATACCCTCGGGTAATACCCCAGCAGGTCTACGTTGCCTTCTCCACATAATCATCTGATATTGCGGCCAGTTGCAGGCCTACAGAATTTCTGTGCACAGTTATTATGCTGGATGGAGTCACAAATCTTACAATTACTGCTGAGATGGCAGCAAAAGCAGATAAAGTCATCTAGGCGTGCACAATGATGCCAGTGGACGCAACACGAGAGGAGATGTTGACCTTCCCGTACTTCAACTGGCAGGAATCATTTCGACTGCAGCAGATCAGAGCAACACTCGAAGAACGTAAAAAGCAAGATAGCTTGTTGAGTGCATGGAGAAGACAACTCTCCATGAGCTCCATCGGGCGAGCAGACACAAGACCCAGATCAAGGCTGTCACGCCTCGCGGACGATGAGAAGGCAGCACTCACCCGCAACTTAGGCCACTCTTTCATGACATTCGACGAAGAGGGAGTACCAGTACCCAAAACAGATGCTAAGCCAGTCAAGCAAACAATGCGCCGCATATCCGGCCCGAAAAGAACCGCAGTCGAAGCTGAAGTAGATAGACTACTCGCAGCAGGTTTCATCAGAGAAATCAAGAAATCACAATGGGTGGCAAACCCCGTACTTGTAGAGAAGAAGCACACAGATATCCTCCGGATGTGCGTAGATTTCACATCACTCAATAAATGCTGTCCAAAGGATCAATTTCCACTACCTCAAATCGACCAGATCGTCGACTCCACCGCCGGTGCGCTCGCTTGTCCTTCCTGGATGCTTACTCAGGTTACCACCAGATAAGGATGAAGGAAGAAGATAAAGAGAAAACGGCGTTCATAACCCTATTCGGGGTCTACTGCTACACAACTATGCCTTTCGGTCTCAAGAACGCAGGCGCAACCTACCAGCGCATGATGCAAGACTGGCTCAAGAAGCAAATTGGGCGAAACGTCCAGGTCTACGTAGACGACATCGTCATAACAACAAGGGAGGAAAACACACTACTCGATGACTTGCGAGAGACGTTCGCAAACCTCAAACGCTTCCACAGCAAGCTCAGCCCGAAGAAGTGCACGTTCGGCGTGCCAGCAGGGCAGCTCTTGGGATATCTAGTCTCAGCTCGTGGAATCGAGGCGGACCCGGAGAAAATACAGGCCATCTTGACAATGCAAAGGCCTTCAAAGCTCCATGACGTACAAAAATTAGCAGGTCGAGTGGCAGCACTCAGCCGATTCATCAGCAAACTGGGCGAAAAAGCACTCCCGTTCTATCGGCTGATGAAGAAAGCAGACAAATTCGAGTGGACGCCAGAAGCCGAAGCAGCCTTCACGGATCTCAAGCGAGTCCTCACAAGCCCTCCAATCCTAGTCGCACCAAGGGAACGTGAGCCACTATACCTGTATGTCTCCGCAACTAACAGGGTGGTAAGTACCGTACTGGTGGTCGAACGCATGGAGGAGGGACACGCCCAAAGCATACAACGCCCAGTCTACTACTTGAGTGAAGCCTGTCCATATCAAAGCAGCGGTACCCGCACTATCAAAAGCTGGCCTACGCCGTGTTCATGTCCTCAAGGAAGCTGACGCACTATTTCGTAGAGCACCCGATCACTGTAATCAGCACCTCAGGGATCTTGGACATCCTCACAAATCCCAACGCAACTGGGCGAGTCGCAAAATGGCTCATCGAGCTAGGACCACAAGATATCAGGTATGATTACCCGAAGGCCATCAAAGCACAAGTCTTACCTGACTTCCATACCGAGTGGATCGAAGCTTAGTTGCCAGGAGCACCAGATGTGTCTAACTCATGGACCATGTACTTCGACGGCTCAAAGAAGAACGAAGGCGCAGGCGCGGGTGTCATCCTCATATCACAAAAAGGCGACAAGCTTCGCTATGTCCTGCAGATGGGATTCGTGCTACCATCCAACAACGAAGCTGAGTACGAGGCCCTGATCCATGGCATGCGGATGGCCAAAGCCCTCGGGTGCACTCGACTGATGATCTATGGTGACTCGAATCTTGTGGTGCAGCAAACAATGAAGGCCTGCGATGCCATCGCAGACAACATGATCGCCTACCGCGACCTATACAACATAATGGAGGGCAGCTTCGAAGGCTGCGAGTTGCGGCACATAGGGAGAGAGAGCAACGAAGAAGCAGACAGGCTAGCCAACCTTGGCGCGACCAAAGCATCAGTTCGACCTGGTGTCTTCCTCGAGCGTATTGAGCACAGATCCATCAAGCAAAAACGAACATCTCCTACATCAGCCGTACCAACCAAGAGCAAAGCACCTAGCACAGAGGACCCGCCGGTCGAGGTACTCCTCATTGAGCCAACTTGGACTCAACCTTTCCTCGCATACATACTCCGCGGCGAGGTACCTGAAGACATAGCAGAGTCACGACGCGTCACTCGACGATCTAAAGCATACACCGTCATCAACGGTGAACTATACAAGCGCAGCGTATCAGGTATGTTCCAACGATGCATAGCATTCGAAGATGGCCAGGCCATACTTCGTGATATTCATGCAGGTACCTGCGGGCATCACGCCAGCAGTCGATCACTCGTAGCCAAAGCCTTTCGCGCAGGCTTTTACTGGCCCACAACACTCAAAGACGCGGAGGACATAGTCAAAAGGTGCATCGGCTTTCAAAAATTCGCCACAAAGCCGCACGCACCTGCATCGGCATTGAAGACAATACCATTGGCCTGGCCCTTCGCCCAGTGGGGGCTCGATATGGTCGGGCCACTCAGAAAATCCTCCCATGGAGGGCATACTCACCTTCTGGTGGCGGTCGACAAGTTCACCAAGTGGATTGAAGCCGTCCCTATCACAAGTTCGACTGCCACTACAGCAGCCAATTTCATAAAGTCCATCATATACCGCTTCGGCGTACCAAGCAGCATCATCACTGATAACGGTACAAACTTCACGGCTGAAGAGTTCCGATCCTTCTGCAAAGAGCAAGACATCACGCTCAACTATGCATCCGTGGCACACCCGCAGTCCAATGGCCAAGTCGAAAAAGCCAATGGACTCGTGACGAGCGGAATCAAGAAACGCCTCCTGGTGCCACTCAAAAGAGCCGCGGGTGCTTGGGTCGAAGAACTCCCATCTGTGCTATGGAGCCTACACACAACTCCTAACGCTTCAACACAGTTCACCCCATTTTTCATGGTCTACGGCGCAGAGGCAATCCTGCCATCAGATGTAAGATTCAATGCACTAAGAGTCGAAGCATACAACGAAAAAGACGCAGATGAAGCACTCGAAGATGCGGTCGACTTGCTCGAAGAAGCACGTGACACGGCGCTAGCACGCACAGCTGTCTATCAGCAAGACCTCCGCAACTACCACAACCGTCGACTGCGCACTAGGTCCTTCGAGGTTGGCGACCTGGTACTTTGACTGAAGCAAAAGAAGGTGCACAAACACGCTCCCCCATGGGAAGGACCCTTCATCATCACTGAGGTCATTGGTGGTGGAGCATACAGACTGAAGCATGCGAAGACGGGCGAACTCTCACACAATCCTTGGAACGTTGCGCAGCTGCGCCGTTTCTATGCTTAGATTGCTCAGTTGCACAATGTAATAGGCACATATGTCGGATAGCTGCAGGTTTTATATGCGCTCTTTTCCTTCCAGGGTACCTAAGGGGGCTGGAAGGTTTTTAATGAGGCGGCCTGTAGCTTAACATTCAAAAATGGAATATAATCAATGTTTCTCCTGTTTACTACTCACATAAATTACTAGCACAAAACGTTAGCCGCACCCGCATGCTCGGGGGCTGCGCCATAAAAAAACCCGAGCTTTCGCTCCCTTCAATAACTTCGGCCGCACTCGAATACTCGGGGGCTGATTCACAGCAGTTCAAACAAAAACGATAAACTTCTCAACCCCACTCGCATGCTCGGGGGTCTGGTTTTCAAAGCAGAACTTGGAAAACTTTGGACAAATCACAAAAATTCACAGCCTCACTCGACGACTCGGGGGCTGCGCAATCTATAGTCCATACTATATATGTTTTCATAAACCCCACTCGATAGACTCGGGGCTGCATACATACAGACAAACACAATGTAAATAATGCATATTATATACAAGTGGCAAATTTACACTCGGGGGCTGCCCCTTCTACAAGTTTATACACAAAAAGCCTCTAGTCTTCAGGCTCGTCCTTGATGGGTAGCACAGGACCAAAGAGATGGTCATGGCATCGCTCGACCAGCATCCTCGCAGAGAGAATTGTGCCATCAAGGTCCTCCTGGGATAGAGTCGCTCCAATGGCGGGTGGAGGTAACACCAAGTTGGGACGTCGACTTCGCACATACGCCATCGCCGCGTTGGCTCCAACCACAAGCTTCTGGGTAAGCAGCTCCCGGATGGGGCCTGCATTATGGAAACGATCGAGCAAGGCATGGATACCTTGTGGTTGTGGTCCTGTTGGAAACAGGGTCTGGTTGATGCGAATCAAAGCCGCCTGCATAACTCGAGTAGCTGAGCACTTCGCCATGCTCGATCCTTCAAAGTAGCGGGTGTGCGCGCTCGGAACCTATCAAGCCAAAAATGCTGACGACCAGTTGTCGGGTTGTCAGTGGCATTATCCAGACGCTCTTCAACGCGAGCTTGCTCTGCTTGGAAGTCAGAGACAAAACCTGCAAAAAGAACAAATCAAGTCACTCGAAATAAGAGTAGCCAAACAATCCATAATCAGAGAAAGGATTGTACTCACACTCGAGTTGCCTGTTTACAAGGTCCATCTCGCCAAGCACATAATCTTCTCGTTCTGTGGCTGGAGCTGGTCTCATTCTCAGTGTATCCAGTTCGCGCTGGGCACTCTTTAGCTCTCGCTCCAGTCTCACGCATCGAGTTTTCATATACTCCATTACTCTGGCATCATTGGCCACCTGAGCCTGTGATCGGGTGGCAGCCTGAGGTTGCGACGAACCAGCTGAAGTAGCGGGTTCTCGTGGCTGTTCAAGGCATCACACAAATCTCATGTCAGAAATGAGAAACCAAGCACATAAGTCAAGCGAGTCAACGGCACATAGCCTTTCAGGAGAAAACGCAAAAGGCATCAAAGATGACATTCATACAAAGTGTAGCAAAAGTACACGCATACTCTCGCGATCATAATGTGTCATTACAGAGCATAAAAATAGGTTCGACTGCCTTAAAACTATGACACAGACTCCGACCTAGCCCTACTCGAACGGGCGGCGACCTCTGTTGCCGGCGCTCCATGGTGGTCATAAATATGTTGGCCAGTCGGGTGCTGGCTCGCTAACATGCTTCAGAGATACTAGTTTCCCGCCGGCCTTCCGAGGGAAGTCAGACATAGCCGCCTCAAAGTTACCCTCTATCCCATGACCTAATATCAGCTTGAGGGTGGACTCCGAGCCGCGTACCGTGAGGGCGCGAGCAAAATTCACCATGGTCGAAGTCCCTGGACCAAGAACGTTGGCGAAGCCATCAACAGTCGACGGTTGCTCGCCAAGCGGAAGCACTTCTTTGTACATGGCGCCAAGTGTGTTGGTGGACTTGGTGAGAGCATCCTTCGCCTGGACGAGCATGGCATCAAGGTCACCTATCACGTGGTCGAGTAACAATTCATCACTGACCACGTCAGAAGGTGCTGGCGCGCCAATAACTCCTTCAACAAAGACCAAAAAGAGCACAAATCACTACGCAGCACTCAGAGGCTACACAAAAATGTCAAAGGGAAAGTTGCTAACCTCCCACATCCCGAGCGAGGCCAGCCAGTCGCTCACGTACCCTCTCTCGCGCACGGCGGCTGTGTCCTTGGTGGCATCCAAAGTTTTCTTCGACTCGGCACGCTGGGAGGCGAGTGCCTCCTCTTGCTCCTTCACCCGGGACTCAGCCGATGCCTTGTCGCCTGAATTTGATGGCAAGAAGTAACTCAAACATTCGACTAAGCAAAGACAGTGTAAAAAGAACTTCGGGTACATAATCAAAATACACTTACGGGTAAGTTGCTCCAAGTTAGCACGCAGACTGTCCCTCTCCTGTTCCACCTGGACAAAAGCTTTGCCTGATTCCACCAGGTTGAGGTAGTAAGGCTGCAAGCACATGAAACAAGCATAAGTTATACATAACCAGTCCCGTATGCGGACTCGACAAAAGACACTTATGTGTTCAATCCAAGGCGCAGGCTTTGCGGCAGATGTCCCGACTTCTGGGGTTGCAACACTCGCAACCTTGGCCGTTTTAATGGCAGTAGCCGTGGCTACTGATTGAACGATCTCAGGAGCAACAGGAGAGACGTCCGGGTGCTCAGGGGTCAAAATTTTGTCGGATGGAGGAGTCGGAGGATGCACAGTCTCAGCACTACGAGTGACAAAAGACAAACAACATAAGCACGAATACCAAAACGAAAAAACTCAGTACAGAAAGCATAGGAGCAAACATGTGCTCCTCTTCCTCCTCACTGTCGAGGTTGTCAAAATTTGGGCCTCCAAAAAGCAGCTCCTCACCCGACTTGGGAGGAGGAGCTGAGCTCAACGGGCTCACATCCAAAGGAGCAGCTTTGGCAGAAGGTGAGGAGCCCGAGTCTCCGTCATCCTTCACACCCGACTCCTTCGCGGGTGAGCTCATAGAAGAGGACAAACCTTGGGCCACCCGACGACGCTTGCGAGTGGGAACCTCGCTCACATGATCAGTCGCGGCCGACTCCTCAGTCTGTACTTCCTCTGCCTCTTCCTCCTCGACCTCTTCCATCGGAGATGTGGTAGCCGAAGGTAGAGGCGATTCATCCCCTCCCTTCGTTTCTACCTCTTGCACCTCCGTTTCATGAGTTGGGCCATTCTCTGGAAGGGGAGGAAGGGTTGACGCTGTTGAATGACCCTGCATATCACAAATAACAATACAAGGCTAAGCAAGCAAAAACACTGAGTGGTCACGCCAGATGACAAATAACACATACGGTTGTACTAACCTCTGGCAAAGGCTTGTCCGGCCCATATGGAGTGACAGGGCAGTCGACGTTGCAGGGGTCGCTTGACTTAATGCTGGTAATGGATCGCACATGCGCCACTACCTCATTCTTTGACACTTCCTCCTGGCTCATTCGACTGGAGTCGAGCACACCCTCATACTGCCACATGGGGTGAGCTCGGGCGCGAATTGGCCACACTCGCATCTTCACAAAGGTGGAAATCAGGTGCGCACATGTGACGTTGCCCAGCAGCTTTCCGATATTTGACAAAAGAGGCGCTGCCTCTGCCTGTTCTTCAGTCGACAGTTGATGATCCCAGGCGTTGGTCCTCGCAAGAGAACTGACAGAAGAGAACTCCGGGATTCCTTCCTGGTCGACGCAGACGTAGAACCATTTTTTCCTCCACCCTTGCGCCGAGTCGACTGGCTTCAGGGCGAAGTAGCGCGTATCGCTGCGCACTTGGATCCCGCAGCCGCCCAGAGGATAGGTGCGGCCGCCCCTCTTGTTCGGCCGGACGAGGAAGATGGACTTCTATAACGCCCAGCTAGGGGAAACCCCCAGAAAGCATTCGCACAAAACAATAAAACAGGCAATGTGCAGTATGCCATTAGGGGTGAAATCATGGATTTGCACCCCATAGGCATACATCAAACCACGCACGAAATCGTGGATGGGGAATGCGACCCCCCTAGTCAAGAACTCCGCAAAACAAACGCGCTCATTGGCGCGAGGTTCAGGGAGTACCTCCTTGGGCGACGGCGCGCAGACGAACAGCTGGTCCGCGGGAGGTAGCAGCTGAAAGGGCATGTGTTGCCCCATGCGTGGTTTTGGTAATTAATGACAATCCTTATGGACTAATGTTTGCTTTGAGATATACTTGTAGCTCTTGTTTATACGAAAAGATTGGAGTTCATGTGTTCGACTCTAGAAGATTTCATGATGACCAAGGTTCCATCCAAGGGTTTATATGAAGAATGGTCATGTGAAGAGTTGAGCTTATTGCAAGCATGGCTTGGAAAAGAAGATTGAGTGAACTTCATGTTTATCTCCAAGCCATCATCTATATCAAGAGAAGAAGATGAAGCGCAAGTGGATTTATGAAGATGGAGCTTAGCGAGGCTCTCCCATAATGGAGTATGGGGGAGCATTTGGAGAAGTCTTCATCAAGCATGTGCTAGCAAGCACAATCAAGAAAGGTGTTCCAACTTGAGAGAGTCAAGATCGTCATCATCTAGCTCAAGTGGAATGCGCAAGGCAAAGGTATGATCTTGATAGGGTTTCTATTTTACCGGTCTCATGTTGTTAGTTTGGAGACCAGGTTATAGGATAGACGGCGTACTATCAAGAGGGGCTCTCAAGTGAGTAACTTGATCGCATCTTTGTGGAGAGCTCAAACCTTTGCATATTTGGCATAACATCTTTCTTGGTTCTTATTTGGCTTTTATCCATGTGAGAATTTAGAGATTGTGTTCATCTCCATACCAAGCTCTAGTTCATCAAAAACGGAATTCATTTGAATATCTTGTGTTGTTTTTGTTGTTGGAGATTTTACCGGTTCATCTCTTGTAGAGAGGTCAAACTCTCCTCTTGTGTTATCCTCCTCACATGATGGACTATGATGTGTATATGCATGATCTTGTAGTGCTTGGGATTATCTTCGGAGCAAGCCCAAGATCATTGAAAACGGAGTCTGGATGGAAAACTTGTTGCATTCTCGTGTTGGAAATATTACCGGTCCTCCTCGAGATAAGGTCCACACCTCCCATGTGTGGCATCTCCTCTATATTTGTGACCCTTAATATTTCCCTTTTTTGTAGGAAAGCTCTTGTCGCTACCTTTCCAACCTCGTTGGTTTCATCTCGTTTGGAGCTTCCTTGCAAAAGTTATTGCATTAATTTCAGGCTTTGCTATTTTGCTGCTGTTTTTCAGTCCGGAGTCTCCGGTCGCGGGGGGCTCAGGGTCCGGAGTCTCCGGCCAGCCGAGTTTTGAAGCCTCACGGCGGCAGTTGCTGCATCGAGGCCGGAGTAGGTCCAGAGTTTCCGAACCGACCGGAGTTTCCGCCCTCTGGGTCCGGAGTTTCTGGCCCTTCTGGTTTTGCTGCGAAGAGCGCATCGCGGTGGCTGTCGCGGTATCAAGGTTCGGAGTGACCCCGGAGTCAGTCCGGAGTTTCCGGCCTCCCAGACCGGAAACTCCGGACTAAGTGGTCTGCCACGGCTCTTTTTCTGGGAGGGGTATAAATACCCCTCCACCTACCTTCAGCCACTTAGCTCTTCCAAGCACGTTTTCCCCCTCTCTCTCCTCCATTGTTGACCTTGGAAAGCTTGCCCTCTCCCAATTCCTCCCATGATTCTTGCATATCTTTGAGGGATTTGAGAGAGGAGATCTAGATCTACATTTCCACCAATCCATCTCTCCTCTAAGTGAGGGGAACCTAGTAGATCTTGATCTTGGAGTATTTGGTGTTTCTCCTACCTTGTTCTTCCTCTCTTCTCCCCCCATAAGCATTAGGTGCTTTTGGTGGGATTCGAGAGTGAAGGATTTGAGCCTTGTGCTCTTGCCATTGCTTCATTGCATCGGTTTGTGCTCTCCACGACGATTCGTGGAAGTTGAAAGCTTGTGAACTTGTTACTCTTGGGTCTTTGGACCCTAGACGCCCGTGTGGTGGTTGAGACCCTTGTGTGGTCACTTGTAGCTGTTCGGGAGCCCCCAATCCCGTTGTGGGTTATGCCCCGGATCGTTGTTGAAAGGCTCCGGATTTCCGCCTCGAAGGATTCTGATAGTGGAAGGTGCACCAAACCTTTGTGGTGCGGTTCATCGGAGAAGAAGGTGAAACCTTTGTGGTTATTGAACCATTGTGTTGGTTGACACCTCTCCAATGAGACATACTCCCCTAAAAAGGAGGAACTCGGGAATACATCCTCGTCTCCGCGTGCCTCGGTTATTTCTATACCCGAGCTCTTTACTTATGCACTTTACATTGTGATAGCCTTCGTGCTTGAAGTATTCTATATTGCTATCTCCTTGTTGCTTGTCTTGTTTAGCATAAGTTGTTGGTGCACATAGGTGAGCCTAGTTTATTTAGGTTGTTGGCTTGTTATTTTAAACACATAGTTTTATTCCGCAATAATCAAGCCTAAACCGGAAAACTTTTAAATCGCCTATTCACCCCCCCTCTAGGCGACATCCTTGTCCTTTCAGCAGCCCGTCCTCACGAAGCTTGTCAAGGTGCGTCTCCTTGATCGAAGACTTCACCCAGTCCCCGTCGCTTTTCTTCAGGCCGGCGGCAGACGCAGATGTGATGGCCGCAACCTTCTTCCCCTTCACCGCCACCGCATCGGTCGCGGCAGCAGCAGTCGCGGCAGCACGCTTGTTGCCCGCTACCTTCTTCATCGTCAAGGAGAGGGTGGTGGAGCGCACAAAGCTCTGGCACAAGAGTAATGGAGGAGTGATACCCAATGATGCTACTATGACAGGCGCGTAGTTGACGAGGGAATCTTGATGCGGTGTTGCTTCTTCGTTCCCCGGCAACGGCGCCAGAAAACGTCTTGATGGCCCTTCACGTAGTTACCCCACAACGGCGCCAGAAAAGGTCTTGACGGCCCTTCGTGTGATTACATGCGTGAAAAGTAAATGGGTTGGGTTGAAACTCCAAGTGCAGAGTGTATGTAGTAGTGGAAGACATTTTCCCCACGAGGGGTGACTCGAGGGTTTAATATCGAACTCTCGGGGAACCAGTATTTCAGGTGTTATCTCCTTATCCTTCTCTTGAGAAGCTGCAACAAAATAAATTGTTTTGTGCCCTCAACCTCACCAAGTAGTTGTCAAGCTCAAGGTGTGAGAATGATAATAAAATAAATATGCAAACAGTAGTAAATATGCAATGATGGTAAAATAAATATGCAAGGATGATGGTAGTAATGATAAATGATATTTTTGGGTTTTTATGATGAATACAAGATGTAAAAGTGTTTTTGTATTTTCGGATTTAATAATGGCAGCAAACAAAAGTGGTGATAAAAGTGTTGGAAAGGTGTTTCTTATGATTAAAAATGGACCGGGGTTCATGGTTTCACAAATGCACTCTCTCTTGATAACGTGGTAGACAATGGAACACAAAAAGTAACATGTAAGATGGCAAGACATGGTTTGACAAGTTATTAATAATATGGGCATCACGTCCTAACATAGAGATCTCAAGTATAAGTTGTTCTCTCTCTTATGCTCCACCAAGATGCGAACTAAATCATAACACCTTAGTAATTAAGATAAATCAGAGCATAGCAATAAGTTCAATGACATGAAGTTAAAATAAGAACATGCTAGATCTAGTCATGGAGGTAGTGGCCAAGGTCACATCCACTCTCCGGTAGCATGGTATTTTTGTTTATCCCTTGTGAGGCAACAAAGTAAGGTAGAAAACCCAAGTGGATCGCATAACTTTCTCTCACGTTCACTGCACTAGCCACCCCCCGTTACTCCAACTAATGCACACGTTCCCCCTCACATGCTCTCATAAACATGCTTGATCATGACAAGTAAATAAGAACGGGGTACATAATATGCATCTACTTTCATAACTAAAACAAAACCATTGCAATCTCAAACATGTATTAACTCATAATAAAGATCCACCACAAAGGAATTACATAAATGACCGTAATCATGTTCAGCAGCTCATACGGTACTAATTAGTGAAGCTCATAGAGAGGAGAGATACATAAGTTACTTCCACAAACCCATAGTCCAGGGGTGGACTACTCCCTCTTCATCATGGTGTCGGTGGAGATGTTGTTGGTGGGGAAGGAGACCACACCGGCAGCGCCCTGCCGGAGTTTCCCCCCTCCAATCTTCAGCTCCAGGTCTCTGTTTCGTGGTTTCTGTGTTCGGCGGCGCTCCCTTTCGCGAAAGCCCTGGGGGGGGTCTATATATAGTCGTTTTTAGGTCAAGACGAAGCTTCGGGAAGAAAGATCGACGGCAGCGGAGGCCCGAGGGCCAGGATGGGGGACCCCACGCGGTCAGGGAATCTGGCCGCGTGGGCCCACCCCTTTCTGCCTTCTGGTCTCCGTTTCTTCGATTCCTTTGCGCCTACGTTTCGTTCCTTCCAAAAAAGTGATCCCCGTAAAGTTTCAGGTCATTTGGACGTCGTTTGGGTCCCTGAAACATCAAAATATAGAAAAAAGGGGTTTTCTGATAGCGGAGGGTTAATTCTAGAAAAATGGGGAAGTTGTTAATTATCCCCAAAACTCAATATAAATCATGAATATAACCCTTATATGATGCACATAACATGGAATAACATGTAATAAAATGTAAAGTTCATGTATGCATTTTACATGCATCAACATCCCCAAGTTTAACCCATGCTCGTCCCGAGTATCTTTTAAAATCAACTCAAACATCCCTATCCCAATATATTTAATAGCATCCAACATAATTCAACCCAAACTTCCAGTAGCTCTCTCATATATAAATGATAGTGGTGGTCTTATTAACAAACCGAAATAACAAAAAAAAAAACAGACGCTCCAAGTTTATACGATAAAGTGCTTTGATCGAAAAACAGAAGTTAGACGTGTGCAAACCGAGAGTGTGTTGGTCTAATGGGGTTGTCTTGACATCCCCAAGATTATGGTCTTCACCATCCTTGGATAGCTCTTGGTGCAGCTCCTCTAATCCCTGTGAAAAAATTTCAAAACACCGTTTCTCCCATTTCTTTTCTCTGGGGTGATATTAGTAGTGATAAACAAATAGGTTCCTTACTGCATAAAATCCTTAGGAAAAAATTCATATGAATGTCCAGAGAGTATATAATGTTGTATGCCTACTCATAAACTCAATTTAATCAAAAAGATTCAAGCAAAATGCTCAAAGAATGCATCAAACAATATCAAGACAGAATCTGTCCAGAAAAACTGCAGCAGCAAAACGTATTTTTCTACCCTACTTAAGCGCGTCAGAAAAATCTGCAAAAAATCACGTGTGCAGAGGATGAAAATTTCAAGCTACAGTTCAAATTACGTTTCGTTCCTTCCAAAAAAGTGATCCCCGTAAAGTTTCAGGTCATTTGGACGTCGTTTGGGTCCCTGAAACATCAAAATATAGAACAAGGGGTTTTCTGACAGCGCGGGGTTAATTCCAGAAAAATGGGGAAGTTGTTAATTATCCCCAAAACTCAATATAAATCATGAATATAACCCTTATATGATGCACATAACATGGAATAACATGTAATAAAATGTAAAGTTCATGTATGCATTTTACATGCATCAAGGAGGAGCGCGAGGAAGAAGATGAAACAGGGGCGGCGCAGGAGGCAAATGGCTAGTAAAAAAATTCTGCCAATACCGTCCTCCCTATTTACCATAAAGCAAAATCAATCACAACCTTCCAAACCACAATCGTGTGCTCCATGGGGAATAATACCGTACACGTGGCGAACGTGGAGGGCAACCGTCGACGGCCACTCCGCCCACTACGCACGGGAAACGAGGAATCCATCATCACGACGCCGCGAACATCGCGTCAAAACGGTAACAAACAAGTCCAAACGGCACAAGTCTTCGGTCAGCACTGCAGCTTGGGGCCCACGTGTCACGTCTCATCCATCACAGCATAACGCACGCCACCGCGTGTCAGACAGCGCAGTCGCCGTAAGCGTCATCCCTGACGTCATTGAAAGCGCTCTGTTCAGAAAAGCATTCGAGTCCGCCCGACGCATATCGGTCACTCGACTGCCTTGCTTGGTTCGGGTGTGAAAAAGCAATGTTAAGGCAAAATTGGTCACTCAACCGTTCCTTCGACTGAGGCATATTACTGCCATCGGGAGCGTATCAAAAATTTCTTCGACTAAGAATATATGGGATAAAAAGATTTGAGATTATCCTCCATTGCAAGCAATAAAGCGCAATCTCGGGGGCTACTCCCATCGGGATCGCTGTCGCGCACCCGATAGAATAATGACAAAATATCAGTCGAGTTCATATACAAAATCATACTCGAAAAAATCCTGAGTTGCGTCCGCCGCAAATATCTCGGATGCTGCACGCATAGTGCAAAGGTAAGACCCGCCGAACTTTCGAGCTGGGCTAAGGACCGTTCCAGCAACGTTAATCCTTATACTTTCCGTGTCAACAGACATGATGAAAAATCCCGATGGACGCGTTGGGTAAATTTCAAAGTTATACTGTAGATCGATTCAGTAAGACCTCCGCGGCATAGTCGAGTCTGACCAGTTTGTTCCAAATTCGAGTCCGGGGACTCGAGTTTGATTGAAAGCTAGTAAGGTTTTGCCCGAATGTGTAGTTAACCGGTCCCGATCCGTCGAGTGTACCGGGCCTACTAAGCTATTTTCCCTTGATCATCATAAGCAAAAACCAAAGTCGATGAAATACTCGACGTAGCCAACATGTGCTATTCATACAGGAATTCCAATTATAAACACAAGTACAAAGAATATGACGTGCACTTACGAACGAGTCCATGCCCGATTCTTCGAGTCAGACAAGTACTCAGGGGCTACTGACAAGGATATACATCCCGAGTACCCTACCATAAGGGTACCTGGTGCACGTGTCGACTAAGGCCCAACTATCAAGAGCCTACATGAAGCCCATGACGAAAGGCCCAACAAGATGGAGTACCCTCTAAGATTAGACATAGGCATAGTCGGTTTAGACTTTCCTTACATGTAAACAGGGTCGGTTGCGAACTCCCGAGACCCAGCCTATTATATAAAGGCTGGGAGGGCCGCCGATCCAGGACAGGCAATACCGGAACCACCAAAATCCTAGCGAGATCGACATCTCGCCAGGACCCCATTGTAGCCCGCATAATCTCACACGATCAATACCAGACAAGCAGGAAGTAGGGTGTTACTCTCCGGAGGCCTGAACCTGGGTAAAATCCCTGCTTTTGCTTGTCAGCCGACGAAACTACCAGCTCTACCATGTTCTCTCCCTCGTAATCTCAACCCTAGGTCCTTAACCATGGGATTTGATGAGTTAACCCCTCGTCATATGTCTTGAAGGATTCAAGACATCATCTTTGTGAAACGGAGCTTAGCGAGGCTCTTCCATAATGGAGTATGGGGGAGCATTTGGAGAAGCCTTCATCAAGCATGTGCTAGCAAGCACAATCAAGAAAGGTGTTCCAACTTGAGGGAGTCAAGATCGTCATCATCTAGCTCAAGTGGAATGCTCAAGGCAAAGGTATGATCTTGATAGGGTTTCTATTTTACAGGTCTCGTGCTGTTAGTGGGAGACCGGGTTATAGGATAGACGGCGTACTATCAAGAGGGGCTCTCAAGTGAGTAACTTGATCGCATCTTTGTGGAGAGCTCAAACCTTTGCATATTTGGCATATCATCTTTCTTGGTTCTTATTTGGCTTTTATCCATGTGAGAATTTAGAGCTTGTGTTCATCTCCATACCAAGCTCTAGTTCATCAAAAACGGATTTCATTTGAATATCTTGTGGTGTTTTTGATGTTGGAGGTTTTACCGGTTCGTCTCTTGTAGAGAGGTCAAACTCTCCTCTTGTGTTATCCTCCTCACATGATGGACTATGATGTGTATATGCATGATCTTGTAGTGTTTGTGATTATCTTCGGAACAAGCCCAAGATCATAGAAAATGGAGTCCGGATGGAAAACTTGTTGCGTTTTCGTGTTGGAAATATTATCGGTTTATCCTTGAGGAAAGTTCCACACCTTCCCATGGGTGGTGACTTTACTCTATTTATGGTTCTTAATATTTGTCGTTACCTTTCAAACAAAGTTGGTTTCATCCCATTTTGAGTTTTCTCGCAAAAGTTATGTGTGTTACAATTTCGGGTTCTGGGTGGCCAGCCCCCAGGCCGGCCTGGCCGGCTCACAGGCCGGGCGCCTCTGCTGGGTGGCCAGCCCCCAGGCCGGCCTGGCCAGCTCCCAGGCCGGGCGCCCTCCAAGCCAGCTTGGTCGGCTCCCAGGCCGGGCTCTCTATGCCGCAGTGATGCCTGTTAGGCCAGCCTCCAGGCCAGCCAGGCCGGCTCCCAGGCCAGCCTCCCTGCACTGCCCAATGAGCACATTTTAAGGGGACCTATTTAAAGGGGCTTTCTTCCCCAATGGTTCTCTAACCTCTTGAGCTCGTTTTTCCTCTCTCTCTCCTCCATTGTTGACCTTTGGAAAAGTTTGCCCCCTCTCAATCCCTCCCATGATTCTTGCATATCTTTGAGGGAAAAGTGAGAGGAGAACTAGATCTACATTTCCACCAATCCATTCCTCCTCTAAGTTAGGGGAACCTAGTTGATCTTGATCTTGGAGTTCTTGGTGTTTCTCCTCCATTGTTCTTCCTCTCTTATTCCCCCATAAGCATTTGTTGCTTAGTTGAAATTTGAGAGTGAAGGTTTTGAGCACTTGTGCTCTTTCCATTGCTTTGTGCATCGGTTTGTGCTCTCCACGAGGATTCGTGGAAGTTGAAAGTTTGTAAGCTTGTTACTCTTGGGTCATTGGACCCTAGACGCCTTTGTGGTGGTTGAGACCTTTGTGGTCACTTGTAGCCGTTCGGAAGCCCCCAATCCAGTTGTGGGTTGTGCCTCGGATTGTTGTTCTAAAGGCTCCGGATTCCGCCTTGAAGGATTCCGATAGTGGAAGGTGAACCAATTCTTTGTGGTGTGGTTCATCGGAGAATAGGGTGAGCCTTTGTGGCGTTGAGATCGACCTTTGTGGTGCCCCACACCTCTCCAACGAGACATACTCCCCTAAAAAGGAGAAACTCGGGAATACATCATCGTCTTCGTGTGCCTTGGTTATTTCTATACCCGAGCTCTTTACTTATGCACTTTACATTGTGATAGCCTTCGTGCTTGAAGTATTCTATATTGCTATCACTTTGTTGCTTGTCTTGCTTAGCATAAGTTGTTGGTGCACATAGGTGAGCCTTTATATTTAGGTTGTTGGCTTGTTATTTTAAACACCTAGTTTTATTCCGCAATTATCAAGCCTAAACCGGAAAAGTTTAATTCGCCTATTCACCCCCCTCTAGGCGACATCCTTGTCCTCTCAGTAGGGGCCTATCCGCCCGAGTATGTGTAGATCGAGTCGTGTTCCATGTTCTACCCCGACTCGAGACGAAATTTCGGCAGCACCTCCCCGCTGTTCTTCAGAATACACGTCTCGAGCTTGTCAAGCCGAGAGGGTGTGCATCCGAAGAACAACGGGGAGGTGCTGCCAAAATTCCATCTCAGGAAGGGGTAGAACATGAAACACGAATCAATCTACACATGCTCGGGCTGTCCAAAAACATGGACAATCCGGAAGAGGTACGGTTATAAATATGCAAAGATGGACAATCCTGCATATTTATAAATTTGTAACCCTTCCGGACAGGATCTGACTCGGGTTACGTGACTGACTTGGTGATCTGGACCAAAATAAACCTATGCAGCAAGAGAGGCGAAAGATTTATACCCTCGAAGCGTGATCGGTGGCCAGAGCACGTCGGAAGCTGGGCGACGAAACAGGGGCACCGAGGCGGCCCCTCCTCAGCTGGAGAAGAAGCCCCGCAACGACGCGCGGTACCGACTGTGCTGGCTGGCGGGAAGCTACGTCATCTGAAAAAGAAAAATAATTAAACATTAGCACACATGTCTGACAACATAAATATTCATGAAAATGCTTAAAACAAAAATTCTATAGCTAACAGCTAACAACTAAACCTACCCTAACACTAACAACTAACACTAACACTAACACTAAAACTAAAACTAAAGCTAACACTAACCCCAACACTAACACTAACAACTAATTCTAACAAAAAACAGCTAACACTAACATTAACACTAACACTAAAACTAAAGCTAACACTAACCCTAACACTAATTCTAACAACTAATTCTAACAAATTAATAGGAAAATTAAGAGGTAAATTACCTCTGATCGGGTCGGGTGTAGTCGAGGGCGGGTCGAGGCAGTGGCCGGACGCAGGGGCTTGGCGGCGGGCTTCTTCTGCAACCGGTGGAGGGTGCGGGGCCGAGCGGCCGGAGGGGAGCGGGGAGGCTGCGGGGATGAGCGGCCGGAAGGGAGAAGGGAGGCTGCGGGGCCGGTGCGGCCGGAGGGAAGCACGACGGCGGTGGGGACGAGCGGCCGGAGGTGAGCGAGGAGGGTGCGGGGCCGGTGCGGCCGGAGGGGAGCACGACGGCGGCGGGGACGAGCGGCCGGAGGGGAGCGGGGAGGCTACGGGGCCGTGCAGCCGGAGGGGAGCACGGCGGCGGCGGGGACGAGCGGCCGGAGGGGAGCGGGGAGGGTGCGGGGCCGTGCGGCTGGAGGGGAGCACGGCGGCGACGCAGCGGCGGTGGGGTGGAGGGTGCGGGGTGGAGATAGGTGGATTTGGGGATGCGGCTGGCGCGCGCGGCTTAGATCTAGAGGCATAGGGCTATCCATTTATTCATTTTAAACAATTTTTTTTGTTTTTTGACATTATTTTTAAACCAATATTTATTTTAAGAAAACAAATATTATTTACTAATACAATTATAATTAAATCTTCATATTTATTTATTTATTTATTTTAAGAATACAAATATGGTTCCGACGCTCCAGAGCCCCGCATCGGCGAACCCCCTGGAAAAAGTCAAAGTTTCTGTCTACCCCCTAGACCGGAGCCGAGAGGGGGTAGGACAGTGGACTTGTTTCCTTGGTTGTGTTAGGTTAGGCCATAGGAAGATGGGAAACCAAAGTATACCCCCAAATAAACACAAGATTACATCCGGTTTGCCCGAAGGGGGAGTTTTCACCACTAAGTGCAGAAACTCACTAGAGAGAAAGTGAAGTCGGTGAAGCCGGTCACACCCCGGAGTAGGATCTTGGACATTTACAACACACAACACACTTGTATACATTGGTATGGAACAACCTAGGTTTTTGTGGGGTTCCGACGCTCCGGGGCCCCGCTTCGGCGAAACCCTAGACCCGCTGGAAAAAAGTCAAAGTTCCCGTCCCCCCTTGACAGGAGCGGAGAGGGGTAGGCCAGTGGACTTTTTTGCTTGTTTGTGTTAGGTTAGGACATAGGAACATGAGAAACCAAAGTCTACCCCCAAATCAACACAAGATTCCATCTGGTTCGACCGAAAGGGGAGTTTTCACTTCTAAGTGCAGAAACTCACTAGAGAGAAAGTGAAGTCGATGAAGCCGGTCACACCCCGGAGTAGGATCTTGGACATTTACAACACACAACACAGTTGCATACATATGGTATGGCACAACCTAGGTTTTGGTGGGGTTCCGACGCTCCGGGGCCCCGCTTCGGCGAAACCCTAGACCCGCTGGAAAAAAGTCAAAGTTCCCGTCTACCCCCTTGATCGGAGCCGAGAGGGGGTAGGCCAGTGAAATTTTTTGCTTGGTTGTGTTAGGTTAGGACATAGGAACATGAGAAACTAAAGTCTACCCCAAATCAACACAAGATTCCATCCGGTTCGCCGAAAGGGGAGTTTTCGCCTCTAAGTGCAGAAACTCACTAGAGAGAAAGTGAAGTCGGTGAAGCCGGTCATACCCTGGAGTAGGATCTTGGACATTTACAACACACAACACACTTGTATACATATGGTATGGCACAACCTAGGTTTTGGTGGGGTTCCGACGCTTCGGGGCCCCGCTTCGGCGAAACCCTAGCCCGCTGGAAAAAAAGTCAAAGTTCCCGTCTACCCCCTTGACCGGAGCCGAGAGGGGGTATGCCAGTGGACTTTTTTGCTTGGTTGTGTTAGGTTAGGACATAGGAACATGAGAAACCAAAGTCCACCCAACTCTTGCGATAATATTCACACACATGCGATAACACTTACGCAATTTCTTGACGTGCAATTCTGAGAGACAAGATTCGCGACGTCATTTTATGTGGGTGGAGACCGCTATTCGGTGTAGCTATAAACATAAAAATGAATAAAAAACATATTAAACTTAATTGAGAGTAATAAATAAATACATAAAAATGAAGATTATAAAAAAAAAACATGGTAACTATTCGGCGAAACTATATACATATAGCTATTCGGTGTAACTATATACATAAAAATAAATTAAAAACATATTAAACTTAATTGAGAGTAATAAATAAATACATAAAAATGAATAGAAAACATATTAAACTTAATTGAGAGTAATAAATAAATACATAAAAAGGATAGAAAACATATTAAACTTAATTGAGAGTAATAAATAAATACATAAAAATGAATTTTATAAAAAAACATGGTACCTATGCCGACGGCAAAGCCGTCGGCGTAGCTCTACGCATAAAAGAAAGCATAAAAAATAAAGATTAAAAATCATTTATTCTTTGCCGAGCGGAGGCTAAGACGTCACCAACTTCCTAAACTGACCCTACGCCGACGGCCGAAGATACGCCGACGACTGCCGTCGGGGTATAATGTCTACGCCGACGGCCATGTCAACGGGCTGGCCTCGTCGGAGCCTACGCCGACGGCCTTGACAAAAAGCCGTCGGCGTAGGTTATGGCCGTCGGCGTAGAACCTCTTTCCTGTAGTGACCGATACACGCATGACCTATAAATCGGAAGGGAGCGAGTAGTGTATTATTGGTCTAACTTTACTAAGCTTGAAAAACACAGGTTAATTTGAGATAGTGAGTAGTTATGGAAAGACAGCCTAATAAAAAATGAATCATTACCCATGGTGGTGCGTACGCACCCACCAGCCACCGTTCGATCTCCATTTAGATGCGTGCGCACACCCCTCCCGCGTCTTTGACTCCTCTCTTTTGGACTCATTAGTTATGATCTGCCACCAGTGGGCCAAGCATGTCCGGAATTTTCATTGTTAGCAACGGCGGGAATCTTCCTTCCCTCCATGTCTTCGCGGGTTTTTTGGCGCCAACTTTCACTTTCCCTCCATCTTTAGCTCTTCACTGAAATATTCCCTCTAGTCTCGTATGTAGCTTTTCCATCAGCATATATAAATATAGGGCACAGCGCCACCAGATTCATATGCACTAGCCTTTCACCTCATTCCGTTTCACGTTAGTAGCATCCTTTTCCACAACCATGTCGATCTGCGGGGGGCGAAGGTTGGCTGTGCAGGCCGTTTCTCCTCGTTCCGCGACGGTAGCTGCTGCTGATAGGAGTCTGGCCCTCCATGCAGTAGTTGCTGTTAGGGTTGGGACTGGCCAAGGCTGCATCCCGTTCGTGATGTGGCTAGAGCTTTTGCTCGCCACTTCTCCCTGGCGGAAGATGTTGCCAAGGCCAGCGCCCACTCAGCAGGAAAATATATTGTTTGTTTTGCAGATCTTGAATCGAAGAAAAGAGCGCTACAACAAGAGGGTCCTGCAGTCCTCGGTGCCATAGGGACGTTCATGCTTTCACCATGGACGTTCATTACAAGGTTTGGATGGTCTGAGACAGTGGGATGATCTGTCTCCTTTGTTCCTCAAGGATCCATCGAGAATATAAGGTGGAGCTAGCTGCCATTGTCAGTTAATAAAATAGGAATTGGGCAGACAGTAAACACATGGCACGTGATCGTTTCAGAAAAGTGCAATCACTGAAGCATGAGGCACTCTTTTTTCTATTATTCCAGACTACACTGTATAAGGTATTTTTGACTGTACAATGACAACACCATACGGCATCTCTAGGATAAGTTTTATGGATTATATCAGAATAGAAAAATATGTAAGGTTTAATCCTTCGCCGTAGAATTCGGATATTTACAATAAAATAATTTCTGCGCCGTTGGTTTATTTATTTCAAACATATATTTATAATGTAATAGAAGCATCAACTATTCATCTTCTTTTCCATTCAGCTTCATTAGAAAGAAGAGCAAAATAGGGGGAAGCATGCAAATACAATCCATCACTAAATCAAAGAACTTACAATGCATTGAAGCGCATCATCCTTTTATTATTACACGGTTCTCTTCACCATAGAAAAACAAGTCATAAAAACCCTAGCAGTAAGGACATGATGTTTTGGCTCACGGGTGCAGACGAACTCGTTGTGCAAAATACATTTTTAACGCATTTCAAAATGTTAGAAATTTCAAACAAAAATTTTGGGTGTTCATATGAAAAATGTCTATCCGTACAAAAAAGTTTCGAATCGAAAAGACATTTTGTGTGACCGGTAAGAAAAAAAATGTTACGTGCAGAGTCATTTTTGAACACCGGGGATTTTTTTTTACTCCGGCCGCACAAAATGTCTTTTCATCCCCATTTTTTTTGTACGAACATAGAATATTCGTATGTACACCCGAAATTTTTGTTTGAATTCTTTTGACATTTAAATTTTTTTTTTTTGGGTAATGAGTGTAGATGCATGTAACATCCCAAAATTGTAACCCAGCTTTATTAGTCAAATTTGTGGGCCAACAAAAACTTTTGTTATTTTTGTGTGTTTGTTGTTTTTGCTTGCTTGTGTTGGTTTGTTTGCTAAAACAAAAATAAAAAAAAAAAGAAAAAAAGAAAAGAAAAGAAACATAATAAAAAGTTCCCACATAAATCATGTGACAAAAGTCACACAAAATTCATCTTATTAAGAAAATCAAATTTTATTTTTTCAAAACAAAATTCAGTGGGGTGACAGGTGATCACTCTCTCTTTGTTCTCATATTCTTTTCCCTCTCCAAAAATATTTCTAAAAATCTTAAATTTGAATTTCATTTCTTTCTTGAACTTTCCCAAACCACAAAATGTGCTAGGTTGCACATACCAAATAAAGTCCACCACCATACCATAAATCTTGTCAAATATACAAGGATCAAACCATGAAAAGAAATCCTAGAAAATAGAATTAAAGTTTCAGTGGAGCATTTCATCGAACACGTTGGAGACAGAACTCGAGTTCATCTCCAACCCGTTGAAACCGAAAATCAAATCGATCGATTTGATGGATCCCTGCATCCATTGCTTGCTCCACACCCTCCCCTTCACTCCCCTCAGTCGCCAGAGCAAGGAGGAGGCGTGCCATTTGGTCCTTCGGCTCGTGGCCGCCGCTGGCCGCACGCCACCGTGCTGTGCACCCGTGCCGACGATGGAAACGTGCGGAGGAGACGCCCAGCTGGCCCAGCCCTGCACCATGCATCACCTCACCCCTCACCGCACTCGTCAGAACGGAGGAGACCGCGCCCTGACGCTCTGAGGCGCCGTGCGCCAGCCGCCATGTCGAAGCTCTCCGAGCTCTGGCCGCGCGTGGACGCCGACGCCGTTCTTCTCCACCACGCCACCCCAGCTCGCGTGGCTCGTCGCAGACGCTCCTCTGCCACCCAGCGACCTCAGGGACACGTCCCCGTCAGCCCTAGTGGCCCGCAGCCGCGCCATTGATCCATCTACTCCGCGGCCCGCGCCATGGACGCCGTGCCGTGTCGAGCTCGTTTTCGAAGCCGCGCGTGCACCTCTCTCCCCCTAAGCCCTAGAAGGACACCCTACGGTCGTCGCCGTGCAGCACCGCCACCAATGGCGTGCTCTCCCACTCCCCAAACCACTCCTACACCCTGTCCACGGCACGCCGGCGATCGGCAATAAAAAGCCACCCCGCACCCGTGTCTCCACACCCCGCCATTTCCCTCTCCCGCACTCCCCACACACCCCGTGCACCTCCAGGAGGGAGGAGCCCCTCCCTCGAAGCCCCATTTGCCTCTGAGTTTCCTCGAGCTTCGCCGGAGCCGAAGGTGGAGGTCGATCACGGCCCGGCCGTGATACTCCCTCTTTCTTTCCTCTCTGACCTGCATCCTCACCACCATGATCACCGCACTCAACCGCCGCGTTTCCCCCTTGTTTCGTGCACAGACGAGCCGAGGAGGACCCGCCGGAGTTGACGCACGGCCGCGGAGGAGGAGAACTTCACCGACGCCGTTGCAGCCTTCCCCAGCACGCACAAGTTCGCCCCGAGCCTTCCCGTACCCTCCGCCGTCGAACGCCATCCTCTGCCTCGTCCCTAGGACACCCAGGTACACCCCCTGACCCCCCTCGCCGTCGCCGAAGCTCCGGCGCCGCCGCGAGTTAGAAGTCGACGAACGCGGGCTCTGTCAGCCGTTCGATCTATGATCAACGGTCACATACCGCTTCGTCTCGTTTTGACACCGACAAGCGGGACCCACCCGTCAGCGTTTTAAACTTTTCCAGCGCGGGAACAGTTTCCCGTTGAGTCACTGACGTGTAGGCCCCACATGTCATAATTCTCAACATTATCCAAATCAATTAGTTTTTCTAATTTAAATTCCAGAGGATTTCAGTACTGGTATGAACTTTGAAATTCAATATCTCGAGTTTTAGGAATCCAAATAAATCAAACTCAAATGTTCTGGAAAGCTTATAAAATTCTTTAACTCACCAAAGTGGTCTCATCTCATTTAAATAAATAATAAAAATGTATTAATAAAAATGCTCCAGAAGGTTTAAAACACTAAACCATTTGTTTCTGGAGTTATATAAATCCAAATAACTTGAAACCAATTTTGGTAGCTTTGTATTAGGATCCTTTAGCTCACCAAATTTTGGTAGAATTAATTGAGTAGTGTAAACTCCTTAGCCTTTGGTTGAACTTCAGTGCACCCTTCTGCACTAAACCCATAGTGTGATTTATCAGTAGGTCCAATTAAGCTCAAACCAATTTTGTTAGAACACTTGTAGCCAAAGTTAGTTGCCCCTAAAAGGATTTAATTTTTGGAGCAACCTAATTTGTTTGGTAGCTAAAACTGGTTTGAAAACCTTCTGAACTAAAACAAATGTGTAGGGAGTTTGGTAACTCCAAATGACCCCAATCCAATTGGGTGATCTTCTACACATCAGTAGCTATCCATAGAAATTTAGTTTGAATTTTTGTGACCAACATAGATTAAATGGTGAATTAAATGGTGTACCACTAGATTCTGCCTTAGTTTGAAAGCAATTAAATAAAGTTTAATTCAATTAAATTAAAACCACCTTGTGTTGCTTGATGTGTGCAGTAGCTAATTGTAGCATTTGTGATTGTAATGATGTGATGATGTTTGAGCTAGTGTAGTGATTGTTTGTTTTGCTTGTTTAACGTTTAGACGATACCATTGACGGATTTATCGAAGAAGGAGGTTTCGCTGAACCCGAAGATCAGGACCAGTACCACTGTGTTGAACAAGGCAAGCTACTTCACTGAGCTTGCATTTATATACATCTATTTTAGTCTCCAGAGTTATTCCAAGGAATCAATGATTTTAGAAAAATCCCTTTGCAAAATACCTAAAAACTATTTTTGCCACCTTATGTAGAAGTATAAAGTAGTTATTTAAAACTATAAGTTGGGAAAAACAATGTTTTTTTTTTAAAACTCCTTTGAAGGTATTTGGATGAAGGTGAAATGCCGAAAGGTCGGTATTAAGTTGGAGAATGGTGGTGTTGTTTTGGAAAAGTGCACATTGTGTCCTAACACTATGGCGACCAACCAATAACCGGTGCGACCACATTTACCCACATATGGGCAAGGGCGTAGTCATATAATTTGCTCGTGTTAGTACTGGATGCCTCAACAACGAGGATGACCTCGTTCCATGAGGGGATGGTTTGGTGACCTACCCCCTGACCTGGGTCCTCTTCATTGAAGTCTACCGGAAGCCGGTATGAACATGTCGGAGGAAGAGGATTGAAGGGCTCCCTTGGGTCCGCCGGACAGAACTACGAGTCCTCACACTTAGTTTCTGAGGATTTGAGTGTCGATGGAAAGTGTCGTAGAGGCAGGGTCCTATACTAGCATGAGCAAAGGACAGACTATGGCCGGGAACTCAACTTCGCATACCTCTGGTATGGCGGGACGTGGCTGACACGATGAGTGACCGGATGGGTGTGGGAAAAGCGTGCTACCTCTGCAGAGGGTAAAACTATTCGAATAGCCGAGTCCTCGGATATGGACAGTTGGGAGGCTGTCTTAAGACCATGTGCAATTTTTATAAAATGTTGAGTTTTGAAAGGAAAATGAAGTAGAAAAAGGTTGCATACCTGTACCAATGAGTTGGTACGAGGTTGTGATGGGTTTGGGAACCATGATTGGAATGTGGTTGGATACCGGAGGAGTTTCGGGGAAACAGCTAAAATGATGTCTTCTCAAAGGATGGTTGTAAAAATTTCTTCTTCCCCTTTTCAGAAAAGGCTTTCTTCTAAGTCGTTTCAAAGCTAAGTAAAAGTTTACAAACTAAAACTAGTGCTTACTCTAGTTGGGGTAGTTTGCGAGTACATTCAAATGTACTCATATTGGTTTCGTCCCTGGCTATTGTCTTAGCCAGATTTCGAGGAGCCCTACGTTGAAGAGGAGTTCGGCGACGTCTCTGCGAACTAAGATCTTCATAAGTCAGCTGCCTGTCGGTGTTGTTAGGATGAATTAGCCCTACTATCGTAGCTTCCGCTGAATAAAGATGATTGGCCCTTGAAGGCACCTATGTATAATTAGGCCCGTATGGCCCTGGTTGTAAGACTTTAAACTCGGTATTGGATGTAAACTTTGATATTCAGTTCGGATTATGTGCAACGACAGACTGATCACGGGATCGTTGTGTTAAGCATAATCGGGTATTTCGGACGGCTAGTCCGGGGTCCCCACAATGCACCTATAAGCCGAAGTGGATTTCCCTAGCAGTAAACGCTTCTTAACAGATTATTAGTTCTCGGCCTTGTTTCCTACAGAGCCAGTTTTTTTAGTGTCGTACTGTCGACCACTGACCGGAGGATCCATCACCAAGAACAAGTCATTTTTAGGATCTCCTTCGCTGTCTTCTTGCTTAACGAAACTGTCTAACGTCGACAGCCGCATATATGTGATTTTCGTCCCGCTCTTGTCTACTGCTCAGGTCAATCTTGGTAATGTACTCCAATCTGGAAACAACATGATAGAACCGGTATGGCAGATTATTCTCTACTTCTTAAATAGATGATCGAATCCGTTAAAAGCGATGATACCTTGTATTTTGTATGTACATTGTATGTATACCGTACTTATCTAATATTCCTTCTACTGACCGAAAGAAGATGCCTTGGGCTTTAGTGGGACCCTAGCCATTGTTCCGCTTCTTTTGGACTACTAGTACACGTGCACGTGCAACGCACGTATAATGTGGTTTTATGACTGTAGTAACAAGATGATCATTAATTCTTTTCTCCCTAAAAAAGATGATTATTGATTTTTGATAATTAACCCGTATGTGAAATTTATGTGGACAAAGATGGGTTCAATGTTGCTAATATCATTGAGTTTTGATAATTGAATTGTAGTTTATCTTCACAAGAGTTTTAATTGTGGTACCACATTCAAACTTTGATCTATATATTTTTCAAAACTATCTAGTAATGTCACACGTGGCAATGCACATTGAACGCCAATTACACAATCATGGCGAACTTAACCACTGCACCGAAAGGTGCTTCAGAGCAAAAAAAAAATGAAAGGAATATAAAGGACTACCACCATCTTGCTTGCCGTCACGTACACTGGAGTACCCAAGGTATTTCAGTGCAAGGAGAACCCCTGCAGGATAGAACCTGAACGCCCAAATGTACCGAATCAAGTACTTGAGAAATTGATGTGCACTAAATCCTAATAACTCATAGGTTGAACATTTCTAATAGCCAATTGTACCCCTAATAAAAGGTTAGAATCCTACTTTCCAGAATATATCAAACAAAGCACAAATTACCAATTACATGAAGGCATCACTCAATAATAAAAATCATTCTGATTTGATATAGTGGGAACACATAAACTATTTATTTTTGTGGAAGGTCGACATGTAAATAAAGTTAGGAAGTCTGGCCAGGTATTCCAGAATATATGCCACTATTTTGTTTCCAGAATAATAAAATCTTGAAGCAAGTTTTAATCTTACAGAAATTGGCTGTGAGCCCCAATTACCAAAGAATAATTAAACAATGGTTTGCTACTATGAAACAGGCTATATATAATTTTTATTAGCACTTGCAGAGCTAAGTAAGTTGCATAGAGTATTAGAGAACATATACTATGCAATAACTAAAGAAACCATGTGCATCCATATGGTATGTCTTACTGAACTTTCCGGCGGTCTGGATGCATGTAAATTCTTCTCTTGTGGTATCCATGGTCAATAGATGTACTCACCAGGATCTGTACGTTGTAAACTCAATCGACGGTATACGAAAAGGATGCAAGATTTAACAACTTGACTTTAGCAAAACCTATGTGGATGTCGGTAGGATATTACTAAAATCTCACCAATCAAACAAAATCATTAACAGACATGTCACTCGGATGCAATAAATCTGATCAGAACAAAATTAAAGCTCATAAATTTGTATCAGTAGATCTAGGATGCAATTTTATCAGAATCAACCGTCCTGCTCTATTCACCTCTATACTCTATTCCTCGGTAAATTTAGTGACAGAATCATAATAAGATCAAATAATATATTTGGTACCTCAATTGACTTTGGGGTCGGGCATGCCAGAGAGCCCTCCGCCGGCCCCAGCGGCGGCACGGGGCCGCGTGAAGCCGAGCATCTTCTAGAGGTTAGTCCGGATGCTCATGGAGCAGAGGAAGTAGAGAAAGACCATGGCGCAGTCGGTGGGGTCGTTCCCGGCCGGGCAGTCCGCGGTGGCTCATGCGCTGCACTGCTCGTCCAGATCGAGCAACTTCCGCGTGACGCTGGGACTTATTAACTCCAGCACCGAGACGCCACTGCCCGACCCGTCCGTGCTCCAGACGCTGCAGAGCATCTCACCTAGCTAGCCTAGATCGCGCAAGCTCCAGATCGGGTCGTCCCCGACCAAATTCGCACGGGCGCGCCCATGTACATTACACTGGCTTCAACACGAATTCGATGAAATAACTGAAATAATTCGCATGATCAGAGCCTCCTGAGGATTTCTGCATTGTTTGCCAAACAAAGTCGATCAAGCTATCACCGTATGATGCATGGCCTTCTGCAGCTAGTAGGTAATAAGCACTAATTGCAGAAATAGCGGCGGCGCGCCAGGGAGCTCGCGGCGGCGTGCGAGGAAGTTAGGCGCGAGGCTCAGGGGAGCTCGCGTTGGTGCTCGGGAGAGAGGGCGCAGCCGCTGCAGCAGCTCCTGTACCGAGAGCTCGTGGCGCTCTCGCGTGGCACGGTGGTCGTCGGACACCTCGTACTCGACCTCGTCATCGTCTTCGTCGCCGGTCGGGCGCAGGGGCGCGGGGAGGGGCGGGGATGGGGGCGATGGGCGGGTGGAGGGGGAGGGGCAGGCCATGGGAGGGGTGATGGCAGGGAGTTGGGGCCTGGGCTTCTCCATCGCGGGGTTTGGGATGAGAGCTGCGAGGCGGCGGTGGTGGCGATCGAGACGGAGGCAGCGAGGATGGACAGCGTCGCTGGTTCCTTGCCTTTTACCAACCTGTTACCGGTGGCAATTCCTGTAATTAACAACAAAACGAAAAGATGTGTTGAGTTGTCAAACATTGGAACGATCTGGGTCGTTGATCATATATTGAATGGCACAAATTTAATGTATCCCAAACATGTTTGCTCTTTTAATAGTAGTATAGATGTAATGATTGCACTGCTTAGTCATGCGAATATTATTTATTTTAGTATATTCTGGAGTGGACAACGACCATGTCACTGTTCGTCTTCTACCTTTCCAGTCGACCTGTAACTTGAGTTTCATGGGCATTCCAGTATTGTGCTTCCTAGCTAACCTGTCGTGCTCGAGTCCTCCAACAAAATATCAAGCTTACTAATTACATCCATTTAGCAACGATTAACAGACTATACTACTCCCTCTGTTTGGAAAATGATGTCTTAGATATATCAAAATTTGGATGTATGTGGACATGCTTTAGTATACACATACATCCAAATCTAGATATATCCAAGCCATCCTTTTTCGAACGGAGGGAGTACTTCATAATAGACATCACACCCTCCACTATTGCCAGCTCCGCCGTACAATTTTCACATTTTTGTGCTCGTATAAATCATCTCCATGTTCTTAACACCAACTTCGTCGTATTCGTCCGAACTACATCATTTACCATGATTCGATAAGGATCTACAGAAAAGGCGCAAACCATGGCATACGAACACCAGATGGACAAGGGCAGGGCGGAAAGCCCCGTTAGAGCAGAGCCATCCCTACCGACGACCTTTGAATTTTTGAACCGTGAGCTTTTATACTACAAGCCGACTAATGGAACATAGCAGGGTGGGTCCCCAATTCAAATTCAAACCACATATACGTCCAAAAGGGTTGCTGTTAAGTGTAGCTTGCTTTACCATCTTCGGTTAATCAAGTTTGACCAAAAGGGACACGTGGAAGCCACCGGGTGCGTGCGTACCCACCACCATGGGTAGAGATTCCACACTCTAATGTTAACACGTGCTCCGAGAAGTGTGGATTTTTGACATATATGGGACAAGACTACAAAACAGAAAAAAAAATCATTGCAATATTTTCTTTCATGATTACATATATCTACGCGGATTTGGTGCCATGGGGTAGTAGTGCATATGGTGCCCACCGTTGGATAACACGATCACGCGCTCTCTTGATGAATCTATACTCAGTAGAACCGTATGTGCATGCGACGGCGGAAAGTTTCCGTTTATTCTCTTTGACTCATGCATGTGTTGCCGTCCGCGTCCTTTAGACATTTTGAACATCACATCCACATACATTAGATATTTCCAACGTCATACCCACATCCATTAGACAATTCGCTTTGAGAATTTCATAAAGGTAGAGAATGACTACTTTTCGCATGCACCATGGCCACACAACAATTCACGTGCATCCTTTAAGGCCATGGTCCAACACCATACAACATTTCCCTCAAACACCATACAACAATTCTTTCCATGTATGGTATGTGGAATTATCTAAAGGAGATGGATGTGAGAGAAAACAAGCATGCACCATACAACAATTCTCTCCATGCATGGTATGCACGGCAGGCATGGCCAACACCATACCAAATATTTCTCTCCAACACCATACAACAATTCTCTCCATGGTATATGGAAATGTCTAAAGAAGATGGAAGGAGAGAGAACAAGAATAATGCATGCACCATACAACAATTCTCTCCATGCATGGTATGCACGGCAGCCATGGACAACACCACACAAATATTTCTCTCCAACATCATACAACAATTCTCTCCATGGTATATGAAAATGTCTAAAGGAGATGGAAGGAGAGAGAACAAGTATAACCATGCATTTTTTGTGCTCTCGGTGTGACTGCCGTCAACTTTTTCCGTTTGCATTGGTTTCCATCTTGTGCTCCCTATAGTAGATCCAATGGTTGGATGTGGGTGCACCGCTACCTCACATGACACCCCACTATTTTCCTTACATATATTCGCCCACGTTCTATACACTAGAAAAAACAGCATCGTCGAAGAACAAGAAGAGAAGTACAAACGGAGCCACACCGATGCATGCGTCCATCTCTATATATGTAGATATTTGTGAAGCTGCATACGTTTAATCGTTTATTGATCTTCTTATGCGATCGACGACGTACGCTAACTGTCATGCATGCACGACGTACGCACGTTCGTGTGATCGATAACCATGTATAGCTACTGGAGTACTTCATTAGCTATAGGAACGTAGGTATTATTTGAGCTGGATGGATCTTAAGGTTACTGGCGTCGGCTAGTGTATGGCCCGGTGAACTTCCGGCCGCCGGAGCCGGCCTGGCGCTGGAAGTTGAAGTACTTGGCGGCGACGGGGGCGCCGAGGTTGTAGCAGCGGGCGAAGCTGCGGGTGTTGAAGTTGTGGCGCATCGACGGCGCGAACACCGTACCCCGGCCCAGCTGCCGGAACAGCACCAGCACCATGCGGTGGATCCCCGTCGCCGGCGCCGGGCTCTCGTAGCACACCACCTCCCGGCCTGCGCGCAGAAAATTCGGAGTCAGAACTGGTGTATCCAACCAAGCTGAGTCTAACTGTACATGCAGATCAAGTGCATATATACACATTCGCAGTGTAAGAAGATGAGTGGATTGCTCACCATATGTGTCGTCCGTTGATGCTGGGATATCGGTCACCATCCTACATGAAGCATGGACATAAATCGATCGGTCGATAGTTAGTTAGCATCTGTGCATATGTGCTGAAATATGCATATATAAAACCGGGAGTATGCATGACTTATTTGTACATACAATGAACCAATCCTGATGTGGCTGTGTGCATCACTCGATGCAGAGGCTGTGATTAATAAATTCCCTTTTCTAAAAATAAAAAAAACCAATCCTGATTGCATACACTATATGTCCGTTAACACGCGTCCCACATGCACATATGTTCTGTTACGTTCTTGGATGCATCATATATTATCACTATCTCTCTATATACATTGCCTAGCTACGAACAAGACACCAAGAGATAATAAGCTAGCTAGCATGGTTCCAAAAATAATGAGGCTAGCCAGGTGCTCTCACCAGTGCAGATATTCCCTCAAGGTCGGATTGCTGGGGTTAGGAGCATCAGGATCCACCATGACCTGTGTATCATCGCGTTCACAAATTACAGTTAGTTACCGAAGACAACTAAAAATATTTGACTGTATCAAGACATGTCGGGCTTACAAGGGTATATGTCACACTGCTATCGTCGCCTCCAATCTCGACGCTGGGCCTGCCTGATACCGCCGGTGAGCGGAACTCCATGCCATTGATGATGGGCCTACCGTCGTAGAGCACCGTCATATCGACGGTGGTACGGAAGGGGTCTATCACTTCTCCTATCACTCGTCCGGTGACCAAGGAGTCATTTGACATTTCTATATAGTGTGTTTATATGGAGACGGTTTATATTTATGTATGAAAACGTAGTATATATGCTAGTGGATGTGTGTGATGTCTAGCTTCTGTGTGTAACGGCTTGGTACAAAGATGCAAAGGTAGGTACTCAGGTGTGGTATTTATAGTAGTAGCTAGCCATGAGAAGACAAAGACCCATGCATCTCCCACGAAGCTGGATTACTTTTTAGTACTTGTATTTCCACCTGTATTGCTGAACATATGGAGCTATATACTATTTTAAGATGCATCCCCTACTTATATGTGGTTTTGCTATGAACGCAGGGACCATGATGAATTTACTTGCACGCCAGTCCTTTTCACTCTCAATGCCTAGTCAAGGTCGTCGTCCCGGTTGTTACTATTCCATTTAGATATCATAGCAGAAAATCTGACTTCAAAATTTTACAAGTTTAACCACTAAGATATACATAGGTAACTCGACTGTCTTACGAACATGTTATTACAAGATTTTTCGTAAAAAAAACTTCCACATATTTATTTTTGCTAACATGTTATCATAAAAGAAAGGTTGAAGTTATTTTAAATTTGTAATATCTGAAAACAACATTCAGAGTGGTAGTTTGGAAGTAAATCTCATATATAAAAGAAAATAATACATGAAAATGACAGATACAAACATAATGTAACACATAATAAGCATGTAATCATAGGAAATGTGAATCTATTTTTTTATGGTCAATACGTAAGCTATTGTGTCATCTAGATCAATTTAGCCTTTTCATTTCTTCTTAACTTCAAGACAGGTGCCACTTAACTAATTTAATTTGTTTCTTACTCCCTCCGTCCAAAATGTAAGGCGCGCAAGATATAACATTGTGTTTGAATAAAGCACGAGTTTGAGTAGTAATATATACAAAAAAACATGGATTGAGCTTGTATAAATGATATCAATTTTATTTCCCGTGCAAAATACTTTTATTTCATATGTATTTATACTGATTTCATAGATATGAAAATCATAGCCAAAATTGTGTGTCCTTGACCGAAAAAGGTGACCCCACCCTACATTTTGCGATGTAGGGAGTACATTGTAGATACTCGAGGGCGAGACAGTAGCCTAGCACATGGGTCTATCTTCAGCTCATGAGTAAAAACCAACCACTCTTGATCAAATGTAAAAATTTCATGCCCAAAATTAAATTAGGTGATCTAATAGGGAAAGTCACGCTGCAAAATATAAGGCAAACAACCCAATCAATTTATAATGTACTAGCATGAAAGCCAAAATATTACGAGTCGTAAGCTGCCACACCAATCTACTTGCTCTGGACTTAGGTTAATTTTGTGAAATATTAGCTTAATTAACCGTCTATGTGTAGACGATGGGATGCGTTGTGGAATCTAGTCGATTATACCTAAATCGCTACCAATTTCAGTATAGTTTTGGTGTAGGTTGTTTAAACAAACTAGGCCCATACCTAGTAACGGAATATCACCGAAAAACGAGTGAATTTCACTTTTTACCCTATAAATGGGCATTTGTTATTGCCCCATTTGGTGAAACCAAATCAAACACACATCACATATGAAATTTTGATCACATATGTTTCCAATTATGGCTGCAAGTTTCGTTAGAATATGCCGACATGTTTGGTCTATGTGGTGCGACAAACTATGTCAAAATCGAATGGCATCACTTCTCTTCACCATTTGTTCATTTCTCATCATTGTCGTAATATATTTCGGGTTTCAATCATCACCTCACACCTTGCCTAATGGACATGCACCGACCAGAAAAAGATCGTTCAAAGTTCCTAAAATGGGAAAAACTGATACTCTACTTTGAAATCACGTGGAGAGCTAGCCTAAACATGAGCTGCCAAGTTTTTCATTATTATAATGCAGAAAAACTTCTTGTAGGTTGCACGGGTGACAAGCTCATGATCTCTTCTGGACGGCGGGCCGAGTTGAGTCGCAAATTCAAGATGGAATACATATGAGGAAGTACACGAGACACGTCGATTTGATCAACGTCAATTGTGAAAACTTGATTCTGTTTCCACCGGATAATGATCAAGTGAGGCTGACAGCGCAAGCCAGAATCAATAAAGCTCACAGAGAGAGAGAGAGATTTCTTCACGTGTTGATGCTTTTCCGTTTGCTTTCGTTTTCCGCTTTGCCGGTCCCTGCAATCGGGGCGTTCGGGATGGCAAGCCGCATAGACTTGCTGTGACTCGCTTCTGACCGCCGTTTTTTCTGCCTGCTTTCTTTGTGTTTCATGGGACGACCGCAGACACCGACCGTGTGTGTACTTTGGGAACATCGACACAGCCGTATTTTGACATTTTTGTGGTGAGCTATAAATTTGAGAAAGTCGCTATATTTCATTGTCAGGATTAGGGACATTTTTTTATAGATAAAGTGGATTAGGGACATGTATTTTGACATTTGTGTGATGTGTTATAGATTTGAGAAAGTCGCCACATTTCGTTGTCCGGATAAGGGACATGCATATGTTTGTATCATGGTGAAATTGCCTCCCGTTTTGGTTACACCACCAGATTTGCAAAACTCACCACTTCGTCTATGACCTTTGAAATTAAAACCTTACAACACTAGAGTTGTGTGGTACAATGAGATAAAGTTAGTGGTCAAATTAGAGTGAACAACAAACACTTGTTCAACCTTATCCCTTCGTCTACAGTAGAGAGGAGGCGACCGAGCGGCGACTCGCGAGTTCCAGCTCCCGCCGGCGTTTTCCGCCGCTCCCCTCTGCCTCCGGCTGCCGTTTTGGCGCCGTGAGGTGGAGGGGAGCTCCGGCAACTCGCCGTGCGTGTAGATAGGTAGGTAGTCTAGGTGTGCATGTGTGGTCTCTCGCCGGCGTCGAGACGGTGGCGATGGCGGCGGTGTTAGAGCTTAGGTCCTCCCCCTCTGTTCCCCGTTCCGGTGGTGACGCCGGAGAGGCCGTGGAGGTTCGTCCGGTGCTCTTCCTCTTCCTTGTTTCTCCGGCCTGCCGTGGTGGCGTGGGGAGAGGTTGGAGGAGGCTGGAGCTCCGGTTTTTGGTGGTGGTGTTGCATGTGGCTTGCTTCTTCGATGGTTCTGCTCCGGCCGGCCGTGGTGGCGAGGGGAGCGACCAGTTGGAGGTGGGTGCTGATGGCGGTGGTCCTGGACGGCGCGGAGGCAGCTGGGTGTTGGGTGGAAGCTGGAAGACGGTGCTTTGGCCGAGTTCGTTCAACGAGTCCTCATTCCGTCGCTGGGCGGCGGATGTCTCCTGCGGTCTTCTACAGTGGTGGTGGTGCTTTCTTCCTGCTGGCTGGTGGTACGGCGACTCCGGCGTTGGCTAGGAGCTTGGGGCGCGGCGGCGGTGGATTCGATCGTGTTTCTTCCCGGTGGCTTGAGGTGGGTTTTGCACTTTGTGGGGTCTTTTTGTAATTTTTGTTTTCTGTTGGACTTTTCTGTAAAGTGTACGAGCCACCTTTATATATGGATCGAATCCTTTCCTCAAAAAAAAAAAAAGTTAGTGGTCAAATTAAATAACTTTGAAAGGGTTGACCGCGTGAGATAAATTTGACGAAATTGATCTAAATATCTCCGAACATAACACACAAAATTGAAAAACTACAGTTAGCGGAACCCGGAATCGATTACGGAATTAGATCACATCATGTATCTTCTTCGTGTAGAGCCTTCATCGCCGAAAACGGTCGATTCAGGTGTTTCCCTACCACTTGACTGCACAGTGCTTTAAACATCTTACTATGCAAACCCAACTAATTGCATATGCAACCACACACAAGATTTTGCACCTAACATGTCTGGTTAGGCTGCATGTGTCGAAGCAAACACGCCTTTAAGTACCACCGGCCAAGCCACCACGGTCTCATCCGCTGGCTGCTGCATAGCCATGCCTAGAGAAACCCCCATGAGAGAGGAGACGATAGGCCGCCGTCTTGCACCACGCTTTGTTCGTCGGCATGTTTTGAGGCGACATAAATAATAGAGGAGATGGGGCGGCGACGACTTAGGGTTTCTTTCGAGCCGCCCTCCCAGGGGCGACACGGGCGTGAGGCACACGAGCTCACGGACTGCTAGTTAGCGTCATAGAATAACTCTTTTCAAAATGATGAACGATCTCAAGAGTCACCGCACAACGAGGAACACGAATGAACTATATATATCGAAGTAACATAAGTATTGGTTGAGCTAGTACATGTCCTGATCCAGTCAAAATTCTCTATAGAGGTTCTTTAGCGCCGTTGCGAGAGAATGCGACACACATCAAAGCAATCAGGGTAGCAAAACGCGCGTGAGCATTTCTGCATGACGGTGGTCGTCGCGGCACTCGCAATCATGGGCGTACGTCAATAACAGCAAAGCCTGTCTATCCAGATGAACGATTAGGATTGATGATCCCTTTCGGAAAAAGCGAAGAATCGATGCTATATCTGCCAGCTCGCTCCGTATAAACCACTCGCATCGATCCACCAAATTAAACCAACATTATTTCGGTCTTGGATATGTTCGAACGACTGGCTGATCTTGGTCTAACTGCCATGGACGGAACCGCGAAAACTCTTGACAAACACGAGGCCTAATTATGAGAATTCGGCGGAGGAAAAAGATGAGAAAACGACGCCCACCTGCCCTCATTTTCCTGCTCTCCTGTTGTTGCTGAAGTAAAATCAAGTTACCTGGGGTAACATCAAGAACATGTGGCATATCCTTTGCTTTGTCGTAGGATAGGAGCCGTCAATAGTTACGCGAATGGAGTAGAATTAGCTTGCACGAACGAATGTGCAGCGATTGGCGGATGGATCAACTTCAGAGCTTTTTCTGAGTCTCCTTTCGGCCTCGATCGTCAGACATCTCAATGGTTTGAAAGCATATAATATACTCACTCCGTTCCACAATATAAGATGTTTTAATCTTTTTTCCACATACACATGCACACACATGTATCTAGAGTTCTTGACACGTTTAAATGCATGTGTCCATTCTTTTTAGTATGAATCTAGACATGAATATGTAACACGTAAAACATATTCACTACAGCAAACGCCAGAACTGTCGAGCGTCTTGTGTATGCCGAGAGGCACGCTCGGCATATATCACCATATACCGACGGCCATCACAAACCGCTCGGCAACTGACCACGCTCGGCAAATAGATTATATGCCGAGGGTTTTCGAGGCAGTCCGCTCGGCATATAACTACGCTCGGCATACATGCTCTGAATGCCGAGCATAACGCTCGGCATAGCCTCACCGCTCGGCAGTAACCGACGGAGTCTGACGGATCCTTGACGGCGGTTGAGATACGCTCGGCATACGAGGACGCTCGGCAAACAGTGTGATGTTGTTTCATAACGCTCGGCATAGCCTCACCGCTCGGCAGTAACCGACGGAGTCTGACGGATCCTTGACGGCGGTTGAGATACGCTCGGCATACGAGGACGCTCGGCAAACAGTGTGATGTTGTTTTGCAAAAATGCCAGGAAAAAAGTGTGTGGTCTGGGATTCGAACCCAGGAGCTCTATGTAGTACAGGAACAATGCTTACCATTGGGGTATTTGTAAGATCATGTTAGTGTATCGTGTCTAACTTTTTTATATATAACAGCTTTGTGTCTTTTCAAAAAAAAATGAAAACCTGGGAATCATTCCATATCAGTAAGAGAAAGTGACAGCAAAATCAATTCCATTACAGAAATATAGCAACCTGAGCATAATAATTTCATAACCTGACATAGAACAGCCTAGCTTTTATATAAAAAGCTCAAACAGAATATTCAAATGGGGTCTTGGTGGCTCTAAGTTAATAGTGCCAGAAACAATGCTTGTACGTCACACGTCAGTTGGGAACCCCAAGAGGAAGGTATGATGAGTGCAGCAGTAAGTTTTCCCTCAGTATGAAACCAAGGTTATCAACCAGTAGGAAAACGAGGTTGCTTCGAAGGTGTTGGTGAAGGAGTGTAGTGCGGCGCAACACCAGGGATTCCGGTGCCAACGTGGAACCTGCACAACACAACCAAATTACTTTGCCCCAACTTAACAGTGAGGTTGTCAATCTCACCGGCTTGCTGAAAACAAAGGGTTAAACGTATCGAATGGAAAATGATGTTTGTTTGCATAAAACAGTAGAGAACAATGATTGCAGTAGATTGTATTTCAGATGTAAAAGAATGGACCGGGGTCCACAGTTCACTAGTGGTGTCTCTCCAATAAGATAACTAACATGCTGGGTAAACAAATTACAGCTGGGCAATTGACAATTGATAAGTGCATATAACATGCATGTGTGAGCTGTGGTGTCTACTATGAGATTCATTTGGGCATTACGACAAAGTACATAGACCGCTATCCAGCATGCATCTATGCCTAAATAGTCCACTTTCCGGTTAACATCCGTACCCCTTCCAGTATTAAGTTGCAAGCAACAGACAATTGCATTAAGTAATGTGCGTAATGTAAACAATACATTCATCCTTGAATAAAGCATTGCTGTTTTACCCCTAGTGGCAACAACACATCTACAACCTTAGAACTTGCTGTCACTATCCCAGGTTAAATAGAGGTTGAACCCAACTATCATGCATAAATACCCCCTCTTGGAGTTACAAGTATTCACTGGCCAAGGCTTCAACAAGTAACGGAGAGCATGCAAGATCACAAATGACATAGACATGATAATATAATATTCAGCTCCACATAGGTATCAATATAAGTCAGATCCCAGCAAACACAACATGTAGCATTACAATAAGATGATCTTGATCATGATAGGCAGCTCACAAGATCTAAACATGATGGCACAAGTGGAGAAGACAACCATCTAGCTACTGCTATGGACCCATAGTCCAAGGATGAACTACTCACGCATCACTCCGGAGGCGGGCATGGCGATGTAGAGCCCTCCGGTGATGATTCCCCTCTCCGGCAGGGTGCCGGGAAGAGCTTCAGAACCCCCCGAGTTAGGGTTGACGACGGCGGCGGCAGCGAATATGTTCTGGATGAAAGGCTCGGTGTTTTAGGGTTTTCGCGTCTCGGGGAATAAATAGGCGAAGGGGCGATGTCGGCGGACCCCCGAGGGGCCCAAACCACCTGGCGCGGCTGGGCCCACTGCCGCGCCTGGTGTGTTTGGCCACCTCGTGGCTCTCCTTCGTCTCTCCTTCGGACTCCGTGTACGTGCTGGAAAAATAGGGACTGGCCTTTTGTTTCGTGCAATTCCGAGAATATTTCCAGAAGTAACTTTCTGAAACCAAAAACAGCAGAAAACAGGGAACTGGCACTGTGGCATCTTGTTAATAGGTTAGTCCCAGAAAATGCATAAAAGTGATACGAAGTGTATATAAAACATGTAGCAAATGGTATAATATAAGCATGGAACAGCAGAAATTATGGATACGTTGGAGACGTATCAAGCATCCCCAAGCTTAGTTCTACTCGTCCTCGAGTAGGTAAAACGATAACAACAAATAATTTCTGAGGAGACATGCTTTCACACAATCTTGATCAATATATTGCAAGGCTCATGTCATGAATGAAGTGACTCAAAGCAATGATCTATAGTTTGCTAACAAATAGATAAAGAGTAAACAATGAATCATATAAGCAAAAACTTTTCATGAATAGTACTTTCAAGACAAGCATCAAAAAGTTTTGCATAAGAGGTAACTCATAAAGCAATAGATTCAAAGTAAAAGGCATTGAAGCAACACAAAGGATGATTAAGTTTCAGCATTTGCTTTCAACTTGTAACATGTATATCTCATGGATAGTTGTCAACATAAAGCAATATAACAAGTGCAATAAGTAAATATGTAAGAATCAATGCACACAAAGTTGACACAAGTGTTTGCTTCTAAGATAGAAAGGAGTAGGTAAACTGACTCAACATAAAGTAAAAGATAGGCCCTTCGCAGAGGGAAGCAGGGATTAAATCATGTGCTAGAGCTTTTTAAGTTTTCGAAAGCATATAGAGAGCACAAAATAAGTATTTGAGAGGTGTTTGTTGTTGTCAACGAATGGTAGTGGGCACTCTAACCCCCTTGTCAACCAGACTTTCAAGAGCGGCTCCCATGAAGGACGTTATCTCTACCAGCAAGGTAGATCATCCCTCTTCTCTTTTGTTTACACATGTATTTTAGTTTCTTTATAGATGACACTCCTCCCAACCTTTTGCTTACACAAGCCATGGCTAACCGAATCCTCGGGTGCCTTCCAACATTCACATACCATGGAGGAGTGTCTATTTGCAAAATTAAGTTGCTTACTGATAAATCAGGGCAAAACATGTGAAGAGAATTATTAATGAAAGTTGTAATTAATTGGGGCTGGGCACCCCGTTGCCAGCTCTTTTTGCAAATTATTGGATAAGCGGATGTATATGCCACTAGTCCATTGGTGAAAGTCTGTCAGAAGTAAATGACAAGATTGAAAGATAAAACACCACATACTTCCTCATGAGCTATAAAACATTGACACAAATAAGGAGTAATAAAGTTTTGAATAGTTTAAAGGTAGCACATGAAATATTTACTTGGAATGGCAGGAAATACCACATAGTAGGTAGGTATGGTGGACACAAATGGCATGGGTTTTGGCTCAAGTTTTGGATGCACGAGAAGCATTCCCTCTCAGTACAGAGTTTAGGCTAGCAAGGTTGTTTGAAGCAAACACAAGTATAAACCGGTACAGCAAGAATCACATAAAAACATATTGCAAGTATTATAAGACTCTACACTGTCTTCCTTGTTGCTCAAACATTTTACCAGAAAATATCTAGACCTTAGAGAGAACAAATATGCATCCCAAGTCTCAACAAGCTCTACGGTAGTTCTCCACTACTAGGCTTTAACTACATGATGCAAGAGCTTAAACATGATCTACTTGAGAGCTCAAAACAATTGCAAAGCATCAAATCAAAACAAGACAATGATCTACAAGAATGCATATGTCTTTTCCAATACCAACTACTACATGTAGCATTTTCTTTCTTCCAAACAAACACCAATAATTTATTTAAACATAAACTCTCCAAATGATAATATAATGCAGCAAGAGAGTATTTATAAACAAGTGCTAACAGCTCGAAGAGATGCATGAAAAACAGGAGCTAAAAGCACTGCAGTAGCTAGTTAAGAATACTCAACAAATATAAGTGAAGAACATGAGTATTCACATGAAAAAGCGGAGCGTGTCTCTCTCCCACACAAGGATTGCTAGGATCCGAATTTATTCAAACAAAAACAAAAATAAAAACACACAGACGCTCCAAGTAAAGCGCATAAGATGTGAAAGAATTAAAATATAGTTTCACTAGAGATGACCTGATAAGTTTGTTGATGAAGAAGGGGATGCCTTGGGCATCCCCAAGCTTAGACGCTTGAGTCTCTCTGAATATGGTTGGGATGAACCACGGGGGCATCCCCAAGCTTAGGCTTTTCACTCTTCTTGATCACATAATATCACCCTTCTCGCTTGATCCTTGAAAACTTCCTTCACACCAAACTCAAGACAGTTCTCATTAGAGGGTTAGTGCATAATCAAAAATTCTCATATTCTGTAATGATACAATCAATCCCAAAGCTTCTGGACATTAGCTACAGCCACCAATGCTTTGTGGAGCAAAGAAATCCACACAAACACAGTAAAAGAGCGAATGCAAAACAAAAGGCAGAATCTGTCAAAAACAGAACAGTCTGGAATGACGAATTTTTTCGAGGCACTTAAGTTGCTCAGATGGATCTGGCCTAAAATAATGAAAGTTGCGTACATATCTCAGGAATATGCGTGATTTTTCTCAGAATTTTTTGAATTTTCTACAGGGAGATAAGCTCAAATCCGTGACAGCTAAAAATCTGTCACTGCGCAGAAATCCAAATCTTGCATCAACTTTCAATATAGAACTTTACTTGGCACAACATTGCGATAAAATAAAGATACAAAGGAGTTGCTACAGAAGTAACAAAACTCCTTGACTCAAAGAAAACAAAAATAACAGCAAATAAAAACGATGGGTTGTCTCCCATAAGCGCTTTTCTTTAACGCCTTTCAGCTAGGCGCAGAAAGTGAAAATCAAGTGTTGTCAAGTGGCAAATCATTCAAATCATCAAAAGCTTCTTCCAACACACAGCTTGTAACAATGGGTATCTTAGATGTTCCTGGAGGTGTTTCATTACCTTTAACCGTACTAAAAGTTTTATCAATTTTAAGCTCATAATGAGTCTTTGGTTTTGGCACTTTAGGAACATACATAAACTTTTGCTCTCTACCCACATAAACTTTCTCCTTTTTAGACTTAAGAGAAGTAAAGGTTGAACTTAAGGTTTCAATAGCTTCCTCTAACTCATCAATTCTATGATTTTGGGTGTCATGGATATTATTATCCTCAAGAACAGTGATTCTTTCATTGATGGTGGCTATTGATTCATTAGTCTTACCAATACAATCAAGAAAATTTGGAAAAAAATTCTCCATAGAGTCTAACTTATTTATAACATCCTCCAAGGTGATCTCAATTTAATATCTTTAGTGGGTGGTGTTCCTACCAAACTTTCAATAATATTACAGGCTTCTAAAGCAGGAGTACCCAAGAAATTTCCACCTGTAAGAGTGTCTAGAACATACCTATACCAACTAGAGATACCAACATAAAAGTTCCTAAGGAGGATAGTGGTAGAGTGTTTCTTAGTACATCTATGATGAGCATCACTAATTCTATACCAAGCATCTTTCAAATTTTCACCTCCTAGTTGCCTAAAAGAACGAACTTCAACTTCAGGAGCATTCATTTTGAAAAACAAAATCAAACTGAATTAAACAAGTAACTAATTTTTTTGTGTTTTTGATAAAGAGAGCAAACAAGACTAAATAAAAATAAACTAAGCAAGACAAATAACAAAGTAAAGAGATTGGGTGTGAGAGACTCCCCTTGCAGAAGCAATTCGGTTTTCCCCGGCAACGGCGCCAGAAAACGTGTTGGTGGCTCTAAGTTAATAGTGCCAGAAACAATGCTTGTACGTCACACGTCAGTTGGGAACCCCAAGAGGAAGGTATGATGAGTGCAGCAGTAAGTTTTCCCTCAGTATGAAACCAAGGTTTAATCGAACCAGTAGGAAAACGAGGTTTGCTTCGAAGGTGTTGGTGAAGGAGTGTAGTGCGGCGCAACACCAGGGATTCCGGTGCCAACGTGGAACCTGCACAACACAATCAAATTACTTTGCCCCAACTTAACAGTGAGGTTGTCAATCTCACCGGCTTGCTGAAAACAAAGGGTTAAACGTATCGAATGGAAAATGATGTTTGTTTGCATAAAACAGTAGAGAACAATGATTGCAGTAGATTGTATTTCAGATGTAAAAGAATGGACCGGGGTCCACAGTTCACTAGTGGTGTCTCTCCAATAAGATAACTAACATGCTGGGTAAACAAATTACAGCTGGGCAATTGACAATTGATAAGTGCATATAACATGCATGTGTGAGCTGTGGTGTCTACTATGAGATTCATTTGGGCATTACGACAAAGTACATAGACCGCTATCCAGCATGCATCTATGCCTAAATAGTCCACTTTCCGGTTAACATCCGTACCCCTTCCAGTATTAAGTTGCAAGCAACAGACAATTGCATTAAGTAATGTGCGTAATGTAAACAATACATTCATCCTTGAATAAAGCATTGCTGTTTTACCCCTAGTGGCAACAACACATCTACAACCTTAGAACTTGCTGTCACTATCCCAGGTTAAATAGAGGTTGAACCCAACTATCATGCATAAATACCCCCTCTTGGAGTTACAAGTATTCACTTGGCCAAGGCTTCAACAAGTAACGGAGAGCATGCAAGATCACAAATGACATAGACATGATAATATAATATTCAGCTCCACATAGGTATCAATATAAGTCAGATCCCAGCAAACACAACATGTAGCATTACAATAAGATGATCTTGATCATGATAGGCAGCTCACAAGATCTAAACATGATGGCACAAGTGGAGAAGACAACCATCTAGCTACTGCTATGGACCCATAGTCCAAGGATGAACTACTCACGCATCACTCCGGAGGCGGGCATGGCGATGTAGAGCCCTCCGGTGATGATTCCCCTCTCCGGCAGGGTGCCGGGAAGAGCTTCAGAACCCCCCGAGTTAGGGTTGACGACGGCGGCGGCAGCGAATATGTTCTGGATGAAAGGCTCGGTGTTTTAGGGTTTTCGCGTCTCGGGGAATAAATAGGCGAAGGGGCGATGTCGGCGGACCCCCGAGGGGCCCAAACCACCTGGCGCGGCTGGGCCCACTGCCGCGCCGGTGTGGTTTGGCCACCTCGTGGCTCTCTTCGTCTCTCCTTCGGACTCCGTGTACGTGCTGGAAAAATAGGGACTGGCCTTTTGTTTCGTGCAATTCCGAGAATATTTCCAGAAGTAACTTTCTGAAACCAAAAACAGCAGAAAACAGGGAACTGGCACTGTGGCATCTTGTTAATAGGTTAGTCCCAGAAAATGCATAAAAGTGATACGAAGTGTATATAAAACATGTAGCAAATGGTATAATATAAGCATGGAACAGCAGAAATTATGGATACGTTGGAGACGTATCAGGTCTACACCCAGTTTTACAGATAAACGACACTGCCATCAGGCAGGCACCACCAACACAGACATCTAAACCCCAAAAGCACCACCAAACCATCATCCTTCACCTGGAAACAGAGCAAGATGCCCAGGGAACAAAACAGCAGAGCAACAGCTTCAACCAACTCCTTGTCGCCGGCAGATAACTACTACATTACTACTAGATACTTAGTTCATATTCAACTACTGGAACAACTAGTTCAGAACATTACTACTTGACCAACTAGTTCAGCGCAGCAATGTGATCAATTCAAGATGAAGCCCATAGTGCTTGCCCGTACATGGCGTGAAGCTGAAGACTACTATGTCCCCCTCCTTTAACTTGAACTTAGCGATAGCATTTGCCCATCCGGCTGCTATTTTTGCATTCGGCCAAGTCATTCCCATCTTCATCGTCACTTCAAATGGTGTACGGCTTGGGCTGCATTCAACAAGGACCTTCAAGGGCTTTGCAAGATAGGGTTCCAGGTAGGCTTTGCTGTACTTAGCTCCAAACTCTTGTCCAAATATAAAGATGCAACAATTATATAGCAAACATGGTATTTAGGTAGCAAATAGAAAGATTGCAACAATAAATGTACTGTTTCATGTTTAAGTAAACAACATCTCACCATCTTGCTTCCTTCTTCCCTTGCACATGATTCCGACATCCTGTAAACATAAAATTTGAAGGGTGACGCCGCAGTACAGTCAACCAGCTCTATCAACTGCTCCACTTGATATGAGCTCAGCCACATATCACTTGCATATACCATATGCTTGTCAAAACCGCGAGTTCCCATGACGAGGACCTATATGTAACAAAATCAAATCTAAACATTAGGCAATGTACTACACTACTACATAACAGTAGCTAGATGGGATAAACAAGTTTTCCATAATGATCACCTCTCCTGATAAACATGGGTCCATCCACAGCATAGCCCAAATGTTCATCAGTGGAAAATGAACCACTGTCCTCACTAGAGATGCTCATATCCCTCTCTGTATCAAAGTAACATGAATATTAATAGCAGCCTAATCTCTGTATGAACAATAATTCAATGGAATGTATAAAAATCTCAGCAACATACAACAGTCCCCAATACCAACACCTAGAGGAGTCGAATTTGCAGAATCCAGCTGCACATACACAAATCCATGTACACAGCCTATAAACTCAGCACCTGATTCGTCCATGTACCAGATACAAATCGGGGCTCTGCACGACAAGGAACTCCAGCTGCACCTTCATCTCTCCTGCCCGGCCCCGTGCACCAAGAGGCACAAGCCCAGCTACCAGGACGCCGCCGTTGAAGAACTCGCCAACGACAGCTAACCCTAACCCTAACAGGAGAGGGTGCGCGGAAGAACAGAGCGGGGGAGGAAAGTGCAGACTTACCAGCTTGGCGACGGGAGCCGCGGGGAGGCCGGGGCGACGAGATCCTCCTCCGGCCTGAGATGGGGCTCCCTCGTCCCTCCGGCAGGCGACGGCGCGCTTCATGGCAGTGGCCTCGCTGCCTGCGTGGTGGGGAGGAGCGGCGAGTACGGGCGTGCAGGGGAGGAGCGGCGAGGTGGCGGCGGCGGCGGTGTCGTCCTGAGCGTGTCGATTTGGAGGAGCGATTTGGAGAGGAGAGATAAAACAGGGCACGGCAGTGTGTCGATTTGGATGCCCACTTTAGTCTTTACCTCACTGACCTGTAGGACCCACCGTGCTATTGGCCCACATGTCATGTGAGTGAAAAAAAGGGCACGGCAGGGATCTAATGGCGGAGGGCCCATCTCTCTGTTTGCCGACGGCCATATCACATGGGCCCTCGGCATACTGTTTTTCCTATAAAAAAAAAATAGTTAAATTTCTAACTAAAAGACCTTCTTTGTTGAAATGCTCCAAAATTTCCTAAAATAAAAGTAAAAAAGTATCTAATTAAAAGAGCTTATTTATTTATTTTAGAACCGAACAAAAGGGTTCGCAAATATGACCTACCCAACACTCCCATTTCGGGTGGAACGGACGTAAACATGTGATAACATGGGAACAAAGTTGGTTTTAAATCTTCATATGACCTACCCCAACACAACCAAGTAGCAAAGTCCACTGAGCTACCCCCATTCGACGCCCGTGGGAGGTAGACGACACGGTTGACTTTCGGTCAACTTTGTCGAAGCCGGGGGACTCCGAAGCGTCGGAATCACACCAAAACCTAGGTGGTGTCATGTAATATGCATGAGAGTGTGGTGGGAGGCTGTAAGAGACAAAATGAGTATCGTAGGTGTGACCGGCTTCACACGCCACACTTATCATGCACGAAGGTTATGCTCTTCTAAGTCGAAACTCCCATTTTAGGTGGAACGGACGTAAACATGTCATACCATATGTACAAAGTTGGTTTTAATTCTTCATATGACCTACCCCAACACAACCAAGTAGCAAAGTCCACTGAGCTACCCCCATTCGACGCCCGTGGGAGGGGTAGACGACACGGTTGACTTCCGATCAACTTTGTCGAAACCGGGGACTCCGCAGCATCGGAATCACACCAAAACCTAGGTGGTGTCATGTAATATGCATGAGAGTGTGGTGGGAGGCTGTAAGAGAAAAAATGAGACTCCTAGGTGTGACCGGCTTCACACGCCACACTTATCATGTACGAAGGTTATGCTCTTCTAAGTCGAAACTCCCATTTCAGGTGGAACGGACGTAAACATGTCATACCAATGTACAAAGTTGGTTTTAATTCTTCATATGATGTACCCCAACACAACCAAGTAGCAAAGTCCACTGAGCTACCCCCATTCGACGCCCGTGGGAGGGGTAGACGACACGGTTGACTTCCGGTCCACTTTGTCGAAACCGGGGGACTCCGCAGCATCGGAATCACACCAAAACCTAGGTGGTGTCATGTAATATGCATGAGTTTGGTGGGAGGCTATAAGAGACAAAATGAGACACCTAGGTGTGACCGGCTTCACACGCCACACTTATCATGTACGAAGGTTATGCTCTTCTAAGCCGAAACTCCCATTTCAGGTGGAACGGACGTAAACATGTCATACCATATGTAAAAAGTTGGTTTTAATTCTTCATATGACCTACCCCAACACAACCAAGAAGCAAAGTCCACTGAGCTACCCCCATTCGACGCCCGTGGGAGGGTAGACGACACGGTTGACTTCCGGTCAACTTTGTCGAAACCGGGGGCTCCGGAGCGTCGGAATCACACGAAAACCTAGGTGGTCATTAAATATGCATGAGAGTGTGGTGGGAGGCTTTAAGAGACAAAATGAGACTCCTATGTGTGACCGGATTCACACGCCACACTTATCATGCACGAAGGTTATGCTCTTCTAAGTCGAAATTCCCATTTCGGGTGGAACGGACATAAACATGTGATAACATGGGAACAAAGTTGGTTTTAATTCTTCATATGACCTACCCAACACACAACCAAGTAGCAAAGTCCACTGAGCTACCCCCATTCGACGCCCGTGGGAGGGGTAGACGACACGGTTGACTTTCGGTCAACTTTGTCGAAACCGGGGGACTCCGCAGCATCGGAATCACACCAAAACCTAGGTGGTGTCATGTAATATGCATGAGAGTGTGGTGGGAGGCTGTAAGGGACAAAAATGAGACACCTAGGTGTGACCGGCTTCACACGCCACACTTATCATGCACGAAGGTTATGCTCTTCTAAGTCGAAACTCCATTTCAGGTGGAACGGACGTAAACATGTCATACCATATGTACAAAGTTGGTTTTAATTCTTCATATGACCTATCCCAACACAACCAATTAGCAAAGTCCACTGAGCTACCCCCATTCGACGCCCGTGGAAGGGGTAGACGACACGGTTGACTTCGGTCAACTTTGTCAAAACCGGGGGACTCCGCAGCATCGAAATCACACCAAAACCTAGGTGGTGTCATGTAATATGCATGAGAGTGTGGTGGGAGACTGTAAGAGACAAAATGAGACTCCTAGGCGTGACCGGCTTCACACGCCACACTTATCATGTACGAAGGTTATGCTCTTCTAAGTCGAAACTCCCATTTCAGGTGGAACGGACGTAAACATGTCATACCATATGTACAAAGTTGGTTTTAATTCTTCATATGACCTACCCCAACACAACCAAGTAGCAAAGTCCACTGAGCTACCCCCATTCGACGCCCGTGGGAGGGGTAGACGACACGGTTGACTTCCGTCAACTTTGTGGAAACCGGGGGACTCCGCAGCATCGGAATCACACCAAAACCTAGGTGGTGTCATGTAATATGCATGAGAGTGGTGGTGGAGGCTGTAAGAGACAAAATGAGACTCCTAGGTGTGACCGGCTTCACACGCCACACTTATCATGTACGAAGGTTATGCTCTTCTAAGTCGAAACTCCCATTTCTGGTGGAACGACGTAAACATGTCATACCATATGTACAAAGTTGGTTTTAATTCTTCATATGACCTACCCCAACACAACCAAGTAGCAAAGTCCACTGAGCTACCCCCATTCGACGCCCGTGGGAGGGGTAGACGACACGATTGACTTCCGGTCAACTTTGTGGAAACCGGGGGCTCCGGAGCGTCGGAATCACACCAAAACCTAGGTGGTGTCATTAAATTTGCATGAGAGTGTGGTGGGAGGCTTTAAGAGACAAAATGAGACTCCTATGTGTGACCGGATTCACACGCCACACTTATCATGCACGAAGGTTATGCTCTTCTAAGTCGAAACTCCCATTTCGGGTGGAACGAACTTAAACATGTGATAACATGGGAACAAAGTTGGTTTTAAATCTTCATATGACCTACCCCAACAAAACCAAGTAGCAAAGTCCACTGAGCTACCACCATTCGACGCCCGTGGGAGGGGTAGACGACACGGTTGACTTCTGGTCAACTTTGTCGAAACCGGGGGACTCCGCAGCGTCGGAATCACACCAAAACCTAGGTGGTCATGTAATATGCATGATAGTGTGGTGAGAGGCTGTAAGAGACAAAATGAGACTCCTAGGTGTGACCGGCTTCACACGCCACACTTATCATGTACGAAGGTTATGCTCTTCTAAGTCGAAACTCCCATTTCAGGTGGAACGGACGTAAACATGTCATACCATATGTACAAAGTTGGTTTTAATTCTTCATATGACCTACCCCAACACAACCAAGTAGCAAAGTCCACTGAGCTACCCCCATTCGACGCCCGTGGAGGGGTAGACGACACGGTTGACTTCAGGTCAACTTTGTCGAAACCGGGGGACTCCGCAGCATCAAAATCACACCAAAACCTAGGTGGTTGTCATGTAATATGCATGAGAGTGTGGTGGGAGGCTGTAAGAGACAAAATGAGACTCATAGGTGTGACCGGCTTCACACAACATAGTTATCATGCACGAAGGTTATGCCTTCTAAGTCGAAACTTCCATTTCGGGTGGAACAGACGTAAACATGTGATAGCATGGGTACAAAGGTGGTTTTAAATCTTCATATGACCTACCCCAACACAACCAAGTAGCAAAGTCCACCGAGCTACCCCCATTCGACACCCGTGGGAGGGGTAGACGACACGGTTGACTTCCGATCAACTTTGTCGAAACCGGGGGACTCCGAAGCGTCGGAATCACACCAAAACCTAGGTGGTGTCAAGTAATATGCATGAGAGTGTGGTAGGAGGCTGTAAGAGACAAAATGAGACTCCTAGGTGTAACCGGCTTCACACGCCACACTTATCATGCACGAAGGTTATGCTCTTCTAAGTCGAAACTCCCATTTCGGGTGGAACTGACGTAAACATATATGTGATAACATGGGGACAAAGTTGGTTTTAAATCTTCACATGACCTACCCCAATACAACCAATTAGCAAAGTCCACTCAGCTACCCCCATTCGACGCCCGTGGGGGGGTAGACGACACGGTTGACTTTCGTCAACTTTGTCGAAACCGGGGGCTCCGAAGCGTCGGAATCACACCAAAAGCTAGGTGGTGTCATGTAATATGCATGAGAGTGTGGTGGGAGGCTGTAAGAGACAAAATGAGACTCCTAGGTGTGACCGGCTTCACACGCCACACTTATCATGTACGAAGGTTATGCTCTTCTAAGTCGAAACTCCCATTTCAGGTGGAACGGACGTAAACATGTCATACCATATGGACAAAGTTGGTTTTAATTCTTCATATGACCTACCCCAACACAACCAAGTAGCAAAGTCCACTGAGCTACCCCCATTCGACGCCCGTGGGAGGGGTAGACGACACGGTTGACTTACTGTCAACTTTTTCGAAACCGGGGGACTCCGCACCGTCGGAATCACACCAAAACCTAGGTGGTGTCATGTAATATGCATGAGAGTGTGGGTGGAGGCTGTAAGAGACAAAATGAGAGTCCTAGGTGTGACCGGCTTCACACGCCACACTTATCATGCACGAAGGTTATGCTCTTCTAAGTCGAAACTCCCATTTCAGGTGGAACGGACGTAAACATGTGATAACATGGGGACAAAGTTGGTTTTAATCTTCATATGACCTACCCCAACACAACCAAGTAGCAAAGTCCACTGAGCTACCCCCATTCGACGCCCGTGGGAGGGGTAACGACACGGTTGACTTCCGGTCAACTTTGTCGAAACCGGGGGCTCCGGAGCGTCGGAATCACACCAAAACCTAGGTGGTGTCATGTAATATGCATGGGAGTGGTGGTGGTAGGCTTTAAGAGACAAAATGAGACTCCTAGGTGTGACCGGCTTCACACGCCACACTTATCATGCACGAAGGTTATGCTCTTCTAAGTCGAAACTCCCATTTCGGTGGAACGGACGTAAACATGTGATAACATGGGTACAAAGTTGGTTTAAATCTTCATATGACCTACCCCAACACAACCAAGTAGCAACATCCACTGAGCTACCCCCATTCGACGCCCGTGGGAGGGTAGACGACACGGTTGACTTCCGGTCAACTTTGTCGAAACCGGAGGACTCCGAAGCGTCGAAATCACAGCAAAACCTAGGTGGGTCATGTAATATGCATGAGAGTGTGGTGGGAGGATGTAAGACACAAAATGAGACTCCTAGGTGTGACCGGCTTCACACGCCACACTTATCATGCACGAAGGTTATGCTCTTCTAAGTCGAAACTCCCATTTCGGGTGGAACGGACGTAAACATGTGATAACATGGGGACAAATTGGTTTTAAATCTTCATATGACCTACCCAACACAACCAAGTAGCAAAGTCCACTGAGCTACCCCCATTCGACGCCCGTGGGAGGGGTAGACGACACGGTTGACTTTCGGTCAACTTTGTCGAAACCGGGGGACTCCGAAGCGTCGGAATCACACCAAAACCTAGGTGGTGTCATGTAATATGCATGTGAGTGTGGTGGGAGGGTGTAAGAGACAAAATGAGACTCCTAGGTGTGACCGGCTTCACACGCCACACTTATCATGCACGAAGGTTATGCTCTTCTAAGTCGAAACTCTCCATTTGAGGTGGAACGGACGTAAACATGTCATAGCATATGTACAAAGTTGGTTTTAATTCTTCATATGACCTACCCCAACACAACGAAGTAGCAAAGTCCACTGAGCTACCCCATTCGACGCCCGTGGGAGGGGTAGACGACACGGTTGACTTTCGGTCAACTTTGTCGAAACCGGGGGCTCCGGATCGTCGGAATCACACCAAAACCTAGGTAGTGTCATGTAATATGCATGACATGGGGACATCCGCAAATCAGAGACGTGGGAACATGAATGGGGCGGCCGCACACGGGGCGGAACGGCCGGAGGCTGGTGGTTGGGACGGACCTGGAGCTCACCGACGGACAGGGAACATGAATGGAGTGGCGTATCTAGTGGGGGTGCCATGGGTGCCATGGCACCCCGTAAAAAATGCACACTTTTTAATTTAGTATCAACTAGTTTTATTCTATGTGTATTAATTGGGTTAAAAATAATTGTTTATGACATATTTAAGCTATGAATACTGAGTTGCACCTTGCACCCGCTGTAATTCAGTCTGCAGCCGCCACTGATGAATGGAACGGCCGGCCATAGCTCGCCTCGGCAGAAAAGATCCTGGGAGTGCATCGAGCGGGGGCAGAAAAGTCATTTGAAGTTTGTAGAGAGTGTCTAGGGTTTTCAGACAAGCCCGCCTCCCGCTCGTTCTCATTAATTTGTCCTCACCCCGCGCCTCCCGCTCGCTTGTCCTCACCCCCGCACCACCCCAATCCAGATCGGCGCTGCCGTGCCCGTGCTAGCTGCCACCGCCGCTCGTGCTCGTCATCCCTCGCCGCCGCCCCTCCTCGTCTGTCCCTTTCCTGCCACCCTCGCCCCCCACGCTGTCCGTCGCCGCCTCCCTCCCCCCCTCCACCGCGTCCCCATTCTCGCCACCCCTCCGGCGCCGTCGCCGTCCATTCTACCGGCCCGTGAGCTCCTCCTCCGCGAGGGAGCCGGCGAGGGAGCCGAGGGAAGGTAGCCCCAGCTCCACCGGCCGCATCTCGGGGCCCCTGCTCCACCGTCAGCATCTCCAAGGACAGGGCTCGATCCCGAGCTCCAACGGCCGCATCTCCGACTACTTCCTCTACAACCGAGGGTGAGTCACAATTTCCTCTACATCTTCCTCCTCCCCTGTCTTTGATTATGCTAGTCTCTTTTCTTTCTTTCTTTTGGGTGGTGTGGCTCTGAATCATCATGTCTGAGTACACTCCCTTGGTTATTGGGCATAAAAATGTTGTTTGATCTGTATTGGGGATATCTGAGTATGCTGCATTGGCTATTGGGCATAAAATTTGTTGTTTGAATTGGTGTTTAAATAAAAATTGTTGTTGAAATAAAAATTGTGTGCACACTCCCTTGTTTCTTAGATATCTGAGTATGTTGCCTTGTCTATTGGGGATAACACTGCTTGTAATATATTGTGCTTATATGTATAGGAAATTTTTCCAAAAAAAACTATTCCTTGATCTCTATATGCTCCATGCTCTCTTCCCTTGGCTCTGTCCATTATATGTCAAATGCTTATATTTTTTTACCCTAATAAATCAGGATGGCTGATCGTCAGTGGATGTATGATGGTAGAATTAGTCCAAATGAAGTTAGTGATGAGTGGATTGAAAAAAACTGATCATTTCTTGTCAGAGGCATTCCGTGTTGCGAAGAGAAATAGAATCAGGCCATTTTGTCCTTGTGATGTATGCAAGAATCGTTTGCATCGTGGCAAGGATATCATGGCCAAACACCTTATGCTGCATGGATATATGCAGCATTTTATAGTATGGGTCCAGCATGGTGAGCAAGAACCTGATCGTGCTAGAGCTGAAGTGATGCGGCAACGTGTTGATGGTATTGAGGATGATGGGCTTAGAAACCTAATGGATGATGTCGGTGTTGCACGTATGGCACATCAAGACGAGGAACCAGAGGCAAGTGCTAAGGCCTACCTTGATATGTTAGCCGCAACAAAGAAACCTCTTTACGGGACGGCAAAAACTCCCAGCTGGATGCCATCTCGCAACTACTGGCCATCAAGGCCCAGTTTGGCATTAGCCGAGCTTGCTTCGAAGCATTTCTGACAGCAATCAGTAACCAGCTCCCTGAAAGTCATGTTCTGCCACGAAACATGTACGAGACCAAGAAAATAGTGAAAGCTCTCATGATGGGTTATGAACAGATACATGTTTGTCCTAAGAATTGCCTTTTGTTTAGGAAGGAGTTTCAGGAGGACAAGTATTGTAGGATCTGCAACTCCTCTAGGTATCTTGAGGTAGACATGCCTGATGGCCAGAGGAAGAAGCAAACCAAAGTCCCTGCAAAGATTCTTCGGTATCTCCCTTTCATACCAAGAATCCAACGCCTTTTCATGACCGAGGAGTCTGCCAAACAGATGACATGGCACAAAACTTGGCATAGATACAATCCAAAAAAGATGGTACATCCATCAGATGGTGAAGCATGGAAGTCATTCGATCGAGAATACCCCATTGAAGCCGCAGATGCTCGAAATGTCAGAATTGCTATAGCAACTGATGGGTTCAATCCATATGGTATGGCGGCTAACCCATATAGCTGCTGGCCTGTCTTTGTTATTCCTCTCAATCTCCCTCCCGGCGTTCTGATGCAACGCAAGTCCATATTAATGTCCCTGATAATTCCAGGCCCTGAATACCCTGGGAAGAATCTGAGTGTGCTTATGCAGCCGCTGGTGGATGATTTGTTCCATTCATGGGAACATGGGACATGGACATACGATCGGGCACGTAGGGAAAACTTTCTAATGAAAATTTGGTTCCACTACTCCATGCATGATCTACCGGGGTTTGCCATGTTCTGTGGTTGGTGTACAAATGGGAAGATGCCATGCCCAGTGTGCATGCAGGCTCTTGTCTTCTCTTGGCTGAAGAGGGGAGGCAAGTATTCTGCTTTTGACCAGCATCTTCAGTTTCTTGATGAAGACCATCCATACAGAGAAGACAAGAAACTTCACCAAAGGCAGAGTTGTACATGAAGTAAATGCCATACCTGAGTTCGACGGTGCATATGTTCTGGCTCAGCTAGCTGCTCTTAAGCCTAAAACCAAAGGCAAAGGTTTTGAGGGATATGGTGAGACACACATCTGGAGTCATGTTGCAGGCATAACGAAGCTCCCATTTCAAGCACCTCAGACTTCCCCATAACATTGATGTGATGCACACAGAAAAGAATGTTTCTGAGTCCCTGTTTAGCACAGTCCTCAACATTACTGACAAGACAAGGATAATGTTAAGGCTAGAGCAGATCAAGAGAAGCTATGTGATAGGAAAACGCTGAACATGCAGCCTCCCTCGGGCTCTCGAAAAACTTGGTTGAAGCCAGATGCTCCCTTCGTCATTAAAAGGCCTGACAGGAGGGAGGTATTTGTTTGGCTAAAGAAGCAATTGATGTTCCCTGATGGTTATGCATCGAATATCAGTAATGGAGTCAATCTTGTAACAGGCAAAGTCACTGGTCTCAAAAGTCATGACTACCACATATGGATTGAGCGGATAATGCCGGTGATGGTTCGAGGCTATCTCCCGGAACGTATTTGGCGAGTTCTTGCTGAATTGAGCCATTTCTTCCGTCAGCTCTGTTCTAAAGAAATATGCCCTGATATGATGCTGCATTTGCACAAGAAAGCTCCCGAGTTGATCTGCTCGTTAGAGATGATCTTTCCCCAAGGTTCTTTAATCCCATGCAGCATCTCATTTTGCATCTGGCGAACCAAGCATATTTGGGAGGCCCTGTGCAGATCGTTGGCAGTTTTGTATTGAGAGAGAGTTCAAGCATATTCGACATAAATGTGGAAATAAAGCTAAGATTGAAGCATCATAGCTGAGTCATATGTTCTTGAGGAGGTGTCAGACACGACAACAACATACTATAGAGATGAAATTCCCACTCTGCATAATAAACTCTCTAGATACAATACCAGCAACTCAGAAAATGAACCTGACCTCCTCCTCTTCAAAGGGCAAAGTGGTGTTGCTGGTGCCTCTAGATCTTATACCATTAAAAATGATGAGTGGCAGTTCATCATGTTCTATATCTTGGACAATTTGAAGGAAGTGGATCCATTCAAGGAGCAATTCATTATTGAAGAGTGGAAGGAACCGAGTAGGCCTACTCCCAAGGAGCTTGATAGACTTCTAAGAGAGGGTGCCAATGGAGGGAAATCTTTCGTTGATTGGTTCATGGAAAAAGTAATTCTAACTTGTCTCTATTACACATAGCTAATGCACTCAACATTTCTAACTTGTTTCTATTAAAAAAACTAATGCACTCAATAATTCTTCTAGGGAACAGATTCCAGCACACCAATGAGTCCCGAACTGCGATGGGTGTCCAAGGGTTTTGACAACGGGTCAAAAAATATGAAAAATATGATGTGAATGGATATCGCTTCCATACCATGGAGCACCAGAACACTAGGCCTAATGCAAAGACCATAAATACTGGAGTGTTTGTTGGGAGCTGATCAAAACAAAACACAGTTCTTTGGAAGATTACAAAATATATACTCGCTTTCATTTCGTCGTGGGGCCAAAGATCTCCATCTTGTTGTGTTCAAATGCCTTTGGTTTGACCCAGTCCATGGACAGAAATCAACCCCTGACATTGGTTTAGTTGAAGTTAAGACAACAAGCATCTATGGAGGTTCAGATGTCTTTGTTGTGGCTAACCAGGCAAAGCAAGTTTATTACCTCCCATACCCATGCCAAAAACCCAGCCTAAAAGGTTGGGAAGTTGTGTATCAGGTATCACCACATGGTAAGCTACCTGTGCCAAGTGATGAAGATTATAACAACATAAACCCCAACACTTATGAGGGAGAGTTCTATCAAGAGCAAGAGCTTAATGGGGTATTTGATATATCCTCTATGTTGAATGGTCTTGATGCCCTTGATGAGGATGCACCAAATGATGGTGAGACAGTTGTGAATCTAAAGACCTAGATATGCTTGCCAAGTTACATCTAGACGATGACGACGATGAGCCTATACCCCCCTCGTTTCCGGATCAACCTTTATACACACGTGACAGTGACGATGAGGATGAAATTGATCCTGACTTTGATGATGATATTTTTGGTTAGTATGCTTCAGTATGTTAGGTTTCTATAATGCCAAATACCACTGTACTGACAGTAGGTTTATGATATATCATTGCATCTTTGTTTTTTTGTTAGTACACTTCCTTCCTTTGCATCAAAATTTATTATCCTTGCTAATTGTTTATTCTTTCTTGAAACAGGTGATTGAACCATGAGCAAGAATACAACCAGCAATACTATTAGTAAGGTATGGCCAGTGACGAAGACGCAAAGAAGTGGAAGGGTGGTTAATCCTAGAGTATGCCTAGCTGAGGATGATGCACCCTCCCGACATGTTCGGGAGCAGCAGGAACAGCAGCAGCAGCAGCAGCAGGGGAGACCCCCTAGAGCTGGAGGCCGAGGCCGTGGCAGGGGGCAAAAAGAGGAGGAGGCCGAGCTGGAGCCCGAGTTGCGACACCCCCGACACCCTCGACACCCTCGTCTAGTACTTTGCCCTCAGCCACTGGCACCATGGCTGAGGAGGAGGAAGATGAGGAGCAGGAGCATATTGAGATGGAGAGGGAGTCGAACAGGAGGTGGTGGTGCATGAGAGGCAGATGAGCAGGAGGGTGAGGGTGAGGAGGAGCAGGACGGCGAGGAGGGTGAGTGAGGACACAGTGGGTCCGGTGTGGTTGCGTGGAGAATCAGATCTCCCTGAAAAGCGACCAGCTACCGAGGAGGAGAAGATCTTCATTGAGCCTAATCAAAATGAGTAAATGGCCTAATACTAACATCTTGATCATGTTAACTTCTTGATGTTCTGAGCCTAATACTAACATCTTGATCTTTGTGTAGCAATTGGAAATGTGTTGATGGTGTGAAGTGCCGGTCTCCAAACGGTATTGTTGGAGTGTTGCTTAAGACATATTGGCCAGGCTTGGTGAGAATCAAGGACCAAGATGAGTTAGCACTCAAGTGGCACCACTATGAAGCCAAGAAAGATAATGACTTCGGGACTAAGGCGAATGTCGTGATCACTCGTTTTTGGGTAAGTTTCTTTAAAAGTAGATAACTCATTTAACTCACTGCTTCTTCCATTCTAGAGTTGTAGGTTTACTATAGCATTGACACCATTATTTAACTCACTGCTTCTACCATTTTGGTTTTATGCATCATTGTAGCATTACTATAGAGTTGCACCAGAGAAGCAGGCCAAGGCAGACAAGAACTTGTTGGCAGCAGCGAAGAAGCTTCTCCAACAGATGCCATATGAGGTGCGCTTCACGGTCATATCACACTTCTACGGGGAGAAGCTCGGCAAAAGTATCACGAAAAAACAAATGAAGGAAGAAAAACCTGTATTGACAAGGCAGAATTACCTAGATGTAAGTAATGTTTTATTTCTTGTTTGTGCTTCATTTTCTTATGTTTTATTCAAATGCAATGTTTTGCTGGCTTGAAATGCTATGTTTGTTTATGTAGGTGATTCCTGGTTGGTGCTCCGGACGGGCGGACGGATGGGCAGCGTTGGTGGATAGGTGGTTAGACCCTCAGTTCAAAGCTAAGGGCAGTGTCTGTGCAGCGAATCGCGGCAATGCCGGTACACACTCCCAAGGCAGCCTGAGCGATGGTCGTTTCAAGGACAAACTGGTATATACTTGGTTTAGCATTCCCATCATGCACTTGGTTTAGCCTTCCCATCATTTAGCTTCTGCATTGGTTTAACTGATTCCTGACATATTTTGTGTTGCAGGAGCGTGAGCGGGGAGGACCAGTCTCACAACTTACATCGTGGTCACTTGGCCGTAAGCCAAAGAAGAACCCAAACATCTTCTTCGACGGAGTTGCGACCAAGTTGACCAAGTACACCACAGAGTTTAAGAAGAGAAAGGGTGAGAATGCTGATCCCTATGAAGATGATATTGACAAGGTTGCAGTAGTAATAGCAGGACATGGCAAGAAACATGGCCATTACATGATGTTTGATGGCGAGCTTGAGGATGCCCCCTCCCTCTCGCAAGTCCAAACCTGCACAAGCGGATCTCCTAGTACCCCACTCGTGGACAGCCTAGATCGACTATGGCCACTCTCGAGGTTTCCTCATTTTCTCCTTTTTCATCCTACAGTGGTCTTATGTTCTTACATGGCTGCTTTTATGACATCAACTACATGATATTGTAGGCAGAGGTGTTCAGGCAGCGTGATGCCTATGATGCTCTGTAAGAGGCCTACGAGACGAACATGAAGCAGCAGGTAGCGTACCAGGAGTACAACAATAATTATCAGATGGTTAGTTCTTCACTACATTGATTCTTACCCATTTATAACCATGAGAAACTCTTCACTACTTAACACTTGTCTTGGCAAATTTGCAGGCCATGCACTCCCATTTTAGTAATGGCACTCCGATGCCAGTGTGGGCGCCGCCACCGCTACCGCCACCTCCGGTGCTTCCACAGCCTCAACTGATGGGACATGCTTCAGGCAGCAGTCCGGTTAGTCCTTTGCCCAACTTCTACAGCTCAATTGTGAAGTTGCCCAAATTCAACACATGATCTGTTACTTACTACCTCTTACTCAAAAATGTAGGGTTCAGCTGCATCTAATCAGCAGTTCCCTGACGGCTCTACTCCTGCTTCACGGAGCCCTGTTACCCCTCGCACCCCAGCCTCGACCAGTGCTTCTCCTGCCCCGCCGAACATGTAGGGTTCAGCTGCATTTTGGTGTTAGTGTTCTTGGTCAGTTTGTGAACCTGTTGTGAACTTGGTCAGTGTGTGTCTGAGTCATTTTGTGTTTTATTCTACTGAACCTATTGGTCTTGATGTGTGAACCTCTTGTCCACATAGAACCATTTGTGGTTTGTGTGTTATTTGTGGATTTGATGAGATGGTGTATCTCACTATGTGTTTGATGTGAACCATTTGTGGTTTCTGTGCTGTTCTATATCAAATGCCTGTGAAATTATCAAATTTGTTAAATATATGCTAATGTGCTATTTTTAAATATGCAGGGATGCAATAAATAAAATTTAAAAAAATCATCCTTGACATATGCCGAGCGTGAACGCTCGACATACAAAATAGCCCAGCTGCACCAGAAGATGCCACGAGGGAATTTTGCCGACCGTGCACGCTCGGCATACAGTTACACTATGCCGAGCGTGCACGCTCGGCATACGTGTGAAGCGTGGCAGACGCTGGGAGCCCCTGGCTATTCTGTATGCCGACTGTATCGCACGCTCGGCACACAGCGTACACTTTCGGCATATGTCTGACGCGTGGCAGACTCTAGGCAGCCCGTCGCAATGTATGCCGTCGTTCTATACGCTCGGCATACAACGCCATAGACGCTCGGCATACAGTGCTCATGATGCCAACCGTGTACGCTCGGCATACAGCACACACGTGGCAGCTGCTAGTGCTCGCTGGGCAAGCTTATGCCGAGCGTGATTAGGTTTTATGCCGACCGTTGCTACGCTCGGCGTACGCGGGACGCGCCGTCAGACGGACGTCTCCGTCAGGCCGATTGCCGAGCGTCTGTATGCCGACGGCCAGCGTTGACGCTCGGCATAAGTTCATCTGCCGAGCGTTTTCATATGCCGAGCGTATCGTTGTTGTATGCTGAGGAGATGTACGCCGAGCGTTCTTTGCCGAGCGTGTATGCCGAGCGTTTTCCGGTGTTTACCGAGCGTTCGTGGCGCTCGGCATAATTAGCAGTCCTGTAGTGATTACATTGTGTACTAGAGGGTAGTCGCCAAAGCAACATCTCGCTCTCGTCGAGGGTAACTTACAGGGCCGGGAGCGGCCCCGATGTACCTGCCCCGAGCCACCATCATGTGAGGGAGGTCTGAGCATCCGACCTGTGACCCAAGGCGAAGAACCGGGAAAATGCGCTGCCCAGTTTGTGGGCATGCAAACAGTGCAAACAATGGCAATTTGTAGACTCCTTGGTTTAAATCCCGACCTTCGTCACGGAACTACTCCACAATAAAAAAGAAACGTGCTTATATCTCCGATCTCACTTAGAACGCACAGCTAGCTAGAGTCAAAATGGGTGCGAAGGTAGAGCAGGAAATAATACGAGATACTTTCACTTAATTGCCACGGAAGGAAAAGAAGAAAAAATATTCCAACTTGAACAAGGTAAAAGGACGATAGGTGGGGAGGCAAATCTAAAAGTTTATATTACTGAATGATGTAAGAAATTATTTGGGCCACGAAATTATCTGGGCCACCGGGTCAGAATTTCTTCTCACTGCATATATCCTCAGAGAAGAATGAGATTCTAACACCAGACTTCAGAAAGAACGAGATGTTGGAAGCCATTTATCAGATGGAACATAATAAAGGTTCGGTACCAGATAGGTTTGTTCGAGTTCTATCAGAAATCATGGCTAGTTATAAAGGTTGATTTAATGGCTATGTCTGCACTGCTATAAACTGGTGATCTCCCTCGGTTCAAGTTAAACTTTGTGGTGATTACTCCCTCCGTTCCTATAAATAAAGCACACGCCCATTCAAGACAAACTTTGACCAAAAAATTGAGCAAAAATTTTAATTATATAGTACATAATTGATATTGTCAAATTCGTATTGAAAAACACTTATAATGATACCATTTTTATCAAATAGTTCTTATATACATGGATTAATTTTTTGGTAAAGACAAATCTTGGAAAACGTGCACGTCTTATTCATTGGAATGGAGTTAGTACGTACATTATTACCTAAAAAGGAAGATGCGAGTAAAATTGAACATAAAGCCATATTTGCTTATTAAATGTGAGTTTTACTTTCTTCTTAAAAAGGTAGGTACCAATCGGGTGTCTCCTATTGCTCAAAAGTGGTCCGTCCAACGCAGTCCACTTCTATTTCTGGGAGACACATTCTTCAGCGAGTGGTTGTCTTACATGAAACTATCCATGAGATTCGTAGAAAAATATAGGATGGGGTTCTTATAAGCAGTGTTGGGGATAAAGTCATGGGTTTTCTTGCAACAAGCTCTACATAAATGTAAGATTTGTATCTCAGTGGTGCGAATGGATTGCTAGGTTTGTACAGGGCGGAGGTGTTGGAATAAGGGTTAACGATGACATTGGCCACTATTTTCATACATTGAAAGGCTTAAAACAAGGTGATCCGTTGTCCCTAGTTCTTTTAATATAGTTGCGGATATGTTGACGTTATTTATCACAAGAGCAAAACAGAGTGGTCAATTAGGCGGCTTGTGCCTCACCTAGTTGACCGGGTATCCATTTTACAATATGCTGATGACACCATTTTGTTTCTTAAGCACAACTTGGATAAGGCAGCCAACATGAGATTGATATTATCCTTTTTTCGAACAACTATTAGGGTATAAAATAAACTTTTATAATAGCGAAATGTATTGTTTTCGAAAAGCGAAATAAAACATAGGAGGATTCTCGTCATATATTTGGATGTGAGATCGGTAACATGCCTTTCAAATATTTGGGAATTTTTATTCATTATAGGAAGCTTCTTAATAAAAAAAATGGAAACATGTTGATGATCATTTTGTTGCAAGATTTATTAGCCATTTGCTTCAAATGTGTGTTTTCTTGAAAGTTATTTAAGTGTTAAAAAAAATGTTGAAACACATGTTTTTAAATTATACTTATTTGCGTTTTTGGTGGGATAGGTGGTGATTTTTGTTGCAAATGAATCTGCAGCTAAACTTTTATTGCCTACCTACTTTTTTATTGCTGCAAACGGATAATTATTTTTTTGTAATCACTTTTTATTTTTGTTGAAATTGTTGGTGACTTTTATTGCAATTCAATTTGAACAAAAAAAGTTATTGTGTAACCAATTTTTTTGAAACTTTTATTTTTTTCCAAAATGTTGTGATGCGATGATTTGTTGCCATAGTACAATTTTATGTACACGGTGTAAGTAATTATGTTGTAATATTTGGGGTTTTGTTGTAATATGAGGGGTAAATAACTACCATGATATTTTTGCTGCAAATATCGTGAAGGTCAAGGCCAACACGATATACCCTTTCGTTTAAATGGAGCGCCTAAATGCGGGTTAATTTGGAAAAAGTTAAGGGAGTAAATACAAAAATACACAGTATCCAATTCTATGATTTAGATTTTTTTAGAGATATTCTAGGATTTCTTTTGACAGGAGATAGTCTAGGAGTGTTTTTTTGCGGGGAGATATTCTGGGAGTTAGATGAGTGGAGAGAGTGTAGGTCGATCTAAATAAAATACAAAAATGCACTCTGGCCAACGATTTCGGCAGTAGACTCTCCACCTTTCGTGCGTTAGTCCTCACCTAAGCCGGCCCATCTAAACGGGTCTTATTAACGTAACCCAATAAAACGAACTGGGCCCAACCAGTGACAGCTTGATAGGGTTAAGGCCCATGGCTCCATGAGGACCGCAAGTGGAAGGCCAGGAGTGGCAGCCCGCAAAAGTGCTGTCAGCAACAGCACAAGTGGGCAGAAGCAAACCCATCACACAGCGGCCGTCTCCACTCTCCACCGCTTCTCGTCGCGGTCACCCGCGGCCGCAACGCCACGGCCGCTTCCTCCTCCTCCAGTCCTCCCTGAACCGAGCGAAGCAATCCCACGCGTTTGAAACCCTCGCTCGCCGCCTTACCGCTACGGCTACTCCCATTTCCCCGACCCAGCTCCTTTCGCCCGCCTCCTGGGCCGAGCGGAACCCTGGATTCTGAAGCCCTCGTCGAAGAGGGTTTCGTTCTCGCCGGAGACCCGCTTCTCGCCACCAGCACCAGCAGCACCACCACCTTCGTCCACGAGGTCTACACCTCGACGCGCTTGTGCGTGAGGTAACAAATCGCCCCGTCTCGCTGTTTGGTTTTTCGCTGCGTTGGGCGCTCGGTGCGAGATAGGTTTGCTTTGGGGGCAGTCTGTACGACCAATTTCCGACTGGATTTGCGGATTTAGTTGCGGGATCCTATACTACCTTCTATCATTACGATTTAATTCGCGTTTATGGACGCGATTGGTTGCGAGATTTTCCGGGGGGCTGTGAGTTTGGGAGTCGGTGGTGCACGAGATGGAGTTATTGGACTCGGCGGTGCGCGAGATGGTTAGGTTTTGCAGTCCGATTTGTTTACCTCGCTGAGGCTTCGATTTCGCCCCTCATGTGGGGCGGGTGGACGAGCAGTTAGCTAGTTTTACAGGTGCAATCGGTTGCGCTATTTCTGTAGTTCCATTGGTGATGCGTGTAAAGCAGTTTGAGTTATGAGTTCGAAAGTTGCTCTGCTTTTGAGCTTTTTATGGTGCCTAATCTGTGAGTTGTTGCTGTAAACGTTGGATTCTGAAGGATATAGTGCAATTTCTTCAGACAGGATGATCATATACTGTGTCTGCTTAGTTCCGCATCGTCAAACGTTGGATTCTGAAGGATATAGTGCAATTTCTTAAGACATGATGATCATATACTGTGTCTGCTTAGTTCTGCATCGTTAAACGTTGGATTCTGAAGGATATAGTGCAATTTCTTCGGACAGGATGATCATATACTGTGTCTGCTTACTTCTGCATCGTTTGGTGCTCTGGATGCTACCTTCGTCTAAAGTGATATTACTTCCTCTCAAAAACTTTAAACAAAAAATTATGTGTTGGCTTATTTTGAATTTGTCTGATTTTGAATTATACTCCTACTTTTATACCTTAGTTGTTGAGATCACCTATTTGATGTGGGTTGGATCATGCCATTTAGCTTCTCTATAAGTTTGGATTCTTAGGCTGTGATTTTTTTAGTTCCTGCCCCTGCTAGAGTTAACGGATTCTGATATGAATTAGGAGATAAATGTTGTGGTATGCAGACATGGTCCTAAATGCATATGCCTATTATGCATTAGTGATCTCTTGTCTCTGTTATAGTGTAGTAGAGAGAATTTGTAGAAGTCCCTAGAGACCATAAATGCTACCTTCTTAGCAGTCTTTAGTGTCACTACCGCTGTTACCACAGTCGATTTGACTTACATGTCCAAACATATTATAGCTACGTAGCAGCTCTAAGAAAGCTTGTCTCCTTGATTAAGCTTACAAAATCAGTGGAACAGGTAGCCGGTTAGAAGTGTACATGAAATGTTACATCATGTCTTCTTTATATAGCAAGATGTTGATCCTGTCCTGTGTCGTGTGCTGTCTGCTATCTTGAAGGCGATTATAAGTGCGCAGGTAGTTACTGTGACATCTTGATATATTTTGCACGTGACGGACTGGCAAATTTGAATTAACAAAATGCATGAAGGCATGCTGATTTCCCTTCTTACCTACCCAAAGTTTCAGATAGGATTTTAGGTGGCACAGTGTTATTACGTGCTCATTTAAATCTGTGATTTTGGTTAGCAAGTCATCATGGCAAGCTGCTTTTCTAAGGCTGGATATATGAGTGTTAAGTTAATGACACTTGCGACAAAGGTTTTAAACAGATTGATTGAAAGCTGAAACTCATAAGTACTATTGCAAATGTGATACAAAATCACTTGAAGAATATTCAGAGAACATTATAACGGACCCCTTCTCTGGCCTTGTAAACTCCATCTTATACTTCTTTGATGACGAACAACGCGCAAACTAAGGATTCTTAGGATTCCTCTGTAAAACAGAATTATTCCTTTTCTCATATCTGATGTGTGATGTATATGCCAATTAAGTATATAGTCACATGTTAGATAGTGTGTAATGGAAGAAATAGAATTGTGTGCTGCACTTCAATGTAAGCCTGCTTGTTTTGTCATTTTCATTTTAATTATCTTGTTTGCAGCTATTGTATTTCTGGTTGAAAATTTCTAATGGTTGCGAAAGTTCATACTCTTACAGTGTGATGCACAACAAAAAATGTGATTCACTGTAAAATTTATTGCCATGAAGTTAAAACAGTGAATAGAGTTATTTCTGCGTTTGCTTTGTGATTACTTGCATGAATCATGCATTTTGGTGCTTCTTACCCTCTTAAGTCTGATCTGTTCCATTGGATTTAGTGCTGTACTGCAGAAGGCAACACATGCTATGTTCAGTTTGTCTAGTGTATGTAATATATCTGTGTTTCAACCTGCAGGCTTTTGTTGAAGCACAAAATGAAGTGCAACGCTTGCTGGCGGGACTTGGAAGGGCAGGCCATATCAACAACATGTGGCCATATTTTGTGTATGCCTGCAATCTTATATTTCTTTCTGTTTGTTCTAATTCTAACTTCATATGTTCTGATGCTACTGCAGAATACATATTTGATTTTAACTGATGCCTATTGTGCAGGTACAGAGGATGCAAAGAAAATACTCAGTAACGATGGTGCATGTCCGATTTGTGATCAGGTGCTTTCAAAAAGGTTAGTTGTTAACTCTTCATATAACATTTCTCTTGTCCTGTATCAATTTCACATTATATATTTTCTTCTAATGAGAACCTTGAAGACATATATCACCTTTTAACATATTACTGAGGATTCTTTATCAGTTTTCAAATCTGAGGTTAATATTAATATCTATGTTTTATTATGCTGATATCATCGAAACTTCATTTTTTTTATTTCTCAGCCACATGAAGCCTATTGACATAAATCCAAGCGATGAATGGACGAATGTAAGTATCCCTTTGAATTTGATTCAGAATGATATTATGTAGTCCATTTTCTTATAATTCATGTGTTCTGATAACTTCATTTGTTACCTCAGATGTCAATGACTGGAGTTTCTCCACAGACACGTATCCTTAATATTTTTTCACTGGACCTACAGTAGGATTATTCTTCTGCTGTTTTTTTTAATAACATCGCTGTCTGTCATGTGCCTTATTAACTTTCTGTTTCATCATTCCAGTAATTCGAACAACCTAAGATAGAAAAAGAAAGTTGCTAAAGTGAGACAATTATGTCACCATTTATGTTATATTCCAAGGTTTATTATTTATTTATAGTGCAGTAATCATCTGGTTTTTCCTTAAACATGATACAAACCAGTTATGAAAAGCGCATACAAGAGTGTCATGTTTTACATTGGACAAAAGGACCTTGAGATGCAATACAAGATGAACAGAATTGTCGGTCAATGTAGGCAGAAGTGTGAACTTATGCAGGCAAAGTTCAGTGAGAAACTGGAAGAAGTGCATACTGCATACCAGAAGATGGCCAAAAGATGCCAGTTGATGGAACAAGAAATTGAGAACTTGACGAGGGACAAGCAGGAGCTACAAGAAAATTTTGCAGAGAAGTCCAGGTTAGTCTAGTGTGCCACTATTTTCCTTGTTAAAAATTCTGCTTCATGCAAGATGTATGACTGATGGCACTGTCCTTTCCAGGCAGAAGAGGAAGCTTGACGAGATGTATGATCAGCTGAGAAACGAGTATGAGTCGGTAAAACGTTCAGCCATTCAACCTGCAAACAACTACTTCCCAAGAGCTCAGCCAGACATGTTCTCGGGTATGCCCAACATAATGGACGGCGGCGACCCTCTGAGACAAGGTAAATTATACTCAGTTCATTTAGTTGTTCAGTCTATGACTCAACGCAATGAAGCCTTTGTTCCAATACTTGGCTTTTGCTCCTTTTGCTATTCATCCAGCTAGGAATATGTTAAACGCAATACTTTGGCTTTCTACCAGCTATTAAAATGCTTTTAGCTCTCCACAAAAACAGCTCATTCACTGTTTGCAGGATCGATTGATCCTCCTGAAACCCCAGGGCGCAGAGACGAGGGGTGGGCTGCACAACCAAGGCAAAGACGCGAGAACTCTAGTCCATTTGAGCTGTCTGCAGGATCTCCTGGTCATACTGCAGCCCCTCCAATGGATATGAGACCCAGACAGCCGCCACGGTCCGTCTTTGGAGCTAACATGAACAATTCTTCAGCAGCTCTGCGAAATATGATCATCTCACCAGTGAAGCGTCCTCAGCTTTCCCGTAACCGTCCACATATGTTCACGTAAGATTCTCCTTTTGGCTCACGTAATATCTTAATAATTGGGTTTGTAAGGGAGGTTAGTATGCAATTGGCTGTAGCGCTAGTAGTTTCAAGTGTGACATTGCATACCTTGCCTGTCTCTGTACTGTATGACTTACTGCTTAAACTTTCGGTATGCCAGGTTGTAGAGTTGGAATAGCTGAGGAGACGTTCTGCTTCTGAATCTGTCTTAATCTTGTCATGGAAGTGAGGAAATGTTCAGTGTAAATGCTGTAAGATCAATCTGTCTCCCTCCCCTCCCTGTTATTTTGGCATATCGTTTGTTCTAGGAGATCAGTCGGTAACATAGTTCTTGCCTGGATATATGATCTTGGCATAATCAAGATATATAGATGCACTTCTTCCTGATTGCTGTTACATGTATGTGTGCTTAACATACATGTCCTCCGATTCTGAAATAACACCGAGTAATGTAACTACTATGCCAGAGGATCAGCAGCATTTGTTTATTGTATGTTGTGATTCAACTTGTACAATGGTCCAAACTTAGTCTATGTAAACGGTTTTGTTCTGTAGGTAAAAAGTACAAGACATTTGGTCTCTATCGTGTCGTGTAACCTTAGCTTGGGTCCACCTCAGCGTTGTCCTTCATGTCGTATATGCCTTTTTTAGTTTTATATTCCCCTTCTGAAATCATCACTCTTATGGCCTTTATACCTACTTGTCGAATTTTAAGTCCCAATTATGTCATCCATGGCTGTTTCGTCAGGAATAAACACTACCTGCTGCCTGATGAGTGTGTTTTGTTAAATGATCTTGGGTGAATTTTATGCCAACAAGGCCTGTACGGTCCAACCGCGCTGGAACTTCGTTGTTGGCCTTGTATACTTGACAACATTTGCTGACAGGTGTTGTCTCTCGGTGACACGCTGCCTTTCGATTTGATTGTAGCCTGGAGCTGGAGCGTGCCTGCGAGATCGAACTCGGCCAGTTTGTGGGTAGAGCGGTACTATAGTGGGTGCGATTTTATAAGTGTCTTTTAAAAAAGTCTCCAGTTGTGTATTTTCCGTTTGCACCAAATTTCAAGTTAAAAAAACAAGTATGTGGGAGGTAAAAAGTATCAGAACTTTCGGTTTTTCTGACTTGAGATTTCGTACTTGGTAAGTTTGGAGGTGCGTGCCTTTTCTTCGAATTATTTCTTGACTTGCTGGATGGGTGCGTCGAGTTATTTGTTGACAGTTTGCAGTTCCCTGTGTTAGAAACTTAAAATATTCGGCCTGAAGCTCGATACAAACTAACTTAAATCAGAAAATATTTTGATTCTGTTCTGGATTGAGAAGAAACTGGACTTTTATATGGACTGGGCCTGGCTGAAATGAACATACTGCGTCTGGGCTTCGCATATGCTGTCTACTGTCCACCAGAAGCGATCAAATGTACTGTCAAAAAGAAAAAAGGAAATTACAGCAACTTATTAAGCGCGCGCCTGTATAGCCGGATGCCCCACAAGCCAGGCGCACACCGAAAGGAGAACCTGACCGCTAGTAGCAGCCTAGAATAGCCTACCTAAGCTTTCCTTTCTTTACAGAGAGAGCGGTTCGGGACGGGGCAGCAATTCGCCGGAAAATACGTACACAAATCGGTCGGCGAAACCACACCAGCCGAACCAAAGCAGTTAGCGCTCGCGCGCGCAGTCAGTAGCCGCTGTCCACGACGGGGAACGCGTACGGCGGCAGGTCCCCGCCGCCGCCGTCCAGCTGCACGTCGCTGAACCCGTCACCGCCGGTGTAGAACCCGGTGAAGTCCACGCTCGGCTCCGGCACGAAGACTTGATCCTGGTTGACCTCGTAGAACAGTCCGTCCCGCCTCCCGGCGTCCACGGGCGTCCTCCTGCCGAGCTGGACGTCATCCCTGTCGAGGAGCAGCCGCGGCCGTTTGACCTCCTCCCGACCGCCGTCACCGCGGGGGTTACTCGCGTCGCCGCTGCTGTTGCTGTTGGCGACGAGGCGTCGCAGCACGTCGGGGTCGCCGACGACCTTGAGGAGGAAGGCGAGCATCTGCTTGGGCCGGCGCTCCGTCTCCTGCACCCGGCGCCACATCACCGCCACGCGGTCCTCGATGGCCTTCTGCTCCTGCTTTAGCCGGATCACCTCCATGGCCACCACCATCGTGGTGCTATCGTCGTCGTCGTCCGCTCCGCAGCTGCCGGCGGTACTGCCGTCGTCCTTGCGCTTGCCGCCGCTGCTTCGCCGTACGATCTGGCGCAGGAGGTGCGTCTGCCCCCGCAGGAACGACACGTGGGCGAACTCCCATCTGTCCGGATCAACCTTCCGGAATCCCTGGCAGAGTTCAATCATCACAAGATTAATTAATTAATTACAGGAAACGAAAGAAAAAACGAGCTTCAGTACTGAAAGTGGAGGCGCCTTGTTTTCCCTTCAGGAACAAATTTCGCCAAACTCAATTCGAGACACTCGAGCTAGTAATTACTAACTACTCATGCAAATTTGAGATAGGTTGAGACATACTTTTGCTACGAACGGAGGAGTACAAGATTACTAGCAGCGCAGCATATATATATGTAGGAGCACTTACGTATGTGTTGAGCTGCCTGACGAAGCTTGAGAAGTTGGAGTGCTTGAAGTGCGCGGGGAGCAGCGTCTGCGAGAAGACGAAGGGGTCGGCCACAACAAAGCTGTTGCTGCCCCTTCCCCAGGCGATGACGGCGTCCGTCGCCGGGTCCTCCACCATCCGGTACGTCTTGGCCACGAACGGCGCCACCCCGGCCGCCGCACCACCGCCTGACTCCACGCCGCCGCTCATCATCTCTCTTATCAGCGACAGCAAAAAGTTTGGTTGCTATTTCTGGCAGCGGTTCTTTGCGATGAGGGTGAAAGTGGGAGCCCAGGATAGGAAGTGGAGGAGGCGTGCGGAGGCGAGCTATATACGAATCCCGGACGGGACAGGTGCCAAGTAAGTGTGCACGCGTGTTGGCGCCCGGGAGCCCTGCGTGGCGCGCCCTGAGGCCACATGATTTTGTAGCCGAGTCAGACATAAAGCGCTTTGGGATATTTTTCACTTTCCCCTCCCTTTGCTTTGCCCTTTCCCCTCGGCTGATGGGTGGGGCACGAGATCGTCATCGTAGCCTCGGCTCGTGGACTGCTGGGAGCACGATGCCAGGAGGGAGGGGAAATCTGGGGCGGGCGATCCCGCTGTCGGATTGGTTAGTTTATTTACAGGGAGCACCCCAGATGGGTCCCAGTAAGTAGTTTCTTCTTTGGCTGGCATGACACCTTGCACTCGATCCTGCCACTACGTGGCCCTTCCGTCGTGGGTAAGTAAAAGATAACGCGGACTAAATTGCAGCACGGACTTGGATCTCATGCAGTATAATACTGGAGTACCATCGATCTTGTAATAAGTACTGGGATAGGCTGAACCGCAGCAGAGAGCATCATCATACTCAATTTTGTGAACAACCCCTGTCATATTTTTCGAGTGTTCAATGATTTTAATAGCTCTCGCTAACATTTTAAAAACACAATTTTGGATTTGACTAATTTCCAGTCGGGTGAGAATTAGCTTAATTCCTAGTCGGGTCACATCATTAACCCTCAGCATATCTGGCACAAATCACGAAAAATACTACCTCTGTCCGAAAAAAGGATATCGCTAAAATGGTCACCGAGATGGACATCCTTTTCTGGACGAGAAAATTGCAAAAAACCACCACAATTGGTGGTCAAGCTACAAAAGACCACCGGTTTCCAACGAAATCGCAAATCGCCACCACTATTCGTTGACACCGTTACAAAAAACACTGATTTTTCCCGTGACCTCGTTTTAACCTTGATTCTGACAGTGGGGCCCACTTGCAGGCGTGACGTGGCGTTTTAGTTCTTGTAAGTGGGTGTTTTTGTAAAAAAAATGTGGGACCCACTATCAGCTCCACCCTCTCACAAATAAAAAAAAGAGCCACCCGCCACGGGCACGGCCACGGCCCGGGCGCGGACGAGTGCCATCTGGTACGACACGGGCACGGGCGAGCCAAGCCCGGTCCTTGTGCACCTCCATCCAGTCCACTAGCTCCTCGTACCGCTCCTGCCGGAACACCTCCGCGATGGCCGCCGCCGCCATCGTCGCCACGTCGGCGAGCGGGGCCGAGGCCACCGTCTCCAAGGCCGCCTCCCGCGAAGCGTAAGTCACCACGTTGCCGAGGTAGCTGTTTACGTGGGTCTGGTTGTATTTCGCGGGGTCGAGGCGCCGGCGGCCGTCGACGAGCCACGCGAGGCGGTGGTGCGTGTCGGAGCCGCCGACAGCCGCGGCGAGCAGCTTCAACACGTGCGCGGAGAGGGCCTCGAGCCGCGTGGCGCGGCGCGCGGAGGCGGTCGATGTCGGCGGCCTAGACGACGTAGTTGCGGCGCACGAGGGCGGCGGCGAGGAGCGTGTTGGGGAGGCGTCCCGGGTCGTACCGCACGAACTCGGAGTCCAGCGACGCGGAGTACCGTGGCGGCGAGCGGGGCCGGAAGAGGGAGCGCCGGTCGTGGGGGGGCTCCCACGAAAGCACCCCGCCGGTGCGGAGCATCTCCGCCCAGGCGTTGGGCAGCGAGGTGAGGCCGTGTCCATCGACGAGCAGGTGGTCCGTGCCCGCGCCCGCGCCGTGGCCGGCCGGCGCCGTGCCCCTGGCCTGCACCCGCTCCCGCGGCCGTGCCCGACGGTCCAGTACGAGCGGGTGGCTCTTTTTTTATTTGTGAGAGAGGGGTGCAGCTGATAGTGGGTCCCACGTTTTTTTACAAAAACACCCACTTACAAAAACTAAAACGCCACGTCACGCCTGCAAGTGGGCCCCACTGTCAGAATCAAGGTTAAAACAAGGTCACAGGAAAAATCAGTGTTTTTTGTAACGGTGTCAACGAATAGTGGTGGCGATTTGCGATTTCGTTGGAAACCGGTGGTCTTTTGTAGCTTGACCACCAATTGTGGTGTTTTTTTTTGCAATTTTCTCTTTCTGGACGGATGGAGTAACTATCTAAAATAAACCACACCTCTAACCGAGAAAACTCAATTTGCAACTCCGAATTGTACCAATCATGATGTAAATTTGATCACCGAGCCTTAACCTAACTCGATAATTAGAAAAGCCGTATTTTTTCCCTTGTCAATGGAATATGGAAGCTTAGCATCTCTCCTGCTAAAGATTGAAAAGACAACAAGATTCCACATCGAAAAACAACCAAAGGTTTGAATAGAAGAGAAATTGAGATAACAGTTATAGATGGACGTGTAGATCAGAGGTAACTTAATGTCGTGTCCTACTGTTACCGGGATGTGCCCGTGTATGGGCCATGGGCCTTGTATCGTGTGTGGCGGGCTTTACGCCCATGTCGTGTGCGTTGCTGTGCCCGCTGTGGCCAGCTATATACTCGGGTGAGACATCTGGAGACGGCATCGAATGAAATGAACTATCTGAACTCCTGCATCCTCTGCTTCCGTCCCCTAATCCCAATGCTTCTGTCCGATCCCGAACCCCAAATTCCCTCCTAAATCCCCTTCTCTAGTCCTCTGTAGCGTGGGTTCGTGACAAATCTGGTATCAGAGCCTTGTGTTCGTCGGATTCCAGTAGATCGAAGCAGAAATTCACGAGAAATTTAAATTTCTCCGGGTTGAAGGGTGTGATTCCTTTCGGAATCGCGCAAAACTCCTCACGGATACCCTCAGCTGGTTCGATTTCGCTTAGATCAGTTAGATCGGCATGCTGGCGCCTAGAAAAGGAGTGGATCAGGCTCAGGAAAAATTCCGCACTCAGGTTACCGCAACCATGGCCGGGTCGCGGAGCAAAATCAAGCACTCACGGACATGATGAAGTAGCTGATGGACGGCTTCAACGACCTCAAGGCCAGCCAGATCGAGACCAAGGACGCGCTCATCGCAATCCAGTCCAGGACCGAGGCGATTGAAGCTCAGGCTGCGATTCTCGAGCAGCGAACGGGTTCGGCACTGCCGAGTCCGCACGCGCCACCAACTCCGCCACCGGATTCGGGAACGTCGACTGCGGCTGCGAGACCAGCGACAACACCTGCGGCAATTTGCTTGCGTTGGATTTACGGTCAGGGTACCATCAGATATGCATTGCACCAGGTGAACAACATAAGACCGCCTTCCAAACTCACCATAGTCTCTTTGAATTTATGGTCATTCCCTTTGGGCTCACGAATGCTCCCGCTTCTTTTCAAAGTCTGATGAATCAGGTCTTCGCTCACCTTCTCCGTAAATGTGTCCTGGTGTTTGTGGATGATATTCTGATATATGGTGCCTCTTTGTCTGACCATGTTAAACATCTTCGAGAGGTCTTTCAGTTGCTTCAACAAAACAACCTGTTGGTGAAATACAGCAAATGCACCTTTGCTCAGCAACAGCTGGAGTATCTGGGTCATGTGATTAGTAACACTGGTGTCTCCACTGATCCAAGCAAAGTTGAGGCGATCAAAAATTGGCCTAGACCAAGATCTCTTAAAGATTTGCGCAGTGTGCTGGGATTCACAGGATACTACCGCAAGTTCATTGCTCATTACGGCATTATTGCCCATCCCTTGACTCAGTTGCTTAAGAAAGGAGTTCTGTTCAATTTGGGTCCAGATCAACAACAAGCCTTTGAGGTTTTGAAGAATGCAATGATTAATGCTCCAGTGTTGTCCCTTCCAGACTTTACTCAGAGCTTTGTGTTGGAAACGGATGCGAGCAACATAGGAATTGGAGCGGTGTTAATGCAGAATGGACACCCCATTGCGTTTCTGAGTCAGGCGCTTTGTCCTCGTAATCAGGCATTGTCCACGTATGAAAAAGAATGTCTAGCTATCATTCTTGCGGTAGACAAATGGCGACCATATCTCCAGCACAGGGAGTTTGTGATTATGACTGATCACCAAAGCCTGTTACATTTGGTGGATCAACGTCTTGTCACTGGCATACAACATAAGGCATTTGTTAAATTGCTGGGGCTTCAGTTTACAATAAAATACAAGAAGGGTATTACAAATGCAGCAGCAGATGCCTTGTCTCGAAAACATGATACTGAGATAGCTGCTATTTCCAAAGCAACTCCTGTGTGGATGGATCATCTCCGGGAAGGGTATGTTGATGACAATCAAGCGTAGCAATTACTGGTGGAACTGAGCACAAGTCCATCTCATAGCAATGAAGCTGGGTTTTCTCTGAAGGATGGGTTAATCAGATATAATGATCGCATTTGGGTTGGTAGCAATAAGTTAGCCCAAAATCACATCCTGCAAGCTTTGCATAGCAGCGGTGTTGGAGGTCATTCCGGCATGCATGCAACCTATGAGCGTGTCAAGCAATTTTTCTCTTGGCCTAAGATGAAGCAGGCGGTGCATCAATTTGTTGCTGAATGTTCAGTCTGCCAGCAGGCTAAACTTGAACATATCAAGACACCAGGTATGCTGGCTCCCCTGCCTATACCATCGCAAGCTTGGGAGATGATTAGCTTGGATTTTGTTGAGGGACTACCCAAATCCCATGGTTACGATGTGATCTTGGTCATCATCGACCGCTTCACCAAGTATGCTCATTTTCTGCCCTTGAAGCATCCATTCACTGCCTTGCAAGTGGCACAAACTTTTATCAACACCATTTACCGTCTGCATGGTTTGCCTATGGTGATTGTCTCGGATCGCGACAGGATATTTACCAGTTCGCTGTGGAAGGAGTTGTTTCGGTTGTCGGACACCAAATTACATCTGAGCTCATCTTACCATCCTCAGACAGATGGCCAAACCGAGAGGCTGAATCAATGCCTGGAATCTTACTTACGTTGTGCAGTGCATACAAATCCAAAGAAGTGGTATGACTGGCTGCCATTAGATGAGTACTGGTATAACACTGCTTATCACTCTACGTTGGATCGTACACCATTTGAAGTGTTGTATGGGCAGAAGCCAAAACACTTGGGGATTTCACTGGGGACAGAGTGTCAGTCACCTGATCTGGAGACATGGTTGTCGGAACGCACCATTATGCTCGAAGTGCTTCGTCAACAGTTGGCCTGTGCTAAAAAACGCATGAAGATTCAGGCAGACAAGAATCGTTCTGGACGCCAGTTCGAAGTTGGAGATCTTGTCTATTTGAAGTTGCAACCATTCATACAACAGTCGGTGGCAACCCGCAGCAATCAGAAGCTTGCATTGCGCTTCTTTGGTCCTTATCCAGTCCTTGCGCGTGTGGGTGCGGTGGCCTATCGTCTGAAACTTCTTGATTCCAGCAAAATCCACCCCGTCGTGCATGTATCATTGCTCAAGAAGCATGTTCCTCCTTCGGTGCTGGTAAGTGATGATCAAGACTTGAATTCTGCAGCTGCATTACTACTGCCTAAAGCATCGTCAAGTTCTTCTGTACCTGAAGCAACGCCAAGTTCGTATGCACCTGAAGCAACGACAAGTTCGTCTGTGCCGGCATGAGGTCATGCCGCTTCTTAAGGAAGGGGGATTGTCGTGTCCTACTGTTACCGGGCTGTGCCCTTGTATGGGCCTTGGGCCTTGTATCGTGTGTGGCGGGCTTTACGCCCATGTCGTGTGCGTTGCTGTGCCCGCTGTGGCCAGCTATATACTCGGGTGAGACATCTGGAGACGGCATCGAATGAAATGAACTATCTGAACTCCTGCATCCTCTGTTTCCGTCCCTAATCCCAATGCTTCTGTCTGATCCCGAACCCCAAATTCCCTCCTAAATCCCCTTCTCTAGTCCTCTGTAGCGTGGGTTCGTGACACTTAAGGCGAATAAAAGACTGCCGTAGCCGGCCGGGTCCAACGGCCTTGCATGCCGTGTCCTTTTCGAAAGTGTCATCGTGCTGGTGTTGTCGCTCCTCCGTTCAGAATTCTCCGGGTTGATCAAACACGGGATCGGACGAGGCGGCAATCTTGTGTCGCTTGCCTCTTGGGGCTCGCTTTGGATGTTCTGCCGACCGGAGGAAACTGTGGAGTGAGTTAGTTGTTGATGGCGGTGAGCTACCGGGCAGACTCGGCTTCAGCGTTAAGGCAGATACGATTGCGGGTTTGGTTAGTTCTGGTTGAAAACCTTGCATCGGCCTCGTTTGATGCGCGTGATGTCGGCGCTCTTGATCGGCGTTCCCCTCCTTGGAGACATTGTTGTGCGGCCCTTCGCCTCCGGTGTCGGTGCTTCGCCTATTCGTCTGGAAGTCTTTGTGTGTTTTTCGCTCTCGGCAGGGTGGTGTGTAGCCGTGTGGCCGGTGTAGATGTCGGAGCGGCAGCTCTAGATTATTACCTATATCGTTGGGCGCCCTTGGAACAGCCGTGGTGTATTTTATGTTTAGTAGTCTTCGGCGGTTTTTTCTTATAATAAAGTGTTCGACTCTTTTCGAGATTCAAAAGAATCGGCTGCAGTTAGAAAGATTAGTGAGCAAGTCACAACATCCAAACCAACTTTGCCCTCTCCTGAAAATCCGGTAAAACGAAAAGAAGAATACAAGAGTCGAGTCAGAAACAAACGCTGCCGCGCGCCCAGACCCAAGGACACGTCAAAAACACGTGGTAGTACGTCGTTGCATCGACCGACCTGCATGCTGGGCGGCATCGAGCGCACCAGGTTTCCGAGCACCGTACACCGGCGTACGCGCGGTCTGGTACTCTCACACCACGCCGCCGTGTGTCGATATATACGTGCATCCGTCGTCGTATGTCCACCGCGACGACGTGAGGCCATTGGCAGAGGCGCGCACGCGGCAAAGCCGAGGCAGGCATGGTGAGATCCGTACAAGTGGCCGAGCACACTGGTGCAGCAGCTACAGACAGGTTCGCCGGCCTTACCGGGGAGCGCCACGCGTGCCTTGGCGTCCGCGCCACCTCTCACCGTACGTGTACGCGCGTCCCACCCTGTCACGTTTGTTTATGTACTCAAGCAGGGACCGGTGCCATCCATCGGCGCAGATGGGCGTATCGGCTAACCTTATCCTGGCTCCTCCTGTTTACTAGGCCGGTGTCCCCCGTGGGGACAGGACGCTGCACGTGCTGACTCATCACTACAGTGACGCACACCACTCGCCTCTCGCTGTCGTCGTCTGGACCTTGGCGGCACGTGATGACGCGACGCAGCAAGCCTCCCATCGTCGCGTCACGTGGCGTGGCGACCGGCCGATGGAGTGGCGCGTCAGGCGGTAAAGCTCGATCGCGCCGACCGAGACTTGTTGCTAGGCGGCTGCTGTAGAGGGTGTTGGGAGCAGCTGTTCGGGAAAAAGGACGTGCAGAGCATCCCGGATGATCGAATCGTCCAAGTTGTTCCATTTGTAGTTCCTCCAAAAAAATACTCCCCTCCGTCCAACAATAACTTTCTTAAATTTGTCAAAAAGTGGATGTATCTAGACATGAAACATGTATAGATACATCAACTTTTGTGCAAACTTGAGACACTTATTTTGGGACGGAGGGAGTATAACAAAAATCCACGAGCGGATGTGCTTCACATTTTTCAACTCCTTGTCCCTGTGTCGATCTACACTGGGTAGCGCGGGTGGAACCGTAACCATCGCCACCGTCTTCCCCTGCCCTCTTCTCTCCCCTCGCCGCCCTTATGTCGCACATGTTGGGAATTCATCTATTAAGGAATTGGCACGGGATTCTTGATTCCTGCTATGTAACATGGGAGGGGGGTTAGAAGATATATGCGTTACTTATTCGTCTGATATGGAAGTACCAACAAAGTCTCACTCATTCAAATAGGAGGGGATGTGAAATTTCTCGTCGCCGAGGAGCGGACCCATTGTCATCCCTACTCTATTGGTTAAGGTGGGCGGGTGTTTTTTCCTTCAAGCAGTGGATGACAGTGGTAGGTGGTGGTTTGATGCGTTAGAGTACGAGAGGTGGCACCGAGTACATGAACGACAATGGTGCTTTCCTTTTTTTCTTAGATCGGAACGTTGGCGAGCAGCGACAATTGGCCGGCTTGGTGGATTGACTGTTGGCGAGTGTTGCGGGTTTGTCGTGTGCTACCCAGACCTATGCACGGTGCTACGCGACGTGGGCGGATGGGTTTGTGCAAGCTACTCCTTTGTAGTATTTGAGAGGTAGCAAGGTGGAAGGTGAACTATAAGCTTTCCATTTGTTTAGTCATGTCACGTCATCTGGACTTATTCTCCAACCTTTTTTAGCAACTAAAGAAACGATTTATCGTGCGGACAGGAGACGTACTAAATTCGGCGAAACCGCTCTCTGAGTTGCTTCTTTTGGTAGGCACTACGCTCGGCCGGGGTCCAAAATACTAAAGATTAGCGACAAAGAGGAGCAGTTCATCAGTGCTGATGGAATCCGAAGATATGGCGATTAAAATGGCAGCGGGGCCGGTGTAGCAGCTCGGTGCCGTTCCCTGGTTGGTCCGGGCTTGGCCTTTCTCTTTCTTGATTTGGCTTGGTGAGAGCGACGTCCGAGTCCGGACCCCGGCGACATGGTAACGTGGCGACCAACGGCGGTGGTCCAGGTTATCTCAAGCGTAGCATCAACGTCGATCGTCCTTGTCGTTTGTATATTGTTCTTTCATAGATCTCGGTGCTATTTTCTGACCTCAGGATGCTTATTAATACCACTCGCTGTCCCGTAGAGTAATACTCACTCCACTGGCGGGTAATGTTCAAGATACCGACGTGTTTCGTCGGAGACAGCTTTAACCCTGAATTAGAATGTTATACGATTTCATCTGTATGACTGTATCGATCACTCCTGGCTCACTTTCGTCTAAGGATTTGTCGAATTACGGAAGCCCGCTCCTCAGTCATGGATTTGTCGTTTCTCCAGATCGTTCTTTTCCTGATTGTTGTGGTACACGTGGACTGCTGACTATGCATGGGGAGGCTAGTTGAAAACCCCAAAAATACCGTCTGTGTAAAGCATTGGGCTGAATTCCTCCACACCGAGGCGTCTTGGCAGGCCAAGTTTAGCTCAAAAGCCCAACACATGTAAACCAGTGATTTTAGTTTGCTTTCAATGGTTCGGGTGTCTTTTAAAAAAAGGAGAGTACAATAAAATCCTAGCCACCACTCGGTGGTTGTGAGAGTAGGAGAGGATGCGGAATGTAGCTTCCATTTTAAGAGGGTGAACAAACACCCAAAAAAAAAAGTCCACAACTTTGTGACAAGAGAGGAAGACGAAGGAGGTGTGCAATTTGTCCAGATTGGTAATTTCTAACCAATTATCCTCATACTGTGATAGGATGCTGAAACGTGTTCGGAGTGACTCCAAACATTGTGACATTGTTCCTTACTTTCAGTACTTTGATCTGGTTAGCTGACTCTTGACTGTTGGGTTAACGGAGAATCGGACATGAAAGTTGTTTCATCAATACTCTCACTTCGAGCATAGAAACTTTTTTGTAGGTGAACAATCTGGGTAGGCAAACGATGTTTGGTTGAGCTGATTTTTGGTCAGTACTTTGGTAATATGTTTATCTCCTTATCTACCAAATTTTGGTACAATTTTAATCATTGGTTTGAGAGTGTTGACCTGATTACCAAAGGGGATAGAAACTGTGATATCTATGTTTTGTTGTTATCTTACCTCGTGGTGGTCGTTGTTGTTAGCGGTTGGCAACATGGTTAAGTGTGTTGTAACAGTTCGTACCCAAATTTTCGTACTAGAACCTGCATGTGAGATTGTTTTCCTCATAGCCGTGGTTTCTTACCCCTCAACTTGGGGAGATTGTTTCACGTAAATCCTTGTATTACATGTGAATGTGATTGTTATATTTACAATGCATATTTGTTGTTTTAATCTATCCTTAAGGCTCATCATAGGCTTGTTGGTTCCGATCCTTTTGTCCCCACCATAAAGTACCTTTTTGGAACTCTGTATTGCTCCATCATAGTTTCTGGACCATTTTCCACATAAATTTGCCGGTGAGTTCACTATACATGTTCTGTAATTTCATTTTAAACAATTACTAGTTCTAGGAGCCTTTGTTCTTTGAGGAAAGTTATTTTTTCAATAAAAAAGCATGCATTATTGTGCTATGAGTATGGACAAAAGCGATGTTAAAATTAAAGTGTATATCTACTTATTCACTTAAATATATCGAACTGTGTATTGGAGATACACTATACTTCTGGACATGAAATTTAGGCCCAATTTAACAACCGCCCAACTCAGGCTCATAGGCCCACACAAAATTTGATTTTTAATCTTCAAATCTCTCTACTGGATCTTTTCACCTAGAGCATCATTCTTTCTCACACATCACCACGACTCTCAACATAAAGTTTATCGTACAGATTTTTTTTATAGCGGAATTATTTGTTTCAATGTTTGGATTGTATGTATTTATTGGTGATATTCTGACAGCGAAGCCAATGTCACGTGGAGTAAGATTCCCATGGCCTCTATATCCCCTCGGTGTGAAGTAAGGGCAGACATTGTCGATACAAGGAGCCTATATGGTGTTTTGGTCCTCGATTGTCTATTTTTTCTATCTTGTTCAGGCTAGTGTGATGGCCAGTGGCGAAGCTATGTACAGGCCAGCAAAAACTAGTGGATTTGCCCCCCAGCCCAACAAAACTTTGGCTAAAATCCACAAATTTTTGGCCCATTTGCCTCAAAATCTAGTGGATTTGGCCTATTTGCCCCCCCCCCCCCCCCCCCGCCCCCCCCCCCCCCCCCCCCCCCCAACCCCAACGATGTGCCTCAAGCTCCGCCACTGGAGATGGCCATGTTAAGGTTGAGTTTGTCATCATGGTTCTCAACTTTTGTTCTTTGTGCTTATGAACTTCTTCCATGTCAACCGCCTGCCTTGCGAGGAGGGTGCCCCGGCCATAATATTTGCAGCGCTCTAAACTCCCACCTACTGCCTCCGTGTGGGAATAATTGTACATTTAACTTTTAACCTAAATCGAACTTGTTTAAATTTGATCAACTTTATAGGGAAAAAGTAGTAAAACATATAACACCAAATCAATATCATTAGATTCGTCTTGAAATGTAATTTCATGTCATAAATATTGCTACTTTTTCTATAAATTGGTCAAACTTCAAATAATTTGTCTTAGGACAAAACTAAACGTACACTTATTTCCAAACGGATGGAATATTAGGGTGGGTGACTCATGTGCCATTTTACACTTCCGAGGTTATTCCAAATAGTGCAGGTTTGCTATTTTATGGTTCCTTTTCTGTGGGAGTTTTAGAGAAACGTCAAGTGGAAAAAGTGGAGCGAGACAGGAAGCCCTTGAATTTTTTCGATTTAACTTCTTTGTTTAATTGGCGATCTACATTGTTCACGTGTGTTTCGGTTTCTTCGCCATTTATACGTTGTCTAGACTCCATTCAGTTAATAAAAAAATCAGTCCATTCGCTAAAAGGAGAAACAATTTTCGGCACGTAGCAGCAAGAGTTAGATTAGGAGTCACAGTGCAAGAAAAGTACCTCCCATCACTCACTACTACTTGAAACTTCATTAGAAGTGAAGGTGACTAAAAAGGAAGTTAAAGTTCAGGCGTCGAATGATACTTGAGAAACAATAGTGCACGGTGAACAGTACGAAATTAACCTTAACCCACAAACTTTGGCTCCTGCCTCATCGAGGCAAATTCTGTAAAAGACGGTGAAGTTGCAAAAAATATGGCTTCACCCGGGTTTGAACTGGAGACCTTCAGTGTGTTAGACTGACATGATAACCAACTACACCACGAAACCGTGTTGTTAATTTATTTCCAGATCATATTACGAACATTAACGGACTCATCAAGAAAATTAAAACAAAGGAGGGCAAGGCATATTAATGTCTGACACGGGACGGAACGATGATTATGTTTTTTTTTTTTTTAGGAAGGATCCGATTTATAAAATAGGAAACTCAGTACAAATTACAGCTAGGTCCGAAGGAAACAAAGAAATTACAAAGGAACCCAGAAATTTGCACGGAGCACCCTGAGTCGCCTGGGAAGATTGTGAGCTATTAGAGTTTTTATTCCATGAAAAGATCTCCTGCAAGATGTGAGGCCGCCCCTGCAAGATGCCGTACGTATTGGCATGCATACGTTGACATCATTTTCTTGTTAGTACTCCCTCCATTCCAATTTAATTGACTTGCTATCCATCACATGTAGATGTATCTATACATGTAACATGTCTAGATACATCCACATTTAGTGCATAGCAAGTCAATTAAATTGGAACGGAGGGAGTATATGCTAAGGTGAACCATTTCGGCCCATCTTTGTGCTAAGTTAGCTTGCACTCTGACGGTGACGAATAGCTGGCTCGATTGTATCCCAGACTTTCTAGTCGTTAGCCTCTTGGCTGATGGATCAAGTCCTGTTCTAGCTGAATAAAGCTCTCCGATTCACACGCAAAAAAAAAAAATCCAGCCACATAGGAACATTGAAGCGGCCCACGTATGCTCCTACCATGGTGCATATCTCACCATTTTTAGGCAAACTATCTCACATTTTCCATTGTCAGGTACTGTGTATTTATAAAAAGACAATGTATAAAATTTCTGTTTATCCTCATTTTAATAGCTATGCCCTTATTTAGTAAATAAAATCGGAGCTCATAAGAAGAAAATTCGAAATAATATTCGCGGAAGTTCGGAAAACAAAAAATCGGAACACTAGAACTGTTTCGAACGCAGCTTGACCTTCTTCACTCAGCGTTCACGACGCCGGCCTGTCGCTGCCCGTCTCTCGCTGCCGCAGCAGCGCCCGGCACGGTCGCGTAGACGTCCAGCTCCAGCACCATGTGGTCCCGCGACTCCATCTTGGCCGTCCGCCACAGGACGTGCCCCGTCGCCTTCCGGAACGCGCCCGTGCCACCGGCGACCACGAGCTCCCTGACCACCGCGGAGATGTCGTCCCGGCCCACCACGGCAATGGTGCTGCCGTTGTACGGACCTCCCGTGAGCGCCACGGTCATGGACACGATCAGCACGGGCTCCTTGAGGCCCGCCAGCATGTACGAGCCCTGGGCGCGCCCGACCGCCCGCGACGCCGCGCTGGGCCCCTCCGTCAGCGCGTCGTCGACACCGTCGTGTCGCCGAAGTGCGCGCCCGGCATGGACGGGTGCGCCGGGCCGGGGCCCTTCACGAGCTGCACCGCCGTCTGGCCCGGCCCGCCGGTGATGTCGTGCATGTAGAAGTGCAGGTGGATCTCCTTGCTCCGCGCGGCTGCCGGTGCGGTCGCCAGGGCGAGGGTCGTCAGAGAGACGATGAAGAGGACGCGACACATTGATGCCACCGTCGTGGACGCCATTGTAGAGTGTAAAGCCTGTGGAACGATGGAGTACGTTATGGACTGCTAGAGGTGTGTAAATATATAGGGTTCCTGCTGGTACGAGGTGATTGCGTTAGGCTTTACCTAAACGAGTACCAGTCATTTCATCGTTTTCTGCTAGATCTGCCGTTCTTGTTCAGAAAGGGTTGGGATAGCGCTGCCAATTGTCTGAAAGATATCCTACAGTAGACTAATGTATCATGGAATCGTGATATACTCCTGATCCCCTAAATTGAGGTGAATCGTATAGTTTGTGATCTGCCATTTATGGTCAAGATTAGGTAGGATTGCATGCAATTATCTGTATAATTAACACTCAATGAAAAGGCCCAGACGTGGTCTTTTCCTTCCATAATTTTCACCTACGAGTATAGTACAAGCAGTAAGCAATTCCTGTATGGTTAGCGTACAAGGTATGTATGACCATGCTATATCTGAATCTCCTGCCAGGTCCCTGCTAAGCCACTCAAAGCCAACAGTCTAACTACCAAATCTGATGAGAGCCCCTCCTCCTCTCCCCTCATCTCCGTTTGGGTTCGCCGACCGAAGAAGAACCGCAAAAAACCTTTGTCGATCCATGTTGCTTAGAAAAAATTCGCTACTTTCACGTACGGCAACATGTGTTGTTTAATTGATGATAATGAGCTCTCATGTGTTGAGAGAATTAAGAATATGTAGTGTTCTCACTCTCGGGGTATTACACAAGTCTAGAAACATAAGAGACAAATCTTGTGTAAATAGTAGATGATTCTGGTTCCGTTTGGTACCTCAACATTTTCAAAACTGAAATATATTAAAACCAGGGCATTCTAGCGATGGCGAACAAATACCACATTTTGTCTTCTTTCTCAGTTTTAGGAAAAAAGAGGGCCCGGCCTCTTTCTCCAATACTTTAAAAAATAAACCCACAGTTTTAGAGGTAATTACATTTAAAAAAACGCAATGTTTATTAGAGCCAAAAAAAACTCAAAGTATTACAAACTATAGTATTTTTAGGAACCGTAATATTGTGAAAATACTTCAAAAATATGAGGTGCCAAACGGACCCTCAGTGTGGGTTGTGATTTCAGACCATTGAGAACATTTGTGCTGGACTTTGCCTTTTTGTTTCTAGAGCTAGACACTGATTTTAGATTTAAAACTTGGTAACATAACATATGCATGTAATAACATCATTGTGATTCTTTTTTCACAACTTTTAGGAATGTATTTAATGAGAAAAAATAGTGTGTGCATGGTAGTACATGAAAGGTGTGAGTATGGAATACGTTCTCATGTTTTCATCATTTGTTCATACCTACAATGTATGTTATATGATATTTCTAATACTCCTCCATTACTAGATACGAGGTGTATTTGTTTTTTTGAGGAAAAAATCAGAATATAGAGTGTATTGTGTTCCACCACTCATCTCGATATTTTTTTAGGGATTAAATTACGTTCCCATATCTGATGCAAACTCTTCTTTTTTGCGCCTCAGTTACCAAAACTGGTGTGAATTTCCCTTCCAACAGCGTGTTTTTATTTCCAATCCAAAAACTATACACCCTGCATATAAAAACAGAGTGAGTAGCATAGATTAACTATACTACATATGTGTTGTGTTATTTTTGGTACCGATCGAATTTTAAATTTGAAGAGTGGTACTAAGCCTATATGTTGGCCACACATTGAACAAATTTCGAATTACGAGCAAGATGATTGTTTGTACTGATACCATACGTCTAAGTCTGAATCAAGAATCACCATGTATAACCTTTTCTTAGAACGACGCATACAACGCCTACGAAAGATTGGAGTCGTGAAGCTTCAATTTTGACAAAGTGCACTATCTGTGGGAATATTGTCTCCCACTACAAAAATATTTTGTCTTCATAAGACACAGGGTGAATCACACCTGTACAACCATAGTCCAGACAATCAAATCACATGTCGGTTCTCGTGTTTTTATAAATGATGCTTTATTATTCAAGAGTTTCAATTATTGTAACCGGCCTCTACATAACCAAGATGCACACAGGCGTAACAGGTTTGCAACATAAATAAAATAAAAGGGGAAAACAAGTAATCATGAAGAAATTGTAGATCACCTATGGCGATGGAGGTCAATTCGTAGATCACGCGACCATCATGTTGGATAAAAATATCTCTCGCCGTGTTTTCCAACCGTGTAGATAGGTGTCAATTCTTCACATGTTGTAGAGGTGACATGAATGAAAATAACACCCCCCCCCCCCCCCCCCCCCCCCCCCCCCGGCAACACTACGTGACGGATAAAAGTTAGAAACTATATGGACGGCTCACCATTTTGAATGGGCAAATTTGCAATGTAAAAGCAAGTGTTTCATTGTCTCACGTTATGAAAAAATACACACTTTATACTTCCATGCCAATTATATTTTGTAAGTTGTCTTTAATAAGGATAACCCCTTTTCGTATATACCATGCAAATTGTTTGATATTTAGCAATATCTTTATTTTCCATTTTTTTCATTATTATCAACTGGCACAAAGTCTTTTGCAAGGATTACTCCTTTTCGTATACAATGCAAGTTATTTGATTTTTATCGGATCTTCCTTTTTCATATTTTTTTCATTATTATCAACCGGCAACTGGCTGGATCAACACGGTATACATAGGGTCCACTGATAATTTACCATTCTCCACTGATAATTTACCATTCTCATGCATATTCCATTGAATTTTATTAGTCCCTTCGACAGTTGGACCATTGCCAATTGCTTTAGTAGAGAACTCCATGACGCAAGTCTGAGGCCAATTAAATCTTGCTTGAACGTTACGTTTGTGGAGAAGACTCCATAATTATAGTGATAGTATCACTCTTGTGATGGACAATGTTATATAAAGCTGGATATTGTCCATGGAGAGTGGATTTTTTTAACAATTTGTCCTCCCAAAATCAAATTTCCAATCCATTCTTAGTTATGAATGATCCAAGGCGGAAAAAGTGTTTCTTGGTCTCCATTAGATCAGTCCAAAAATGTGAATCTCCAGGAGTCCAATAAACTTGGGACAATACTTTTGAGCCCACATTTTTTCCCTAGAAGAGTTTGGTAGCTTGAAAAGCCATTTACCTAGAAGGGCTAAACTATTAATCCGAAGGTCATGAATGCCAAGCCCCCCACCCCCCATAAATTTAGGTCGGCAAACCATATTTCATCTAGCCAGTCGATACTTCGTTTTCTCAATCTTGATCGGAAATAATACAGTCCATACAAAACTTGTTTACATAACCGGAAAAAAAGAAATAATATACAGTAAAATATTATTTAATACAGAATTAATGAGAACCAGTCTTCCATCAAGGGATAGTAATTTTCCCCCAACTGTTAGTCTTTTGGATATTTACCTATCTGCTCTAATGCTTCCACCAAAAGGAAGTTCTCTGTTTATGTAGATTACGAAGACCTATCGGCTACAATCAGCTGGAGTACGATTAGAAATGTCTCACATGGATATGGACCAAGGCAGAGAAACTCGTTTCTAAGCATTAGGAGCTACAGTAAGTTGTAAGTGCTGGTAGCGATGATACTTCCTCAGCGTGAGATAGATCGACGGTTTTTGTGATGCCAAAATACAGTTAACTGGAACACTTGATGTTTCATGGAACTAAAGGGATCATACTGACATTTAAGTACTTTATGATTACTGCCTATGTACTGTATATGAACTTTATGACTAATGGCCGTGCTATCATGCATCCCTTCATCATAACGGCGCCATTGCACCGACCACATTACAGCCTGAGGAAATCTCAGGTTGTTTATAAAAAAAGAAAAAGAAAAAACATCGGCAGTTTAAAACCTGCGAAAGTTGGTGAAACTGATACTACACAAGATCTGGCACTCATGTCTTGTGCATGTTATATCACATTTCCCCACATGACATTGCCACCATGATAAGCCAATCTAGAACATGGAAGTTGCCTGACCTTCAAGTCTCATCCTTAGATGTTATGCTATCATGATGTCGGTGGGCAAAAAAGGAGTGTGATCTCTTTTTCTAGAAGCAGTTAGGGTGATACATAACGAGAGGAAGGAAAAGTAAGGAAAAACTGATTCCTTCTAACTAGTACTAGATGGGTTTACTGGAAACTCCTGGGAGGAAAACACATGTTTGGTTGATGACCACAATTTACCTTACCAATATTTTGCTCGTTACCAAAATCTTGGCTCAAGCTCGGATAGTTGCTAAGACCTTACCCAAATCTTTGGTGGCGTTGGCTTGGACTAAAACACAACAAACCCTTACAGGGTAGCAACACAAAGGAGCAAAGAAAAATTGGCAATTTAAACTGTTCAATGTTTGTCCAAATGCTGCGGCGAGCATAGGACGCAAGGTCATTCACAAAATCATCAGCGGATTAAAAGAGTATACAGGACACTGTAGATTCTTTTCTTGACAAAACAAACATGGTACACTCATATTGAAGAATATAACTCATCAAGTAGGTCTCTACAACAAACCAGGCAAATATGTTGCTATCACAACATTGCCAAATACATAGTTCAAACGATTCAGTGAATCTGTAACAGAGATGTGCTGTGTAGTATCATAAATCATCTAATGAATCACGGCGAAATGGTTTCTAAGGTCTTACAGTGCTTGGCATTTCCACAGTACCTGTTTTGGCTTCAATTTGCTGGGACCTTCCTGTTGGGCTCAAAAACATACTTGATCAGTGAGTCTTTGATTGATAGCAGTTCAGGGAATTCCCTACTCAACTTCGTCCCATCCATCTCATTGTTGCTCCGAGCTGCAACAATGACCTTGGCCTGTTCTTCCAGCGTGAAGTTTGACCACTTGTAGCTGGGATCCATGTACTTCTTATACATCTCCAAAATCTCATTGTGGCTAACTACACCAGGATTGGTGAAGTTCCAGATGCCCCGCAAGTTCCTTTTAGCCATCTCAACTGAAATTGGCAAAAGCTCGTCCAATACGGTCATGCTGTTTGGGATGTTTACCACCTTGTCGTAACGACTAATCTTTGTGATGAAGTTTCGGGGGTTGCTGAGATCAGACGATATTGGCATCCGGACTCGCAGAGTGCAGACATTCTCGTACTCCTTCAACAGTTCCTCCACCTGCATTGTCCAGAGAAAAAATAATTAGAAGTTTGTTCCAATAATTGCATCTTAAATTTACAAAAAAAAAACGAAGGAACAATTGCAAGGGACTTACCATTGCTTTGGTCTTTGAATAGAATGAACCAGCAAAGTTTGGTGTGTCCTCTTCTTTGAAGCCGATGCCTGACCCTTCAGGATGATTTGCATCATACTCAAATATGCACCCAGTGGCATAGTTCATCACCAATAACCCATGCTCCCTACACACATCAGCTAGAGTCAAGGTGCCCACAACATTGGTACGTATGGTCTCTGGCTTGTGAGACTCGCACCAATCCACATTGGGTCTGCCAGTAACACCAGCAGCATTGAAGACATGTGTTGGCTTGACAGATTGGATATCAAGGACGATTGAAGAGCGCTCTTCCAAGCGACCTTTTCCATATTCATATGGAATTCCTTGCTTCTCACATATTTTCCCAAGAAGCCCACCAAGCCATCCTGTCCGGCCATATATCAAGAACTTGAGAGAAGGAGTTTTGGAAGAACCTTTTGATGTTGGAGTCACCATCTTGGTCTGATTGTTAGCAAACAGATTTAGCATTCCTTTAACTTCCTCAGAGCCCTCAGACCCAGGCATCATCAATGTCCTCGGATGAGGCAACAATGCACCAGAAACATCACCCCAATATTCAGAATTAGCTACATACCATTCCATTGTCTTCCTCAGGCCCTCCTCCCATCTAGTGCGCTCAGACCACCCAAGACTCTTAAGCTTCTGATCATCCAAGAAGTACCTCTGATCATTGAAAGGTCTATTGTCAACATACTGGATAGCTTTATCAGCTTCAAGATTGAAAAGATTGCAGACATCTTTTGCCACATCAGTGACCGTCCTCTCTCTCTTTGTTCCAATATTGTAAACATGTCCAACTTCTCCACGATGAAGAATGACCTCAAAAGCCTCAGCAACATCCTCACAATAGAGGTAGCTCCGGACATTGGATCCATCACCATGAATTGGGAGGGGCTTTCCTCTCAGAGCCAAAAGAATGAACTTGGGGATAAGCTTCTCAGGAAACTGGTTAGGACCATACACATTATTTCCCCGGGTAGTGATAACTGGCAGACCATAGGATCTCCCATAAGCCATAACAAGCATCTCTGCTCCAGCTTTGGTGGCTGAATATGGGTTTGTGGGGAGCAGCTGTGAGGCCTCATGGTTGCCAACCACTGCGTCCTCATCTGTCTCCCCATAGACCTCATCAGTGCTAACATGGATGAACCTCCTGATCTGGCCGCCAGTGACCTTGCAAGCTTCAAGAAGAACATGAGTACCATAAATGTTGTTCTTGGTGAATTCAAAAGAGTTCCCAAATGAATTGTCAACATGTGTCTGGGCTGCAAAGTGCATTATAGTATCAATGTTCTCTGTGACCAGGAGGTAGTTGACAAGATCAGCGCTGGCAATATCGCCCTTGACAAACTTGAAGTTTGGCGAGGAGCTGGCAGGGAGCAGGTTCTTCAGATTAGAGCAGTAGTCAAGCTTGTCGAGGACGACAATCTTGTAATCAGGGTAGTTCCGAACAATGCGGTTCGTGACATGGGAAGCGATGAACCCAGCAGCTCCCGTAATGAGGATGCTCTTAGGCTCATAGGGTGTCGCCATATCCTATGAACTGTAATTTCAGAACCTGTTGTAAAAGTAAAGTAAAGTATTAACAGTATTAGCAAGATATAAATTAGGATAGTAGCCTGTATCAAATCAAATATTTACTACCTATGGTCCAAAATAGCTGACGTTTTGGAAAGCTATTTTGGAACCGAGGTAGCAACAACTAGAACATAATAAGTAATCTTTTGACAGTGGGAGCATACACTATTAGCAACTGGATGGTAATAGTGCAAGTTCGCACAGGCCAGAGTCCGAGATCTAAATACAACCTCGAACATAAAACTACGAGATTTAAAAAGATGTGGAGAAACGCAATCATGCAAAACACGCATACTACCTTTTGCACATGAAATAAAAGTAGTTGGTGCACGCATATGTACAAAATCTCAGAGCTCAAAGCAGAATTTACAAGTGGATAACAAAGTATCCTGTGTTATTTGCCATCCCGTTAAACGAAAGTGTGACTGATTTCTATTTTCGAGAACATGAAAGTGTGAATGAGATTTGATTTAAGATTATGCCATCCCTATTTACAAACAACAAAGTACTGAACCACAACATGGAAGACTTGCATTTTCAAGAGAAGAAACACACACCGGAGTGGTATTAAGGTGAATTCAAATATCCATGCTATCCTATCAAACCACAGTATAGAAGCAGTACTTACATAACAATACTTAACCGACAAGTCATAGAATACAACAGATAAAAGAAGGACACGTGCCCCCACTAAATCCTAATTATCTACTGTACCTAACTTTATTAGAAGGAGATCTGAACCAGTTTTGCATAGTTATTTGTCTCTTGCGCACCTAGCACTCCACGTGTTGGTTGCCCCCAAAGTACGCTCAAGAAAGATAAAACTTGGTCAGACATGCTATAGTGAACCTTACTAAGAGGCACAAAATCTGGATCTTAGACCGATCTTCACACACGGGAGTGAATAATTGAAACTAAAAATAATAAAAAAAATAGCCAACAGCCAAACATGGGTCAAGATGCGATCACATGATCGGATGAAGTTGTTGTCTCCTTGGCTACCGCATCCTCTATTTTGACTGATAGATCTAAGCACGGCATCTAGTATTATTGGACAGAATTGATAGAAGAGGGGGAGATGGGGAAATGCCCTCCCAAGCACGCAAGGTACCCGATCCGGGGTGGGCAGAGAGCAAACACCTGCCATGCATTGCAACACGATGCGAGACGGCCACGCTCCTCACCTCAGTTAGCTGCTGCGGCGGCGGCGGCGAGGCGGGCCGTCGGCCGATCGGAGGCTGCGGCCCGCGTGAGACAGAGAGAGAGAGAGTATGGTTTGCGACGATGAGGAGAGATGTTTAGGGGGGGAGACGTACCGTAGTCTGCAGGCAGGCGGCGCGGAGGGAGAGGAGGAAGCGGTGGTGGCGTGGCGTCGGTCGATGAGGGAGAGCGGAGTGCGGGTTCGCCCTCTTAATAAATGGAGAGACGGTGGCGATGGCGGTGTGCGTGAGAGAGAGAGAGATGCAGTCGGCGGAAAGCGCGGCGGGGGGACGGGTGTGAAGCCTGTGTGAGGTGGAGGGCGTGATGAGCCTGACAAATCTCTAGCTACGAGTCAAGAGATGACTTTGATTCTCTGAACCGTTCCAGAAAAATATTCAGACTCAGATCAGAATAGTAAAAGAGGTAATTGCACCATTCATACATAAACTTGTCCATCCCGTGCAGTTTCATACAAAAACTTGCGAAGTGTGATAAAATGGCACATAAACTTGTTCACCCGTGCAGTTTCATACAAATCCAATCAGAACTTGACATGTGGCAATTTTTCCATGCCGACACAGACGGACCCATAGCTGGATGTTTTACAAAGATGCCCCTGTACTAACCCGAATATAGCAGAAAGGTCCTTTCGTGGCACCGCGGATGAGGAAGACAACAACGACGACCAGTCCGCCCGGCGCGCTCGTCGCGGCCTCCAGCAGCACCAAGCCCAGCGGCCAGCGCACGCACGTCGCACTGCGGGGTCGACTCCTCCCCGTCGCAAGCCACCGAGGGTCCACGTACGCCAACGCCATGTCTCCGGCGCGCTTCGGAGGTAGGCCAGCATGGAGCAGGTGCGGTACGCCACGCCGAACCGCGCGTGCCACGGCCGCCCGGCACGAGCTCGTACGCCCCCGCTGGAGCGCGTCGAGCATGGAGGACGGAGCACGACTCGGACATCCTGATGCCGAGTTCACCCATATCGCGCTCAGAGCGGTGATCTGGAGCTCGAGCTCGGACGACCACGACGTACGTAGCAATAGCTGCTCGGTACAACTTCCGGCAACGCACACGCACGTTCAATCAGCTAAGCATGCAGACACACACCTCAATAGATCTGTTTTAGCTAGCTCACATACGCACGTATAACGTATTGATCACAAGCAAACCACAATGCGCTGGGAACACCGTTTCCAACAGCGTCGACATCCACTTGACGGGGACGGTGCACGCTGACATGCGGCCGGCGAAAATCCTGCTCGAGGACGAACGGTGCTCCTCCAGCAAGCTCGCTGACCTCGGCAAGGAGCCGACCCGGCAGTTCGACGTGCACGCGCTGCGCGTACGTGATGCTGTTTCGGCTGGTCACGGGAATGCCAGCATCCGCGGCTAGGAAGGCGGCGCGTGAGGCCGCCAGCGGAAGCAAGGCATGGCACAACATGGTGGATGCGGGCGGTTGGAGGGTGGCGATGGCGCACGCCACGGAGGTGGCGCACCGCGCACCTCGGGCTGAGATGCTGCAACGACGAAGTATCGCGTTGTGGCCCGGCCGAGCTGCTGGAGGAGGCGCGGGGCGTGCTGGAGGCTGCGCCGGAGTGGATGTGGTCGTCGCTGTCGACTTAATCGTCGGCAGCGTCGGACAGCGGCGGCGCACCATCCTACTTCCACGAAGGACATTTTTGATATGCTCAGTTTAGTACGAGTGCGTCTTTGCAAAACTGCCAGCGACGGGCCCATCTTAACCAGCGTGGAAAACGGCCACGTGTCAAGTTATGATTGGATTTGTATGAAACTGCACGGGGTGGACAAGTTTATGTACCATTTTATCACATTTTGCAAGTTTTTGTATGAAAGTGCACCTAATGGACAAGTTTATGTATGAGTGGTGCTATTACCTCATAGTAAAAAACGCGTTCCGTAGCCCGTATCGCTCCAAAAATGAAAATTGAGATGCGTATATCACTCCAAATCAGATCCGTCGGCCGTAGTTTTCGGGTGTTTGAATGCACGATTACTGGATCTGACTGACACTCTGCTTAAAACTATCCAGCCACTAGGCTGACTGGCACGCTGCCCAAGATTGCATCTTCGAGGACGCGCTTGTTGCGCAGTGGCTTGGCAGTGGCCAGCCTGCCCGCCCACGGTTCGACTCCAAGGGGAGTGAATTTGGGTGTCTCACGGGATTAAGTAGCCAGGCATTGGTTTGCTCCCAGGAATAATCTCTACTGCCTCCGCGTGCGCTCGCGCCACAACGTCCGAGCTCAAAGCGTGCGTGTTGTGTGGATAGTTTGTAGGTCTAGCTTGCGTAGTGGGGTGCGTGAGTGTGGTGTGCGTGTGGTGGGCAGACAACAATCGAGGACCAAAGGAGGGCACTTTTCGGGCCGGGCTGGACTTCGGTTCAGGCTTCAAAAAGCCCGATTGATAATGCCAAGGCTCAGTCTGAACATGTTAACAATGTTTTTTATTAAAAAAAAATTGAAATATTCTTATGTATTATTAAGCTTATTTTTTCAGTAAATAACATATTTGAGGTACTTGGGCATTTTCGAGTTCTTGAGTCGGGTTTCGTGCAAAAACCTGGAGCTCGAGCCCGGCCCAAACTTTAGACTGTCGAGTCAGGCTGCTTATGCCCAAACGTATTTCCAGCGTACAAATTGTCCAGGTTATGACCACTTGAGGGAGGGGGGTGTGTTTCGGTGACTATCTGGTTTGCACTGCTAGGTCATCAAGTTGTCCAGGAAGGTCCACTAGTGAAATATAGGCCATTTTTCCAACCCCCTCTCTCCTCACACCTTCGATAAACTCTCCTTCCCAAATCGCATAGTTTACCCTTCTCTTTGACCGCCACCGTCCACGGAGGCAAAGAAGACAACAAAGAAAGCCATGTGGGGGCTCATCGCCGCTTCACAAAGAGGGTCTCAGAATACTTTCCTAGTTTCTCCTTTTTGTCCCTCTTTACAATAATAAGAACAAATAAATTCCTCAAAAAAATAACAAATACACCGATCTAGTCATATTCCCTATTACTGATGCCTACATGATTGCTTATGTAGTTGGTTCTTCTGGTAATATAGACAACATTCTTCTTCATTTTATGTCTGCTCCTCCTAGCTACTTGATTGTTCCCGGAATCTAGCTATTGTTCATATTGTTGATGAATAGTGATGATGGTGTGGGGCTGGTGTGCCCATTGTATACCCTAAGGCTATTGATGTGGTTGCGACACCTCTCTAATGCATGTTGATGAGTGTGGTGCTTGGAAGTGGCCCTCCCAGGTGCAAGTTACCAAGCCCCAAGGGAGTTCCTTGTGGATGAGCTCAACCGGTTTTCCCTTGTCCTACGTCGGCTTTGTTTTGGTACTGCTAAGTGGCAACTCAAATGTGGGTTACATCTATTGGTTATGATCAATCATGTTGGCTTTAAATTCATGTGGGCTTTTAGGATCAATGTGACCATTTCATGTCAAATATGGTCCATGTATCAAATGTGGTGGCTTCTAAAGGTCTCTATCTATATTGGGGGATTAAGTATCTTGCCTTGTTGCTAATATTAATTGGTTCATCAGCGTTTCCTTCGGTTGCCTCTAGAAATGGATCATCCAATGTTGCCTTTGTATTTAGTTGTCTTTTTTCTTGATGCCTCGTGATCAAAATGACCCACGTGTACAATGTATCTTTGTGTTTTAAAAAATTCTACATTTACAAATTCCAATAGTTGTTGTAAGAATACTCTTGTGATCAATAAATTATTTTTTATTTACTTTTAATTTTTATTTATTTATTACTCCAGCATATCTCATGTAATGAACTATTGAACATTATGATTTGATATCCTATTTCGGTTTCAACTTTATTTATTAATTGAATTGTGATGATTCTACACTTTTTATATTTGTTATATTTCATAGTGAAATTGTTCAACCGTGTCAAAAGATTCAACTTTATTTATTAATTGAAAGGTTGTGTTTAGGTCACTCAAACCGATGATATAAGTATGGTTCATCGATAAGAGCAGTACTTCGATCACTTTACCCCTTTCCATAAAAAAGTTCAAATTTCCTCACGTTTTCAAATGCATGATTGCAACATGCACATTTTCTACCCCCCGCGAGACCTAGAATTATGTCATCTAACATCCTCTCTCCCTTAACAACAAATTCATCAAGTTAGGGAACTCTGTACCTACAGAGTTGAGGATAATCCTGATGTAGATATTCATCTTTTTGCCATCTCTTGCTTCTTGTTCAGGATGATGTTTCCGTTGAACCTTGCAATACTTGATCAATCGATTTCAGAGCATGTTCCAATTTTTATCCATAATCTTAATGGGTGTTCAAGAACGAAAGATCATATGACACTACTCATTTCTACATGTGAGAAGGGTTCCTTGGTGATTTCTGACTTTTTTATAGTTGAGATACATGAAACAAGTTGTGCACTTTGGATAATCCTTCTGGTGAATCTAACTCGTGTACCAATGCTACTTTCTCACCGAGAATTTTAAATGTTGCAATATATCTAGGATTGATTTTTCCCTTGATTATGAATGTCTTAAATCCTTTGATAGGACTAACCCTATATATACTATATATCCCACCTAGGGTTCATTTCCTTCTGGTTTGATCTAAATAACTCTTTTGTTGACTACGAGCTATATTTCACGGTCCCTGATGTAACGTGCTACGCAAAAAAATTACCACGCACAAACCAAACCCAAACACACTATCGTGGTGCAAGAACGAGATTATAACCTCAAAGACCACGTCAGTGGATAGGGAAAGTTGATGATGTTGATAAGTCCTCCGACTCTCGTAGTTTGGTTATACCTCCCAGTTGCGAGGGTATTGTCTCGGCGAAGTTTTGTCCAATCGAACGCCGAAGAGTACGACATCTCTGGGTTTCCACGCGTACCAAACCGGCGGCACCATGGAAATGTGTGAACCAAGACACCAAGATCATCGAAGGATCTATGAGATGGAGTAGCAAAAGCGTGTCGAAGCTAGCACTAGATCTGATCTAGAGGAGGGGCAGCAGCCAACGAGAGGGGGTAGTGACTAAGGAGGGTAGGACTAGGGCTTGGTGTTGTTTATTTGGTGCAAGTGAGATTGTCTTACGTGTTTTCAATGGTAGGTGCAAATTTGATTATGATCAACATCCTGACATTCCAGGGCCCCTCTTAGTCTATATATAGGAGACTGGATCTCGGGTGCCCGTGATCGAGTAGGTTACAACGTCGGTAGAAACTTAGGGTTTCCTAATCTTCCAAGTAAAGCTTCCTTCGTACTCCAGGAGATGGAGAACGTATCCAGTGAAACAAGCGAATCTATGCACCCGCTGCACCCATGGAACATGGACCATTGGATTGGGAATAGAGGGAGAGGATCCTGTTAGAAGATGGACCACATGCACATTTGCAAAACGGTCCCCGCCAAATTACTAAATTCATTGAGAGTAGCGCGGACGGATCTCAGATCTTCCCCAAACACAGACGCCTCTCTCATCTCCTCTACCAGGCGATCTAGGGTTAGGCAACCTCGCTCGATCTCTCCCTCTAACCCGTACCAATTGAGCTTCGCCTCTCTCTTGTACACATGCTTAAGCTCCAACGCCCCATGCTCTAACCTCTGGCAGCAGTGGTGGCGGTCGGCATGAGTGCGTCTATGTATCAACGCCGCCGTCGGCAGTCAGCGGCGGCGCGTCGTGCGTCAATGTACTGACGCCGACGTGGACACTGCAGTAGCACAGGAACGGACCATATGCAGCAGCTAAGGATTCAGGTCATGTTTTCATCTTCCTTTTACAATTTTTCAGCACATATTTGCCCAGTTCGTTCGAATTAGTTACTGGGAGGTAGGCATGAACAATGATGTTTCAGTTATCCCACAAGTGTGACTGTATGAACACCAAATTCTTTAATGTGCTACTGTTAGAATGGTAAATAAATAAAGTGATGGTGCTCCATGTTCCGATCCTTAATTTGTAAACACAATTGAATAGAAAAGTGCACTTAGCATGTCCACTGAACTTTGTGAAAGCAGCACTAGCGGTTCTTGATCCTCATTTTGTTTTTCTGCAATCATCTGGAATTAACACCTTTTGACAACTGCTCCTTGCCGCCAAGTTATTAGCCTAGTAGGTTAGCAAGTGATGGCCACAATGTCTCGATGTTTCTTTTATTTTTTATGTACATCTGAAACTAAATGTTTATCATGTTTTTTAGGTCTTCTCTGCATGTTCAGCTGCAGTCTCCTCTAGAATAGTTTGTTTGCTATTCAAGCTAGTATTTGACTTGCATATATTTCTCTTTTTAGCAAATTGTGATGTCTCTTTCAGCTGATCAGGAGAGTTAAGTTATTTCCTTGAGCCAAGAATTATTCTCCTCCGAATGCTTTAGTAAATGCACCGTTTCAAAGTGTTAGATATGTGTAGAGGGCAATTGCAGATACTAGTTGGAGAGTTGTATAGAGCCAAGTGTTCCTTATGAACTTATTTCACCTGATGTAAACGTACACAATGCCTGATCTTGTTATCTATATGAAGTAATGTAACTAAAGTTAAATGTGATCTTGTCAACCTTTTAAGGTTTTTTGAGTACACACTATTTTGTTCTTATTTATATAGTGCATAACTCATACATATGGAGACATAACAATCATCTGAATTGTGAGAGAGTTCTGAAATAAGTTTCCTCCAATAAACTTGTTGCCTTGCTATTTACCTCGAATTTGTTTGGCAATACAAGATTTTCTCATGCTAAAATTATATACCCATCTAATTTTCCTCTCTTTTTTCAGAGGTGGTGATCTCATCTATTGAAGCTCCAGCGGTCTCCATAACTCTGAACTCTTAAGCAGCCGCGCGCCTCAGTGACGGCCCCTTGTGAATGCTTCTGACTCCGCCGCCAGTCCTACAGCAGCGCGTGAACCGACTAATTTTTCTTGATAGAAAGTCAAGTTCGATTTGTCTATAGAACACAATTCGTATGTATGAAATATTTTTGTTCACAATTAAACTTGTAGTGGCAATGCAGATTTGTGGTGTTGGCTTCATGTGGTTTTTGTACTCTAATTTTGAAGTCTTCCCAAACTTGATAATTTCTATAAATAACTTATCTGAATATGAATGTATTTGTCACTTTTTTTGTCCTTCTACATGAAATTTGGACAGCGCATTTGAAACTGTCAGAATAGTAGTCTTACCCTGTTATAAACCTGCATTTTTCTGAAGGTTGAGTGGTACAGAATAGGAAGGGAAAGAGAGGCGAGTCGAGCAAAAAATCTAACCCGGGCTCGTCTGTACAATGGTACAGAACAGACTGAGGGAGAGAGACGCCCTGGCTTGAGCAGGACAGGTCGATTGATTCCATGAAACTATAAGGATAGTTTTGCAAATGTGCCAGCACTAAATGTTCTAGCTGGATCCTGACTGTCGCTTTTAAATCCAACGACCCATATGTCATGGTTTCAGCGGGTGCATAAATTCGCTTGTTTCACTGGATACGTTCTCCCAGGAGATGGTGTGGCGGATACGTCCGCAGCCTTCGTGTAGGCTTGGGCTTCATGGGCCTTGTATGGGCCTACGGCTGGGCCGTACCAGGTATACCAATGGTGGGGGTACCCGGAGGGTATGCCCACGTCAACCGGATACAAAGAAAATAACTTGAGGTATATACCAAAAAATTTAAGGAGGCGTAGATCAATCTGTTCGGTACTTATTAAACATTCATCCGACCCTTCAAAGTCAAAACGATGGTCGGTCCAGGATGCCAGCCTTCCTATGTGAGACCAGGACTTAGCCAATGCAGTCGCGCGGAGCACCTAAAGCCTGAGCACGGTAAAACACCACATGCCGCCGTCACGCCCACCCCCCCACCCCCCCGCGTGCGAGCCAAAAGGATCCACCACCAGCAGAAACCTCACCCCCGTGCGCACCAATAAGTTTCCTCTCCCTGTTATTCTTCTCAAGACGCACCACCGGTCAGCTTGCTCCCACGATAGGGCTCCTATCTCTAACTCGATCGTGCACTAGAAAAACCAGACTAATGATTGTTTGATACTGCTAATTTTATTTGTATACTCGAACTCGTTATCAGTTTAATGGATGGTTTGCGCTAGATCTATCTTCTTAGTTTTTTTACCATAATTTTGTGTTTGACCTGTTTGCTCGAGTGCATGGCCGTAGTTAATTTTGTGCTCCATTTGTTTGCTAAATGACTCGGTAGAGTTTTGTACTCCATCGGTTTGCTGAGATACATCAGGATAAAAACACAACATATCGCATGTTTCATATACAAACACACCGACATCATGGCCCCACCAGTTTCAGATGAATGACTCTCGGGTGTCAATCAAAGTTAAATCCGCATATTTGCAATCAAACCGACAACTTCAATTCTACCACAATGAACGGAAACTTGTGGTAGGTGGCTCCACTTGACATGTATCGTGCATCGGTTCACATATATACCACGTCTTGCGATAATCCATTGTAAATTCTCGGCTCGTCAGAACCATCATATCTACCATGAAGCCAAAGTGTGGTAGATGTGCACCATCAATAACAGCCGTCGGAGTCATATGTGGTTAAAGTGACTTTTGTTGGTGAAATCTATTTTCTCACATGGAGCATATGCTCCCGCCACAAAGAAAACATTTCGAAATGTACAGAATTTCCGAACAAAAATTTGATGCATACATCTGAAAATTTTGCATGCACACGCCAAATCGTCATTTTAATGGCATGTGTAAAAAGATTGTAAGCACATATAACATCGAGATGTAAGCGCGGAATATCTTATCAATTTTTTTGGCATTTCAAAAAGGGTTTGGAACGAAATTTGAAACCCAGAAGAATATGCTCTCGAGAGCCGAAACGCCTAATTGAAAATCCCATGTGGTGACTCTCGATGCTCCTTCTCTTTCATTCATCTAATTAAAAATCCCATGTGGTAACTCTTGTACAGCTGCCGTTGAACTACTATACATGTCCCAATTACCCTCTCCCTCCCGTGGTTTGGTGGTGATGTGGTGCTACTGCTACGCACCGACAGATTTATAACACTAGGAATCCAACGCCCCTCCGTTGTAAAAACAGTAAATTAAGGGCCCTTTTGTTTGCGTGTTAGATGGATGTTTCTTCTAAATTTGCAATGCAAGCAAGGGAGTTGGCCAGTATGCATCATCGGAAAAGAAAAAAGTTCAGGCAAGAGGCCACTGGTTTAAAATAAGTTCGAGCCCGGACAGAAAACGATGGGCACGGAACCAAATTAAATAGCTTTCGAGTTGTCGGTGTTGGCAACTATCAAGGGAGTCAAACTAGTGAATTTACACCGCGGAGTAGCTCGACTATGTGGTTCTTGTTTTGTTTAGGTGGGTAGCTGATGTTGCATTATTTATTAAGTAGGGAGTATTTTGTATTTATATAAGTGCAGTGGTCTGACACTCTGACTGTCCTCAGTAGATGCCATCGATCAGAATCTCGCCCCACGCGAATCACGTTTGATCTTGTTGGTTAGTGGCAACCACTAGTGTAGTCGCAATCAGATCCGACCAGATGATCACAACGTTCAGTTTGATATTATCCAAGTGGTTCTGGCCGGTTAGCAATCCTTATTAGCATTCCATCTTTGTAGCATTTTGTAGGTGCTAGTATGCTCATGGGTACAAATAAACTATATATGTGAAACTTTATGAAAAACTATAACTCCATTTTTTTGAAAAATGGCTTCCGCTCAGAACGGGCACTGCTACGTCCGTGCCAACCCCTGAGATTTGGCAGCATGGGTATGATCATACGTTTCCACAAAATTCCACGTGTATATGTGTCCACCTGTCCTCTACAAGCGTGAAATTTGCACTTTTCTTTAAACCTCTTAGCTATGTAAATCTATAAATTAGATTCGGAAAATTTGCTCTAAACATTGTCTCTCTCCAAATAGTCTAGCTAAGAATAATTCTTAGTACTAGCGCAACGCTAGGGAAATCGACATATTTTTTTTTTTAGAAGGAAACATTCCATTAAACTTGCGCGGCATAATCGCCGGACATGGCCTCGGTTACAGAGTTTGGAAAGTTATCCGTCCACACACGACGGTAACCTGAAGGTACAGCAGCACCCAAAGCCGCCAGCTCGTGGGCTAGTTTATTACAGTTACGAGGCATATAAACTAACTTATACTCGATGAAGGAGACCTGGAGAAGGTATTTCGCCTCCTTGAACAAGGCTCCCAGTGGTGCAGCATCTTAACTCGGCGAACTAATCGCATTCTTCAGAACTTGGCAATCCATGTTTTCATTAAACGTGTATACGGTGAGCTAAACATGTAAACTGGGACTCAGGTAGAAGAAAAGTAGCTTAGGTGCCTGGCACTATTGGATCCACCCTGAGCGGGTGGCAAGACTATAGGTCCAAGTGTCCAACCACACCATAAATCCTACTCCCTCCGTCCACAAAAGGATGTATTACTAGTACAACCTCCGCAGGCAAAAACACTCATCCCACCTTCACGCGCTTCAGTCACGGCCTCACGGGCAAAGTTTGGTGGTTCACACAAACAGCAACTACACATCGTACACCGACGAAAACTGCAAAAATAAGTGATCAACCTAACTCTGCTGATATGTGCTGGAGCCAAAGAAAAAGAGAAACACAGCACACCATGCAATGCAGTCAGCACTAATAAATTAACATGTAGCACTTCACAATAGAACACGGTGGCAAACCTGGGCTCAGATTTTACTTTTCGCCCCCATATGCCAGCGCAGTCGTCTGGTAACTACTACCAGTTTTTTTCTTTTTCATTGGGACACAATAGAAGATACATCTTCAACAAATGCTCCAAATACCTATACAGTTGTAACTAAACAGCACTTAAGAAATCCAAGTTAGTTGGCAGACACAAGCCATGGAAGAGCCACCTTGCAGATGTAAAAGCATGTCAACCACTCAATCTTGATCCATACCAACGAAAAATATATCGCATTTATGAAATAAAACACATCTGGCATGGATCATCATCTAACACATATGATATCAAAGCACCTCGAAACTTAAGGCTTCTTCCAGGTCAGCCTGTTATATTGCGAGGTCTAGACAAGTCCAAAGGTTTTTGAGTGCTTGTACACCTATGCTTCTTCCTGTGTGGTTTGGTTCCAGATATGGCTCACATGTTTCTTATGTAATCTGCCCACATCTTCTCTGCAATATCATCTCTTAAAGCATTTCCCGTGCCACACTGAATGTTCAGCGCTGCAACATCATTTCCATATGCATCATCCCCACTAGGTAGAGCCACAGCCTTACGGGTTGAAGAAACTGGGATTGTCTGGTTACTTGAAAAGTCTCCGTCACCTCCTTGCCTCTGAATTATGTTATGCAACACCACCGCTGCTGCTGGAATTTTCAGTCGAGTCTCAAATCGGTAAAATGTTGCAACGTTCAGGATTGGAAATCTCATCTTCAATATACCTATAGCATGCCTAATATGGTTACGCAGGCATGCATGACGAAGATTGAACAACTCCTTGTAGTCTCCTGGTTGGCAACTTCTCTGCTCTTGCTCTTCAATATGGTAAGGTACCCCGCTATAAGGAGCAAGGAAACAAGGTGTGTTTGGATAACCCCCATCTACCAAATAGTATTTGCCTCCTGGAACTTGAAATCCAGATTCAATAGCTGAATACAAGACCGCTGCATCAGATACAGATCCTCCATGACCACAGGACACATGGACGAAATTCAAATCAAAATCACAAGCAAGCATCACATTTTGAGTAAGGGATCCTTCTCTATTTCGATAGGGAGCCACTTCTCTATCTGATATTGTCATAGGAACATGAATTCCGTCAATTGCCCCTATACAGTTCTGCAAGAGAAAACATCTCCTATGTAATTAACATCTAACAGAAAAGCATACAAGTTACAAAAAAAAAATACAACCATACATTAAATTTACCTCAAAGTGAGGCCCATAATGTGGATCAGATGATATCTTCGAATGAGTCTTAGTTGAAGGATTCTTCAAAAAGTCACCTTTCAGTGAGACGATTGCATCAAAGCATGCCTTGATATGTCTATGAATAGTCTCTCTGCTGCGCTCAAATCTAGCACTCAATTTCTCAAAATTTGCATTTCGTGAGAGCATGTACACAAACATGCCAATTTGCTCTTCTACAGAAACACCTCTTGTACTCCGCAGAAGATGTTTTGACCTAACATATCTTGAAAACTCACGGAGAATATGAGGCTCGATTCGAAGTTTCTCATAGCCCTGACCTCGGTCATCTTCAAGAACTTCGCATATCCATTCTGCACCACTACGCCTTGGTGTACCTTTTGTTTCGTAACCAATGGAAGCAAGATATAAAGCTGGGAATACAAATAGCATCATCTCATCATCTTCTTCTTCCTCAGAGTCACTCAGCTCTTCAGGATCCATTGCTCCAAAATCTAGCATTCAGAAAGATAAAATTCAAAATGAAGAACTGGCAAGCAAAACATAGATCTACAGAAATTGGATAAAAAGGTGCTGAACAATTAACAATCATGAAATGCCCACAAAAGTAGCATAAATATCAGTATTAGCTTGACCAAGCAACCTCCCACAGCAACCTAGGTACCTTATTTCATATCAAGGAATAAAAGGATTTGTCAGTAACTGCTACTCCCTCCGTTCCATTTTAATCGACTCACATATATCTACATATGGATGCATCTAGACACGTTTTAGTGTTAGGTACATCCATATCTATATATGTGAGTCAATTAAAATGGAACGGAGGGAGTACAAACCAAAGAGCTGGTAATTCATATTTGACTCTCACAACTAATGATCTAAAACACATAAACAAATGTTCTAGCAGCTGTTCGTTCATGTTTAAATATCAAGAGATTTCGGATTGAAAGGTATACAGCGTGCCGAACCCTGTTCTTATTTCTTCGGAGACAATAAGAGGTGAATAACACGACGATATGAATGACCCAAGGCAAAGTTAGCAGTTCAGCTCTCCAAAGCTATTTTCTGGAAATGCAGCGGAAACTTGTACAAATCATATAAACTTATTTTTGCTGTCTAGCTATAGTAAGTCCCCGAACAAATAAGGAACTGGCAACAATCTTGCCTACACGCTAGTGCAGTACTAGCAACAATAGTCGACCATTTAAAATGTAACGTATGAGGCAGCACCGCAGCAGATGATATTCCACATCAGCAAAAAAAAAGTGCATATATCCCACATGTAATTAACGAATGATAACAGATCAGTCATCAGTAACACGCTAACAGCCGAATCAAGCATTAATGGCAGTAATCCGAAGCACAAAAGCACATATATTAGAGCGACGTGTTCCTGTGGATCGGGGAGGCGTGGGCGCTACCTGAGGATGCCGACGGATTGGTGACGGAGCCGAGGGCCCGAGGCTGCCCAAGCCGTCGCCCGCAAGGAGTGAGGGTTAAGGATTCGACACGGACGGCGGAGCTCTCTTCACCGGCTATGACGCGTGGTACACGGGGAGAGGGGAAAACTCACACCCAACGAGGCCACCGGCCGCCGCGATCCCACCGCAGATGAGCGCCGTCGGCGAGGAAAGGAAAAGGGTATCCTCGCAGAAGAATTCGTCGTACCAGGCTGGGCTCTGGGCTAAGAAGCTGGTCCACTTTCGCCCGGCCCACTGTATCACATGAGCCGCATCCACACGGCCTAATAATCGAAGCTAACGGCCGTTTCTTCCAAGTCTGTTTGTTCGTTCGTTCCCCAAAGTCTGAAACAAGTCAACTCAATTGCTGCTCACTGAATCTCCATTAGCGCAAGGTTGATCGCGCGCACGATGCACAACCTGCTCTCCAGGATCCTGCAACCGCGCAGGCGCGTCGTCCTGATCGCCTCCTCCTGCGCGCTAATCCTCCTCGCCACCGCCCTCCTCCTGCCCCGCGCCCCTCCCGCCCCGCCGCTGACCACGGCCGCCGCCATCCGCCTCGACCCGCGCGTCGAGCGCAGGAGCGGCAACGAGGTGCTGTGGCAGTTCCCGCCGGACCTCCGCGTGCCTCCGTGTTCGTCGCCCCCGGGTGCACCATCCGCGCCACCGACTTCTTCGACGCGTCCCCTGCCTGCCCGCGCTGCGCGGGCTCCCCGAGGAGCGCCGCTTCACGCGCGATGCGCTCCGCCGCGGCTACGCCGTCCTCGCCGTATCCAGCCGCGCCGAGTGCTGGTCCCTCGCCGCCGGCTCCGGCGAAGGCAGCGAGCTCGCCGCCGTCGAGTCCATCATCAATTGGTGGGTCAAGGAGCAGCACCCCGAGCTCGGCGGCCTCCCGCTCGTCGGCATCGGCGCGTCCTCGGGCGGGTACTTCGTGTCCGCGCTGGCGGCCAGGGTCAGGTTTAGCAGCGTGGCCATCATGATCGCCGAGGGCGTGTTCGCCGCGATGGATGACATCCCGGCCGGGTACCCGCCGGCGCTGTTCGTGCACATGCCCAAGGACTCTGAGAGGGCGCAGATGGTGGCGGCGAGCATAGGCCAGCTCAAGTCAAGGCACGTTGATGTGCGGGAGATCCAGTGCGATGCCTTTGCTGTGAGCGCCGAGTTCTTGGCCGCGAGGATTCCGGGGTTGACTCGGACCGTCGCCGACGGGCTTGTGGACGTGCTTCGCCACAAGTCGTTCCTGGACGACAAAGGTTTTCTGAAGAAAGATGGGAGGAGCACCCCGTGGAAGGAGGAAGCAGAGAAGGCGAAGGTTTTGCCGGAGGGGTTCACTCTGGAGAGGCATGTCACGGAGGAGCTGAATGTTGCATATGCATATCATGAATTTACCAGCCTGAAGAATGGAGAGATCTTCGAATGGTTTGAGTCCCATATGGATCGCAAGGTTTGAGGACGCTTCATTTCTATGGTAAGTGATGACTAATTTGATGTTGCATTCGTGAAACGTTGCTGATTTTCAGAAGCCACATATAATGATCCGTCGTAGTTGCAAAAAAAGAGCAAATATGTTGTAAGGCTTATTGTCATAGCTTGTAATTTACCATACCCACTTGTAGATTCTAATTATGTTTTTTTTCTGCCGTTGTGGTCATTGGTGTAACAAGCAAATGCCTGCTGTCCTCATTGTTGTAATTTTTGTAACTTATAACACAGAAATGTCTGGAGACTAATCAAAATAATAGAATCCTGGATAAGTTGATCCTTGTGAGCAAGGATTTTTATTTTTTAAGCCACATTTCTTGTAGCTCCAGCTAGATATCTTGCCTTAATGTGTTCGCATATCACAGTGTCTGGTTCTGACTAACTGACAATGTATTGTAGCAACTAACTGACACTGTATTATAGCATTGTCCGTACTGAGTAGGATGTCTTGTTTTCTGTGTATAATGTAGACACCTTCCGATATTTGGGTCTATGCTCCAGAAGGATGGTGATATCGATGAAGATGTGAGTCATCGAATCAAAGCTGGTTGGATGAAGTGGCGCCAAGCTTCTGGCGTCCTCTGTGATAGGAAAGTGCCACAAAACCTAAAAGGCAAGTTCTATAGGACGGCGATTCGACCTGCGATGTTGTATGGCGCAGAATGTTGGCCGACCAAGAGACGACATATCCAACAGTTAGGTGTAGCGGAGATGCGCATGTTGAGATGGATATGTGGCCACACAAGAAATGACCGGGTTAGGAATGATGATATACGTGAGAGAGTTGGGGTAGCACCAATTGAAGAGAAGGTTGTCCAACACCGTCTAAGATGGTTTGGTCATATAGAACGTAGGCCTCCGGAAGCGCCATTGCATACCGGACGGATAAAGCGGGATGAGAATGTTAAGAGGGGTCGTGGTAGGCCAAACTTGACATGGGAGGAGTCTGTTAAGAGAGATCTGAAGGATTGGAATATCACCAAAGAACTAGCCATGGATAGGGCTGCGTGGAAGTTAGCTATCCATGTGCCAGAACCATGACCTGGTTTCGAGATCTTATGGGTTTCAACTCTAGCCTACCCCAACTTGTTTGGGAAAAAAAGGCTTTGTTGTTGTTGTTGTTGTTGTTGTAATGTAGCTACAACAGAGGTCCTGCTTAGGCAATCGCTAGATAAATTAATAGTCAATGTTTCTACGAGTAACTTGGTGCTCTGCTCCAAGTATCACAAAGGAAGAGATGATCATTGTAGGTTTCTCACTCTGAGGTACTCTGCTACTTGAATATTATCCTGCATATAAGTGGATAGTGTCATTTCACTGGTAAATTATCATCAGCAGTTCAGCACAGACATCTGCACCATGTGAACTCACTAACCAGTAGCTGTTTGCATCTACAGTCATAAACGACAATTGGTAATGACTAAATTCCTACACGTAAGTCGACATCCAGATACTGTTACTAAATTCCTACACGGTAATCGGCTTTGTAACAATGCAAAGATGTGTCAGTTGAAAGTATCCTAATACGAGGAAATAAGTGGGGCCTAGGGGACTTGTTAGTGAGGCACCAATGCTTTTTTTTAACATACATGACCATCTTAGAGTTTGCAAGCAAATTGGATGTACACAGATGAACATCATTTAAGAAAGTTCTCACAAAATGACCATGATACTGTCAGTTAGTGCCCTACTATAGGTTCTATGTTGAGAATCAACATGTTAAATGATGTAAAAAAAATGTAGTGCTGAAGTTTTTTCCAAGGAATTAATTAATCAGGTAATTCCAGGAAATTCTTAATACGTTATACTTCTTGTTCAAGCAAAACTGAATCAGCCATGATGTGCACGGTTATATCCACTGTCGAACTTACAGCTCATAACTCATTATTTAAGAGAGAAACATGACATACACTGAATTTATCAGATGTTTGAACAGATTCTGTTTTCCAGTAAAATTAACACTCGGGCTTCCGTTTGACATCCAAATTGACTTTTCTGAAAAACTGCTGAAGTGATTAACTCATCTTCGAAGTTCTTGGGTTTATTTGGTATTAAGCATCAATCGATTGTTTTATGTGAATTTTTGTTTATGGACTAGTGTTGGATACTTGGATGAGTTATCCAGGTTCATAATAATCAGTAATCGGTTTTCTTATGTGAGAATAACTATAATCATTTCTTTGGCCAGAAGCTGCATATGCTTTTTTTTCATAGGCCTTTTGGGGTTCAGGAACAAGATTCTAAGGTCTTTAAATATGAAATTTTGGGGAGCAGGAGCAACTGTTGAATTTGTTGGGGTTCAAGAGCAAGATTCAGAAGCTTTTGTGATGAAGCTTAGGAATTATTAAGTTTGTGGAATTGTTAGACTACTTCATCAGTTTTCCAACATTTTGCTAGGCAAGTTTGACCAATTTCATATTTTGATTGCCACGTTTGGGCTTGCTGTTGTTTTTATCCATGCAGCCCACCTGTCTTCTACCCAATTTTCTGCCAATAATTTGTCAGACCTAAAGTGCTGCTTGCCACACTTGCCACAAGTGGTAGCTAGCCAAACATGACTGAAATACAAAATCACATTCGCCATTGGTGAACCTCTTATACTGAGAATCTGAGTAGCACTAGTGTGGTGTTCGAAACTACTTGCCCTCCTGTGCTGTTCAGAGTAAAATATAGTTTTTCTCTGTGCCAATGCTCCAGTATAGCAACATTCTCTGATTCAAGCAACAGAAAAATGATTGATGTTACATTTAAAATGGTTTAAATAGTGATATTATATAATACAAAACAAAATATTAGAAATATATCAAGCCACACGATAGCATCAATCGAGGAAAATACATAGGAGCAAGAAATTTAGCCAAGATTATCCAAGACTAAAACTTGTAGTGGGATTCATTTGCCTTCTTGAAGACCCCAGCCTGGGCAGAAGCTGCACCATCAGAATTCACGGCAACGACGATGCAATCCTTCACCTGCTGGGTGGTAAAAGGAAATTTCTTGTTCACAATGGAGTTGAGGTATGCAGCTGCTCCTTCACGTATCAGGGCACCAATACCATCAGTTCTTGTGTTTGAGAGTGCATCGTGCAGAGTTCCCAGCTTCTTGCCAAAGATCACACTGCAGGCAGCGCCAAATGTCTGGCCGATGTTTCCAAGCGACCCAATAGCTGCAACTATAGCATCTGGGTGGCCCTTCCAATAGCTGCATTTTAGGCAGAACGAAAATATTTTTAGTATCATTGCTTTGGATGTTGATACTTATGGAATGCACTCATTCTAGCTCTTACTCGCAGGATCCAGTGAATTCATGCTTCTTTGGAACATCAGGGACATCATGGGAAGGTGTACTTGGGATGCTCGGTGTAGTGCCGTAAGTTGGCGTTGGAGTAGTGCCGTAAGTTGGCGTCGGTGTCGTAGCGTAAGTTGACGTCGGTGTTGGTTTGTAGCCTCCTCCTGGCCCATGTGTGGGAGTTGGGGAGCCCCCATCTGGTGAGATATACATAATTGCAACTATTATTACTCTGACATAGTATTGAGCATTTTCCTGATATGGCCTGATGTGTTCTGATGGTCATGGAAATGTGACCCAACTAGGTAGATGCAGTATGCAGTGATCTGCTTATTCAAGAATCACCTTAACAGATGCAGGGCAGCACTACTGTATGAAGTAATAAATACAGTGCAACACATAAGGGATGTGGTTAAACTATACATACAGTGGGGCGCAGAAGAGTAGGTCTTTTGATCATTCAACTCCCCCAGGCTCCTGCATGAGCTCAGTGAAATGAGCCCCACCAGGACAGCACTGATCAGAAGAACCTTGCCACCCATCTTGCTCTCAATGTGTGTGCAGAGAATCACAGAACTGAAACTGGTAGTAATGCTTGAGTTGATGAGCTGAAGGGTGTCTGGATGCCTATATATACATGAGAATGGCACTCTACGACTGCGTTGATATGCTATTCTATGCATGATCTGTAGATATTCGTCACACTGTTAGTAGTTGGCGATCAATTAATGATCTCGATTCGTCCAGCTAGCTCGGCATGACGGTGATCTGCTCGGTCTCTCTGAATTTAGTATGATCAAGCTCCCACTGAGTATTTAAACCGAATTTCCTTATCTGAAATTTGGTTAGCTGCCTCATATTGGTGGATGGTAGGGTGATCCTTGGATTAAGGCCGTCACATTAATATCCTCCCTACCTGTATTTTGGACAAGCTTCCTTTCCTTCCAAGATATTGCCCCCCTTAATATTTATCCACCTCCTCTTAATTCATACTGTTAGTAACTACCCCATCCGTTAACAATTATAAGATGTTTTACCTTTTCTCTGAAACGGATGTATCTAGACACGTTTCAGTGTGTAGCATATTGGTCCGTATAAAGTCCACATTGAAATATATAAAATATCTTATAATTGTGAACGGAGGGACTACCTCTGTTCACAATTACATGTTTTGGTGGGCTGTTTTAGCCCACCAAAACGTCTTATATTAGTGGACAGAGGAAGAACCTGTCGCCCACCAGTACACTTTACCTCAATGACCGACCTTTGGTCCTGTCAAAAGTAACAGGCCACCAAAACGTCTTATATTAGTGGACAGAGGAAGAACCTGTCGCCCACCAGTACAGTTTACCTCAATGACCGACCTTTGGTCCTGTCAAAAGTCCTCGATATCGCCCCCCCCCCCCCCCCCCCCCCCCCCTTCATTTTATACATCTCCTCTTAGTTTCCTAAATTATAAATTTGTGCTTATTATGATTCTGGCTATACTGGAGTGATCTGGTGGAGAACTGATCTACTCAAAAGCAATTGATCTGGGGTAGTCTTCAGATGCATGCTTGTGAAATTTGCACAGGATCTTTTTAACTTTTATAAGATTTATTTACTCGGAAGGTTCTTTGTGAAAGAAGAGAAACTGATACACCCATCTGTTCAATATGAGGACCACTATCTTCCGAGAAATCAGCTTTGTAACACTGCAAAGATGTGTCAATCGGAAGTATCCCAATACGAGGAAATAAGTGGGGCCTAGGGGCACTTGTTAGTGAGGCACCAATGCTTTTTTCTTAACATACATGACCATCTTAAAGTTTGCAAGAGAATTGGACATACACAGATGAAACCTTCATTCAAGAAAGTTCTCAGAAAATGACCATGATTATTGACCTACAGGTTCTATGTCAAGAATCAACATGTTAAATGATGTAAAAAAACAAGTAGGGCTGAAGTTTTTTTCCAAGGAATTAATTAATCAGGTAATTCCAGGAAATCTTAATTCGTTTTACTTCTTGTTCAAGCATAACTGAATCAGTCATGATGTGCGCGGTTATATCCACTGTTGAACTGGGAGCTCATAACTCATTATTTGAGGGAGAAACACGACATACACTGAATTTGTCTGATGTTTGAATAAATTATGTTTTCCAGTAAAATTAACACTTTGTCTTCCGTTTGGCACCCAAATTGCCTTTTCTGAGAAACTGCTGTAGTGATTAACTCATCTTTGAAGTTATTGGATTTATTTGGTATTAAGCATCAATCCCTTGTTTTATGTGAAGTTTTGTTTACGGGTTAGTGTTGGATACTTGGAATAGTTATCCAGGTTCATAATAATCAGTAAAATAATCTTATGGGAGAATAATTATAATTAGTTCTTTGGCCAATGGCTGCATATGCTTTTTTCATAGGCCTTTTGGTGTTCAAGAGCAAGATTCTAAGGTCTTTAACTATGAAATTTAGGGGAGCAGGGCTACCGATGCATTCGTTGGGGTTGAAGAGCAAGATTCAAACGCTTTTACGATGAAGCTTCGGAATAATTGTTTTTGTGGCAATTGTTAGACTACTTGGTCAGTTTTCCAACCCTTTGCTAGGTAAGTTTGACCATTTCATATTTTGATTGCTACGTTTGGGCTTGCCATTGTTTCTTATCCATGCAGCCGACCTGTCTTCTACCCAATTTCTGCCAAAACTTGCCAGTATATTTTTTAGATCTATAGTGGTGCTTACCTAACCAAACATGCCTGAAATACACAAACGCATTCACCATTAATGAACTTCTTATACTGAGAATCTGAGTAGTACTAGTGTGGTGTTCAGAGTAAAGTATGTTTTTTCTCTGTGCTAATGCTCGAGTATAGCAACATTCTCTGATTCAAGCAACAGTAAATTGATTGATGTATTACATTCGAAATGGTTTAAATAGTGATATTACATGATAAAAAAAGAAAATATTAGAAATATATCAAGCCACACGATAGGATCAATCAAGGAAAATACATTGGAGCAAGAAATTTAGCCAAGAGATATCCAAGACTAAAACTTGTAGTGGGATTCATTTGCCTTCTTGAAGATCTCAGCCTGGGCAGAAGCAGCACCATCAGATGTCACAGCAACGATGATGCAGTCCTTCACCTGCTGGGTGGTAAAAGGAAATTTCTTGTTCACGATGGAGTTGAGGTAGGACGCTGCTCCTTCACGTATCAGGGCACCAATACCATCAGTTCTTGTGTTTGAGAGTGCATCGTGCAGAGTTCCCAGCTTCTTGCCAACGATCACACTGCATGCAGCGCCAAATGTCTGGCCGATGTTTCCAAGCGACCCGATAGCTGCAACTATAGCATCTGGGTGGCCCTTCCAGTAGCTGCATTTCAGGCAAAACTAAACCATTTTAGTATCATTGCTTTGTGATGCTGATACTTAGGAAATGCACTCATTCTAGGTCTTACTCGCAGGATCCGGTGAATTCATGCTTCTTTGGAATTTCAGGGACGTCAGGGGAAGGTGTACTTGGGGTGCTCGGTGTAGTGCCGTAAGTTGGCGACGGAGTAGTGCCGTAAGTTGGCGTCGGTGTCGGTGTTGGTTTGTAGCCTCCTCCTGACCCATGCATGGAGTTGGGGAGCCCCCATCTGGTAAGATATGCAGAATTGCAACTATTATTACTGTGAAACAGTATTGCAGCTATTGCGATTGCCTGATGTGTTCCGATGGTCATGGATATGTGACTTAACTAGACAGCATGTTTACGAGTTATGAACAGATGCATGAAGTTGCTTTGCATAGTTCTCAAAATTATAGAAAGGACGCTGTGTGAGTTCAACATGAATTTTCTTTCATATATGCATCAGCTAGGTAAATGCAGTTATATTCTTATTCAAGAATCACCTTAACAGATGCAGGGCAGCACTACTGTATGAAGTAATAAATACAGTGCAACACAGAAGGGATGGGGTTAAACTATACAGTGGGGCGCAGAAGAGTAGGTTTTCTTATCATTCAACTCCCCCAGGCTCCTGCATGAGCTCAGTGAAACAAGCCCCACCAGGACAGCACTGATCAGAAGAACCTTGCCACCCATCTTGCTCTCAGTGTGTGTGAGCAGAGAATGACAACTGAAACTGGTAGTGATGCTTGAGTTGATGAGCTGAAGAGTCTCTGGAGGCCTATATATACATGAGAATGGCACTCTACAGCTGCGTTGATATTCTATTGTATGCATGGATCTGCATATGTTCATCACACTGTTAGTAGTTGGCGATCAATTAATGATCTCGATTCCTCCAGCTAGCTCGGCATGACGGTGATTTCTCGGTCTCTCTGAATTTAGCATGATCAAGCTGCCACTGAGTATTTTAACCGAATTTTCTTATCTGAATTTTGGCTAGCTACCTCATACTGGTGGATGGTAGGGAACACTGATCCTTGGAGTAAGGCCGTCCCATTAATATTCTCCCTGTGTTTTGAACAGGCTTCCTTTCCTTCCACACGGAGTGGAGGTCTCTCCGGTCCCTGAAGATTTAATTGGGATCGGCGCTTGCCACCTACTCAGTGTACTTAACTTTGATGCATCGAGCTGTATTTCTTGCCCTACCTACAGAACTGAATTTGCCAAATTCTGCGGGAACATGGTGTGATATGCTTCTTTGGTTCTGTTGGAGTGTGGAGGCCTGGATGATTCAAGTCTGTTTTATTCGAGTTAATAGCACCAGCGGTCACACAACTCGTCGTCGATGTGCACTTAAGTCACACTTCTCCAGAATGTGATTATTTGGTCACACAACTCGACAAGTGCGTGCACGCAGGTCACTGGCCCCACTTGTCAGTCCGTTTTGGACGGTAAATTTTCAGAAAACCCCCTAGAGTAATATTATTTTTACAAAATGGTCCTTCTAATTTTACAAAATGGTCCTCCTAATTTTACAAAATGGTCCTTCTAATTTTACAAAATGGTCCTCCAGGGGGACCATTTTGTAAAATTAATATTACTCCAGGGGTTTTTCTGAAAATTTACCGTCCAAAACGGACTGACAAGTGGGGCCAGTGACCTGCGTGCACGCACTTGTCGAGTTGTGTGACCAAATAATCACATTCTGGAGAAGTGTGACTTAAGTGCACATTGGCGTCGAGTTGTGTGACCGCGGGTGCCATTAACTCGTTTTATTCTGACAGTTCTCTGTATTACTGAAGCTGTTTTATCTCTGTATTATTTTCTCTTCAGATGAATGTTAAAGAAATAAGTTTTGTTTATTTTATTACCAAAAATCTTAACATATAGCATGCATGTCACCCACAGGCAGTTCCTGGTCTTAAAGTTGAAATCGATGTCATTGCATTTTGTATTTAACTCCAGTTGGAGTTGCAGTTGAGGAACCAATAATGGAAGAATGGACCGAGATCCTCTACTTGCGCAAGAGGCGATTGGACTTGAGCCCTGAAACTCCATGTGACCTTCCGTGCATTTGCCGGGCAAAGAGGTTTGGACAGCCAGCAGAGGTAGCCAGGAATCTCAATGGATGCCATTTTCACAGGGTACTGTTACCTTGGCGATTGCTTTTTTTTCCTTTGCTTTGATCATTGTTGGGGTCTTTGAATGTTGATACAAACGAAAAGAAGGTGAAGTGCTACGATTGAGTTATTCTTTTCGGAGTTGCTATGTCTCGGTCGACTGAGAATTTGAGTGCTGGTCGTTTCACTCTAGACTTAGAATAAGCTGATTCCATGGTTTCTCTCTAGGTTGTCTAGGTCGCTAAAGGGGTTTTGGTCGTTTGTATATCTTGCTTCTATTTTTCTGTTTAGTTGCAGCTTCCATTCTTCCTCCTTTAGGCCCGAGGCCACCTTTCTCTGTAAGACTACTGCCAGCGCATGGCTTTCTTCTTCTATCTATTAATATATACATGCAGCGCTCCTGCATGGTTCTAAAAAGAATTTGTTATGTCTCGGCTGAAGAGATTAGCCATACTATCGATCGATATTCGTTTAGCCCTGATGTGTTTGTCTTTCTCTGGTTCTTTCTGGTTTTAGGAAGTCTTCTAGAATCCTTCGGCCGGTTTTTCTTTTGTTCTTTATTTCTTTACTGATATTTTTCCTGGTTTGTTTTTTCCTGTATGTGTGATGGCTTGAATCCATAGTCAATCCTACTTTTGATAGGACCGGTTGACAACTGAATCCAATTTTTTCCATTATTTGACTATCCCTAATAGTGAGGAAAGAAAGCCCGGAGGAAGAGTGGCCTTGAGTTTCTTCGTTAATTCTCCTTTCTCGATATAGCTCAGCGGTAGAGTGTCACCTTGATGTGGTGGAAGTCATCAGTTCAAGTATGATTATCCCTAAACCTAATTTGGGTTTTTTCTATTTTGACTTACTCATCCGGCACGAGGCTGTTTGTTTTATCCTTTTTTTCTGTTTCTTTTTTATGTTATTATTATTTTTCTCAGATCATCTTTTATTTCTATTCCAGTTTAAAAAATCAAATGAATAATATTTTTTATTTTATGATAAGTGAATTTTTTAAATCTCGTATTTAGTTTTGTTTGAACGATGTGAATATTGTTGCAAACTTGCGAATTATTTTGTATAACCATGCGAACATTATTTTAACACTCATAAACAATATTTTAACTATGCGAACAGTTTTTTGACTTGTACAAATAATTTTGTGATTGGTCCTATTTGTTTTCTTCTCTTTTTCTCATTTAAAAAATTCATGATCATTTATTTATTTGTGTGGCATTTACGGACATGCTAAAATTCTTCACCATTTTTAAAATCAGTGAACATTTTAAAATTCGTTAACATTTTTAATTCATTTTTAAAATCCGTCAACTTTTTTAAATTAATTAACATTTTTAAATTTGTGAACTTTTTCAAATTTACAAACATTTTTAAAATTCATGAAGAAAATAGTACATAAATTCTGGAATAAAATCTGAATTGAAAACGACGATCCAACTAGTAATAGTACTGCCTTTTTTTTAGTGAAAGTACTAGTACTGCTATGAGGAACGCTTGCACCAAAAATTGAAGGAGATAATTGCTTTTTTGAAATAGTGGAACGTGCAAAATGGGCCAAGTCTAGAAAGGTTGGCAGGGTACGCGTAGGCTCCCTATTTGACGCTAAACGCGTCGTGTAGAAGCTCCCATCCAAGCCGTCCTGGGCCTTTTCTATCCGAGCGGTCTCTTATCGGGTTGAATGTGTTTTCTATCTAGGCCGTCTTTTTAGGGAAAAAACATCTCCATAAATATCATGGGTAAACTCATCTCCATAAGCATCATTCATAGGACATAATCAAATTCATCTCAATAGCATGGTTTAGTATATATGAGAATAAAATTTTGAGTCGAATTATCATCAATGTAGCATGGATTCTCATACATCACAATGGAGTTTTGAGTTTGAGGGTTACTGTCATCTTCAGATGGAGAGAGTGGAGGCTCACATAGCTTTCCAATAGGTGGTAGCTTCTTAACTTCTTCAGATTTAATATATTTCTCCTTTGGTGTCGGTGTTGGAGGAGGATCGGGAGTATTCCAATCATCGTGGTTCTTTGGTATATTAGCCATTAATTCCTCAACTTGATCTGCAGTTCTTTCCCTGAAAACACAACCAGCACATCCAGGTATATCCTAAATGTAGTGGTTTGTCCATTATAGAATATATCAAATAGCTCATTTTAGGGATCCCATGCATAGGCTGAGCTTGGAGTAAAGCGCAATACCTCCCCTAGTTTGAGGGAGATTCTCTTTTCAAGTTGTTTAAAGTGGTAAATATTTTGCAAGGTGGCTTGTTGCATATGAGCAGGAATTTTTTTTCACGGAAAACACGTACCATAGCTTGAGGACTTTTAATAGATCCATATTCTAAACCAAGTTTTAGCCTAATCTTTTAATGAAAAAGGAAAAAAATTAAGGAGGTAGTATGATTGCATTTTCATTTCATCAGAGAATAAATCACCTAAAGCAACAAGTTTGTCGATATGATCAATAGCACTTCCATTTTCGTTGCCATGGAAAGGATCGGCTTTTACCATAGATATAAGCATCAAATCAACAGAGAATTCATACAAAGCATTCACAATATGTATAGGAGAAGTAGCAAACACAGGTTCAGACACAAATTTATTTTACATAGCATATTTTTCAAACAGTTCTATCGGTTTTTTTAGGACATAGAAGTGTCACAAGCCATAATTATTTTAGAAAATTCTTCATCAACTTTAATGTAACCATCATTATAGTTATCGACATAATCTTTAATTTTAGTTGAAACAGTATGTATGGAAGTAAAAGGCAGATCATCATAAGCAAATGCAGAATCAACATAAGTAGCAATAGTATTGTCGAGAACAATACCCTGCCTTGTCTTCGAAGGCAATATCCGAGGCTTGGAATGTTTAGTTTTTCCCATGATGGATAATAAATTGCAGCAAACAAGATAACTCCCCGGTGAACTTATAATTAGAGCTATGCTCCCCGGCAACGGCGCCAAAAAAGTGTCTTGATGACCCACAAGTGTAGCGGATCACAACAATTTTCGAGGAAAGTATTTCAACCCAAATTTATTGATTCGATACAAGGGAAGTCAAAGAATATTTATAAGGCTTAGCAGTTGAGTTGTCAATTCAACCATACCGAAAAGTGATCTCTTGCTTGACATAATTTATTAGTAGCAAGGGTGATATGACGGTAGTGGAAAATTGGTAACAGCAGTTGTAACAAAGTAATAGTAATGAGAGCAATACTGAGTAAGAACAACAATAATAATACTTAAAGATGGACCGGGGTTCATGAAGGAGATATGCCCCAGAGTCAATTAATAAAGATGTTTTATTTATCATATCTCGACTGTTCATATATGTTTTATACCATGCTATAACTGTATTGAGCAGAAACATTAATACACGTGCGGTATGTAAACAAAACCAGTCCCTATTAGCCTCTGCTAGTCCATTGAGGTCAACGGATGATCAAGGTTTCCTGATCATGGACATTCGTGTCAGTTGATAATGGAGTCATATCGTTAGATGAATGATGTGATGGACACACACCCAATATATAGGAAAAACGTAGTACCCAAACCTTGAACCGTGAGGTCATATTTAATCACTGTCTCTAGAGGTTGCTTTGACTGCATCAACCGTCACACCATAACAGGGTGACCATAAAGGTGTCTATCAGGTTTCCGAAGGAATAGGTTGAGGCGTATGCATCAAGAGCGGGATTTGCCAATCCACATAGCAGGATAGATACGCTGGGCCCACTCGGTGAGATTGCATCAATGAGCTTGCAAGCATGTGATTAGGTCACAAGGATGTAATATCACGAGAACGAGTAAATGTGTTTGTCGGTAACGAGATCAAACTAGGTATGGAGATACCGAAGATCGAATCTGGGACAAACTAAGTATCGCATGGCAAAGGGAGTGGGACTCGACGTTTAAGGTTCAAGCGGCAAAGATAATCGTGGACGCACAAGGATCATCATGGGTTTCCAGACCCCGATGTTGGTCATTGATCGGAGAAGAGTCTCGATCATGTCTAGAGTGATCCCAAACCATAGGGTGGCACACCTAAGGGTAGACGACGGTTAGGTTTGATTTGACACCGAAGAGAAAAAATAGAGAAGAGCACCGGAATCATTCCGAGACATATCCGATAGAGATCGGAGGGCTATGAAAGGAGTTTTCGGAGAAAGAATAAATTAGATAATATGTATTTATTATTAATTAAAGTAACTAATAATTAAAAATATTTTTATTTTATTTAAATAGGCAGCCCACCCTAAATGGGCCTCACCCGGAAGGGGAGGCCCATGGGGGGAGGCGCACCCCAAAGAGAGGGGGGCAGGCCGGCCAGCCTAGGTGGGCCACATGGAGCCCACCTAGGGCCGGCGCACCATGGTGGTGCGGGCTGGTGTGGGGTTTAGTCCCACACCGCTCGGCCACCGAGGGTGGCAGCCCTCCTCCACCTATATATAGAGGTGCCCATTTGCCTTTGAAAATCACCAAGTTTTCTCTCTCTCTCTCACCTTTGGACGTGGCTCCGCAATTGGAGCTGCGCACGGGTTGAGCTTTTCTCCACCATACGCACACCGCCATGCCGTCGATTCTTCGGTCCAAGTCTCCAACTTCCGCTGCTTCGCTGGACCGGAGTCCGGGAGTCGTCGTCTACACCGTACATGTGTAGAGCTACGAGGTGCTGCACTTGCGGCACTTGTCGCCAGTACGACTACACGACCTTGAGGTCAGGGCCGCCATCTTCATCGTCAACGTTCTCATGAACGTAACGCTTTCGGTCTTCAAGGGTATGAATACCGATTCCCTCCGTTACTTTATATCTGCATAGTAATAGATCTTGGCTATTTCGGTTATCGTTGTTAGGAAATTTTTTGTTTTCTGCATATGATCCCCTTCAGTGGTATCAGAGTCGATCTATGCGTAGATATAGCTATACGATTAGAACTCATGTTGAATGAGGGCATCGTTCTTATAGTTGTTATCCTCTCGCGTGCACTTGCTTTTGCCAGCAGCATCGTGTTGATGAAGCGGCCCGGACCGACCTTACGCGTACACTTACGCGAGACTTGTTCCACAATTGACATATGGCTTGTTCCATATATGTGGTTGGCGGTTGTCTGTCTCTCCCGCAATAGTTGGCTTTACATTTTCAATGGAGGGCCCGCAAGGGATATGAAACAGACAATTACTTGATCGTTGTTGTGGTTGTAGGTTCGTAGGTAAGAAACGGTTCGTTTACGAAAGGCCCAAAAGCCACGTAAAATATGGAAAAGATAAAGTAGAAGCGTCTAACTTTATTTTACAGGGGCATGCGATATGGTCGTGGTAAGTTTTATGAATTATTTATCAAACTGTCAGAGCAATGGAGACCAAGGCGTGAGGACCATATCACGTCGCATTACATTTTTTATGTTATTGTATGCATCTTATATTGTTTGTATTAGATATACGGCGGTAGTAATATAAGACGATCCCTCAAAATTCCAATATTAGTATTCTCCCTTTAGCGTGCACCACCAAGAAAGTTCTCTGTTATGAAGCAGACTGTGACGATCGGGTGCTATACATCTTGGCGTTCGCATATGGTGGGTGTATGCCTTGTTGCACTGCAATTATGCTAAAGGTTGATTTGGCGAGCCTAGCATGTACAGACATGGTCTCGGAACACGAGTGACCAAAGGTTAAGCATGAGTCACATGGATGATGTGATTGACATGGTGATGTCTACCTTTGAAGCTATGCTATCGGCCGTGACGATCGGGGGTAGTATATCGAATTAGGATCATGTAATCGCTGAAATGAAGTGAGGGATGTTCATTTAAGTGGGAGTTCGTGTAGTTTATTAAAACATGAACCCGTATTGTGAACTTAGTCTTATGTTTTTGCAATTCCATTGTAGATGTCTCGCCCCACTTTTAACCTAGCCCTGTTCCTTGAGAAAGAAAAGCTTAAGACCAATGGGTCGAACTTCATGTCCTGGTTCTGCAACATGAGGATTCTCCTCACCCCTCACAAGGTGGCCTACGTCCTTGAGGCTGCCATAGGTGACAAGCCAGCAGATACCGCCTCTGAGGACGAGAAGAATGTCTATCAGTCCAAGGCGGACGATTCCTCCTTTGTCCAGAGTGGCATGCTCTATGCCATGGAGGCTGGCCTGCATAAGCGTTTTGAGAAGATGAGTGCTTATGAGATAATCACTGAACTCAAGACTGTTTTTGCATCATAAGTCAAGGCTGAGAGGTATGAAGCTACCAAGATATTCTTCTCAGCCCAGATGGAAGAGCACAGCAATGTGAGCAAGCACTTGGCCAAGATGTCTGGCTATGTTCAACTCCTGAACGATATGGAATGCGAGATTTCAGACGAGCTGGTGATTGATAGGGTGCTGCAGTCGCTGCCCCCTAGCTATAATGATGCTATCATGAACTAATACATGTAGGGGATGTCAAAATCCTTGTGTGAAGTTTTGATGATGCTCGAAATTTCTGAATTGGAAATCAAGATGGAGCACATGGTGTTGACAGTCAAGACCGTGGATTTCAAGAAATCTGGCGCCAAGACGAAGGATGGCAAAACGGTTGTCGCCGCCAAGGCGAACAAACCTGGCGTTGAATGCTTCTACTGCAAGGGCGATGGTCACTGAAAGCACAACTACCCCAAGTACCTGGAAGACAAGAAGGCCGGCAAGATTACTAGAAAAGAGAAAGGTATATTGATATACATGTTATAGATGTTTACCTAACTAGCGCCCGGAGTAACACCTGGGTATTTGATACTGGTTCTGTTGCTCATATTTGCAACGATCAGGAGGAGTTGCGTAATAAACGTCGCCTGGCGAAGGACGAGGTGACGATGCATGTTGGCAACGGCGACAGAGTTGATGTGGTGGCCGTCGGCACTCTCCCTCTTCATCTACCATCGGGATTAGTTTTGATTGTGAATAAATGTTATTTTGTACCGGCTTTGAGTGTGAACATTATTAGTGGGTCTTGCTTGTTGCAAGACGGTTATTCAGTTAAATCAGTATCAAGTGGTTGTACTATTTCTATGAATGATATCTTTTATGGTCATGCGCCGGAGAGTAATGGATTATTCTTGTTGAATCTCGATAGTAGTACTCACATCCATAACGTAGATGTCAAAAGAATTAAACTTAGTGATGATAATACATGTATATGTGGCATTGCCATCTGGGTCATATTGAAGTTAAGCGCATGAAGAAACTCCATTCTGATGGACTTTTGGAGTCACTAGATTTTGAATCTCTTGACACGTGCGAACCATGCCTGATGGGCAAAATGACCAAGACCCCGTTCTCCGGTGTGATGGAGCGGGCGTCGGACTTATTGGGAGTCATACATACAGATGTGTACGGACCAATGAGCATTTCGACACACAATGGATATCGTTACTTCATAACTTTCACTGATGATTTAAGTTGATATGGGTATATTTACTTAATGAAACACAAGTCTGAAACATTTGAAAAGTTCAAAAATTTCAGAGTGAAGTTGAAAATCAACTCAACAAGAAAATCAAGCACCTTCGATCTGATCGAGATGGCGAGTATTTGAGTTTTGAGTTTGGCACACATCTAAAGGCTTGTGGCATCGTGCCACAATTAACGTCGGCTGGGACACCACAACGCAATGGTGTGTCAGAGCGACGTAATTGCACTTTATTGGATAGTGCGTCGCCTATGATGTCTCCTACCGACTTGCCCGTATCGTTTTGGGGATATGCATTAGAAACAACCGCATTCATTTAAAATAGGGCACCATCCAAATCCTTAGAGACGACACCGTATGAGATATGGCATGGAAGAAACCCAAGTTGTCGTTTCTGAAAGTTTGGGGTTGTGAGGCTTACGTTAAGAAACTACAGCCTGACAAACTCGAGCCGAAATCGGAGAAATGCATTTTTGTAGGATATCCAAGGGAGACCATTGGATATAACTTCTACAACAAAGCCGAGGGCAAAACATTTGTCGCTAAGAACGGTACCTTTCTCGAAAAGGAGTTTCTCGCCAAAGGTGTTTGTGGGAGGAAAATAGATCTTGACGAGAGATAGTTGATCCTGAACTCGAAATACCGAGTGGCGCAACGGAAGATGTTCCAGAAACGTCCTCCACAGATGGAGTGGGAGCAAATGTCGAGGCACCTATTTTACCTCGTGGGTCTACAAGATCACGTGCCACTCCTGAATGGTATGGTAATCTTGTATGCACCGTCATGATGATTGAGCAAGACAAACCTGCGAACTACAAAGAGGCAATGGAAGGACCCGAGTCTGAGAAATGGCTTGAAGCCATGAAATCCGAAATAGGATACATGTATGACAACAAAGTGTGGACTTTGGTGGATATTCCCGAAGGGCGCAAGGCCATCGAGAATAAATGGATCTTTAAGAAAAGACAGACGCTGACGGTAATGTGACCGTCTATAAAGCTCGACTTGTCACAAAAGGTTTTCGACAAATTCAAGGAGTTGACTACTATGAAACTTTTTTACCCGTAGCGATGCTTAAGTCTATTCGGGTTTTGCTAGCAATTCTGCATATTTCGATTATGTATGGCAGATGGATGTCAAAACTGCGTTCCTAAATGGCAACATTGAGGAAGAGTGTATATGGTACAACCGGAGGGTTTTGTTGATCCAACGGATGCTGGTAAGGTGTGCAAGCTTCAGCGTTCCATTTATGGACTGAAGCAAGCATCTCGGAGCTGGAATCTTTGCTTTAATGAGGTGATCAAAGGTTTTGCATTTGTCCAAAATGAGGAAGAGACCTGCATTTACAAGAAAATGAGTGGGATCTCAGTTGAATTCCTAGTACTATATGTGGATGATATATTGCTAATTGGGGTGATGTGAACCTTCTGAATAGTGTGAAGAAATATTTGAACAGTAAATTTTTGATGAAGGACTTAGGAGAAGCTGCTTACGTATTAGGCATTAAAATCTATAGAGATAGATCAAGACGCCTATTAGCGTTAAGTCAGAGTACTTACCTGGATAAGATTTTGAAGAGGTTCAAAATGGATCTGGCGAAGAAGGGGTTCTTGCCTGTGGTGAAAGGTAAAGCATTGAGTATGACTCAGTGTCCAGTATCGGCTCATGATAAAGACGTGATGTTTAACGTCCCCTATGCTTCAGCCATAGGATCCATCATGTATGCCATGTTGAATACTCGACCTGATCTCTTAGCTTGACGAGCCGGTTCCAAATTAATCCTGGCAAGGATCATTGGACAGTTGTTAAGAACATTCTGAAGTATCTTAAGAGGACCAAGGAAATGTTTCTTGTCTATGGAAGCTATGAAGGAGAACTTGGTCTAACAGGTTACGTTGATGCAAGTTTCTGCACAGATCCAGATGACTCGAAATCTCAGACAGGTTATGTGTTTTTGGTGAATGGAGGTGTTGTGAGCTGGAGAAGTGGGAAGCAACCCATAGTAGCCCAATCTACAATGGAATCGGAGTACATTGCTGCTTCGGAAGCGGCGAATGAAGCTGTCTGGCTGAGGAAGTTCGTCATCAAGCTCGGAGTGTTCCCAAGCGCGCAAGACCCTGTGAACCTCTACTGCGACAACACAGTGCCATTGCGAACGTGAAGGAACCAAGGTCTCACTCGACTGCCAAACATATACTCCGATGCTTTCATGTGATAAGGCATTATATCAAGGAAGGCGACATGAATATTTGTAAAGTACATATGGATTTGAATGTAGCAGATCCGCTGAAAGCCTCTTCCACGAGACAAGCATGATAAACACCAAGTTGCTATAGGTGCCAGATGTAAACTAGATTAAGTTGTACTCTAGGGCAAGTGGGAGACTAAAGGAGATATACCCTAGAGGCAATTAATAAAGATGTTTTATTTATCATATCTCGATTGTTCATAATATGTTTTATACCATGCTATAACTGTATTGAGCGGAAACATTAATACACGTGTGGTATGTAAACAAAACCAGATCCCTAGTAGCCTCTGCTAGTCCATTGAGATCAACGGATGATCAAGGTTTCCAGATCATGAACATTCGTGTCAATTAATAATGGATTCATATCGTTAGATGAATGATGTGATGGACACACACCCAATATATAGGAAAAACGTAGTACCCAAACCTTCGATCGTGAGATCATATTTAATCACTATCTCTGGAGGTTGCTTTGACTGTATCAACCGTCACACCATAACAGGGTGACCATAAAGGTGTCTATCGGGTTTCCGAAGGAATAGGTTGAGGCGTATGCATCAAGGGCGGGATTTGGCAATCCACATAGGAGGATAGATACTCTGGGCCCACTCGGTGAGATTGCATCAATGAGCTTGCAAGCATGTGACTAGGTCATGAGGATGTAATACCACGAGAAAGAGTAAATGTGTTTGTTGGTAACAAGATCGAACTAGGTATGGAGATACCGGAGATCGAATCTCGGGCAAACTAAGTATCGCATGGCAAAGGGAGTAAGACTCGATGCTTAAGGTTCAACCGACAAAGATAATCGTGGACGCATAGGGATCATCATGGGTTTCCAGACCCCGTTGTTGGTCATTGATCGGAGAAGAGTCTCGTGTTGGAAATATGCCCTAGGGGCAATAATAAAAATGTTATTATCATATTTCCATGTTGATGATATATGTTTATTTTCCATGCTATAATTGTATTAATTGGAAACATAATACATGTGTGGTTGCATAAACAACACCGCGTCCCTAGTAAGCCTCTACTAGACTAGCTCGTTGATTAATGATGGTTATGGTTGCCTAACCATGAACATGAGTTGTTAATTAATTAACGGGATCATGTCATTAGAAGAATGACGTGATGGACAGACCCAACTAAGCATAACAATATTGATCGTTTCATTAAGTTTATATTGTCATGCCTTTTATTATCAAGTATCCTGTTTCTTAGACCATGAGATCATATTATTCCCGAGTACCGGAAGAATACTTTGGGGACATCAACCATCGCTTCATGACAGGGTGGTCATAAAGGTGTCTTACAGGTATCTCCGAAAGTGCTTGTTGAATTGCATGAATCAAAACTGGGATTTGTCCCTCCGTGTTTCGGAGAGGTATACTCTGGGCCCACTCGGTAGTGCACATTCGGTAACGCTTGCAAGCACGTGACTAATGAGTTAGTCACAGAGAATGTTGTATTACAGAACGAGTAAAGAGTACTTACTACTTACCGGTAATGAGATTGAACTAGGTATAGTGATACCGACGATCAAATCTCGGGTAAGTAAAATATCGCGTGACAAAGGAAATTGTATACGGATTATAGTAGTCCATGACATAGTGGTTCAACCGATAAAGATCTTCGTTGAATGTGTGGGAGTCATTATGGATATCTTGGTCCCTCTAATGGTTATTGATCAGAGAGGTGTCTCGATCATGTCTGTGTTGAAGATATGCCCTAGAGGCAAATAAATAATAAGATTTATTGCATTATCTCTTTAAGTTTATAAATAGTTTTATACCATGCTATAACTGTATTAATCGGAATTGTTAATACACGTGTGGTATGTAAACAAACCAGAGTCCCTAGTTAAGCCTCTAGATAAACTAGTCCATCAGTCAATGGATGATCGTGATTTCCCGATCATATTGCATTAACAGTTGATGGTGGAGTCATTTTATTGGGAGAATAATTTGATGGACATTACCCAAAGTATTGCAGTTAGGATCGTATCAGATAGTTCAACACTGCAATAGGATTATAACGTGGTAGCTTATTCCTTAGACCGTGAGATTACATCAAGTCGCTGCTTCTGAAAGATACGGCTGATCGCACCTAACGTCATGTCTCATACGCACGACAATAAGGGTGACACTTTCGGGTATTGGAAGGAAGTAGTCGGGGCGAGTGATCAAGAGCGGGATTTGTTCATCCGTGTGATGGATTGATATGCTGGGCCCACTCGGTGAGATTATATCTGTAAAGCTGCGCAGCGTATGACTAGGTCATTGAGATATAATTTCATGGGAACGAGTAAAGCAACCTTGTCGGTAACGAGATAAAACACAACATCGGATGTTGACGATCGTATCTCGGACAAGGAAGTATCAACGAACAAAGGGAATGACCATATCATGTTAACGGTTCAAAGATGATTCAAGGATGATTTATTCTAGAATGCACGGGGACCGTCATAGTCATCCAGGGCTCCCTGACGGTCATTGGCGGAGGGTCTCGACCATGTCCGGAGTATTCTCGAACCGAGGGTAACACACTTAAGGTCTTGACGACGCTAGGAGAACGTTTTGGAAACATCGGAGTGGCTTAGGTATAGAGATAGGAGGTTTCGGAAAGGTTCCGGCAAGAACGGAAGAGTTCCGGGGAAGACCGGAAGAGTTCCGGGGAGACCGAAGTGAGTTCGGAGTGATCCGGAAATTGTTTCGGAGTCACGGGAGATTAAATAGTATGTAAATATATTAATTATGGAATTATATATATTTATATTAATTTAATATTAAAGAAAAAGGAGAAAAAATGGGGCAGCCACCTTAATGGGCCTAGGGCCCAAGAGGGGAAGTTCCCCCCCATGAGAGGGGTGCGGCTGGGCTTGGGGTGCGGCTGGCCCATGATGGCAGCCGCACCACCCCCCTCTCCTCTTTAGTCCCACATGCTAGTTGAGGAGAGGTGCACACCCTTTTCCTCAATAAATAGGGACCCGGATTAATTGGAAAAATACACAGAAAATTCAGGAATTAATTCCGGTTGGCCCAGGCTTCTCCCTAGTCCAATTCCTCCCTCCCCATCTCTCGACGTGCGCGGTCCCAAGTCTGGACAGCGTATACGGGAGACCTATAAACCGCAGCGCACCGTTGTGCTGCGGGTTTCCACCCAAAGTTCTCGCTTCCGCTATTCCGGCTGGATCGGGGAGCACGGAGGTCATCGTCAAGGTCCGTACGTGTGCGAGTACTCGGAGGTGCTGCTCTCTCACGAGTTCGGCACTAGGAGCTTCTTCATCGCCGCGTCTCCTTCTTCTTCGTCGCGCCAAGTTCTCCGCGACCTTGAGGTCGGCTACGTACGTCTTCATCGGCAACGCTTGTGCGGGAGCGTAATTCCCGCTATCGGTCTACAAGGGTATGTTTCCGATGACTTCTCCGTTACCGCATTACTAGATAGATAGATCCTGGCTAGTTTCGGTGTTGCGATAGTTAGAAAAATTATTGTTTTCTGCTACGAACCCCATCAGTGGTATCAGAGCCGATCTATGCGTAGTATTGCTGGTACGGTTAGAACACATGTTGAATGTGGGCATCGATTCTGTAATTGTTACCCTCTCGCGTGCACTTGCTAATGTTGTTGGCATTGAGTTGATGAAGCGGCCCGGACCGACCTTACGCGAGACTGGTTCCGCAACTAACATATGGCTTGTACCATATATGCGGCTGGCGGGTGTCTGTCTCTCTCTCTTTAGACGGCATGGCATTTTCAATGGAGGGCCCTGAAAAGGGTGTAATAGAGACAATTATTTAATCGTGTTGTGGTTGTATGTTCGTAGGTAAGAAACGGTTCTTCACGAAAGCCCTAGCAGCCACGTAAAATTGCAAAAGGATAAAAGTAGAGCGTCTAACTTTGTTTTGCAGTGGGGCTATTTTACATATGACATGGTCACGGTAAGTTTATGTTATCGGAGGCAAAGGTGGCACCGTAGACTCGGAGCACCATTGGAGGCGCGCCGTGAAGGCCGAGGCGCGACGGCCATGTCATATCGCACTTCATTACATTATTTTGATATTGTTCGTTGTGTGTTTGCATCCTATTTGAGTGCTTATATAAAGATATACAACGGTAGCCGTAATAGGATGATCCCTAATTTAATACCAAAATTGTGTTCTGCCTTAGTGTGCACCACCAATAAAGTTCTACGTTACGGGGTACGTTGTTCAGGGTTTCGATCCTTTTCATCTACACTCGTCTCTTCGTTCGCATACAGTGGGTGTAAGCCACGTTGCACACGCGAAAACACTAAGGTTAAATTGGCGAGCCTAGCATATACCAGTATATGGCCTCGGAACACGGGTGATCGAAAGATCGAGCATGAGTCGCATGATTGTTGCGATTGGTAATTCTTGCCTACCTCTGAAGTTACGTTACCGCCCGATCGAAGGGGGTAATTTAATGGATTGGGATCGTGTAATCACTAAGACAGTTTTTAGGGATAATTCTCTTAGTGGAGTGTGTTTGATAATATGATTATTAAAGTAAACTCAAATTTTATAAACTTAGCCTTACCTAGTCTTTGCAAATTATCTTTGTAGATCATGCCTTATCCTAAGGAAGAAAGTCTTGAGTTCAACCATTTTATTAGAAAAGAAAGTCTCCGGAACGATGGATCCAACTTCATGACGTGGTACAGAAACCTGAAAGACGTCCTCTACCAGAACGACATTTCTTACGTGATAGGAGAATTGTTAGGAGATAAACCAGGAGACTCCGCAAGTGCAGAGGCGAAAGAGGATTTTCGTCAGCGTCGTGAGGTCTGGAGAAGTGTTCAGATCACGATGTATGTCTGCATGGATCATGAGCTGAAAAATGAGTTTCGCCATATGGAACCCGCTGTGATGATAGGTGCTCTTAAAGTTCGGTTCTTGAACCGAATGAAGCAAGAGCAGTACAAGCAGCTGGACAAGTTTCTTTCACTCAAGATGGAAGAACATACCTGCTTGGAGACACATTTGTGTAAGATGTTTGACATTCACGATGATCTCACAAACACATGCGATTACTGGATGGCGGATACTTTTGCAATACAGGCGGTGTTGCGTTCTCTACCTCCTAGCTATGAGGAGCTTGTCGATGAGTATATACTTAAGAGTGATTTCCTCCTCTTCAATGATTTCCTGGTCGAAATCAAAGATGTGGAGGTGGAACCCATCGAAGGAGAAATAGATGACACGCAAGGTATATTTGATATACAAAGTTATAATTGTTATTTCTTACACTTGTTGATATTAAAGTATTTGATACTTATGTTCTGTTTTATTGAAACAGCACCAGAATATAACAGGAAAATTGCAGAGTTCGACATGATGCTGCGGAATGATGGCAAGGCAAAGTAGTTGATGGCCAAGGAGTTTCACGCCCATAGTTATCAAGTTTTGATTAGTAGTTTTGAATAAGAGTTTTGTAGTCGAATTTGAGAGTGATTGTAATAAGTATGTCTTATATTCGATGAGACAAGTTATTCATATTTGTAAGAGACAAGCAAGTTGTTTTTATTATGAATAAAGTTTTCTTATGATCATATTTCGATTATGAATAAGTTATTCATGCATTAATCTTTTTGATAGCAAAGTGGATTTGAATGTTAAAATAAATATCCTAAGTCAATAATAAAATGCACTACCGAATTTTTAATCATTGCAAATATTTTGGATACTTTGATCTTGTGTATTTGCATGCGTGATGTCTAATGAGACATGATGATTGAAAAATATTGATAAGTCAATATGAGAAGAAATTTGATTTGAGATCATGCAAGATGATTGTTAAATTAAATTGTGTAGTGGAAATTATTATTGAAACCTTTGTTGTATGTCTAAGTAAATAATAAGTATTTACTAAAAGATACAATTATCTGAAATTATTTGATTTGATCAAGAAAGATTTTTCGGATAGAAAAGGAGGATATAAAATCAAGTCATTGTAATTGGATTATAATAGCAAGGATTTTAAAGATTTATTTTATCATGAAGGTTTGTGAAAATTCGGTTCACAAAAGGACTTGTGAAATTCGGTTCACAAAATTATGATGCTATTATCAAACATGTTGATGTAGACATTATGATCATACTCTATTTTGAATAAAGTATAGTCCTAAAAATTATCTCTTAATATTTTAGAAATCACGTAGAAGGTTTTTCCGTTAGAATTAGTAAACTCCCTATTTTGAAGTCTTCACCCAAAATTCGTATGAACGACAATAAGTTGTGTGTCATGGTTTATAGATTATATGATAATACGAAACTATGTACGAAATAGTTCTTTGTAAAATATTCATAGGAATGAATATATGTTTCATATGGTAAACACCAACAAGGGCAAAACTAGTATTGCTAACTTGGTGATTCATTGAAAACAAGTTTCAAGAAAGGATATGAAATAAAGAAAAGCTTAAAAGGGGTAATTGACCTTACTCGATTTGTGAGAGAAATATTGTTTGGAATTTGATCCGACAACAAAACTCCACAAATGAAATGAAAAATGATGATTTTGATCATGGTGTTTTCATGCAAGGAGCTTTTTATAAATAGTAGGCATTAAAGAATATTTTCTGTCCGGTCACAGATTAATATTTCATGATTTAATGAGCTTGTTACTAGAACAAGGGATACCTACGAAATACAAAGAAATTGGGGTGATGCCAAATTCGAATTGTGACTATAGAGTCATAAATCCAAAAGGTTGCATTCAAGATTGTATTAGTAAATGTTGCTTGAATCTTATTAAGTAAAAGGGTTACTTGATTTTTCACATGACAAGTTGTGTGAAAAGAATGAAACTGTGAGAAGGACATAAAGCTAATTTTGTCATGAAGAATGTCTTTGACAAAATCAAAATTGTTTTGACTACATTGGATGTAGACATGCCTAAGTCTTTTGGATTTGTATTAACAAGTATAATACATCGTATTTGGAATTTTCGAATTGATACATGATCAAGGATTTCGGTTATGACCGAAATATCGAAGGAAATTATATCCGTATAATTTAAGTGGGAGTAGGACAGCTTACCGGAATAATATGTAAGTGACATATTGTTAAGTGGGAGCTTGTGGGCTACACAATATGAAATGTGTTTGACATTTTGAGTGGGAGCATTACAAGTTACACAATCTCAAATGTAATTGACATTTTGAGTGGGAGCTTAGTCAGGTGTTTATATGTAAATGACATATAATAGATAGGTACTAGGAAAATGAATTAGAAGTAATTATTGAATTACGATAAAATCATATATGTTTAAAATGTGAGCATCTGTTTTGAATAGATCATTTTAAAGAAGTCGAGGTGTTTTTCCAGATTAGATTCTGATGTGTCAGAATAAGACGTAACGAGGAATTGGTCCTTGTAAATCTGGATAAAGTAATCATGGTTGTAAAATATGCTGCACTTCTATGCCATGATAAGGTGGCAGCATATTAACCATATTATATACTCGAAAAGATATGATTAGTATTCTTACAAGAAGAATAAGCGCTGAGATGAATTTGTGATTCATTATTAGTGGAACCAAAAGTATCCTTCATGTTTAAAAGAAACTAAGGATATGTGGTTATTTCAAATCTGTAAAGGATGATGAGTTTAACAAATGTTGTGTTAAAAGGATCAACCTAAATGACAGAAAGAAATAAGGATCAAGTCGTTATAGGATAAATTAAAAGGCATTAGGCTGACAATAGAATGTCAGGATCTACTTAGGTAAATATAGAAGTATAAAGATACTGCAAAAGTACATAGAGTTGGTAGAGAAAAGGTATTCTCTAAAACTGAGTGTGTTTAATGCAATTAACTGATATTGGATCAGAGTAAGCGCAGGGAAACAAAAGTCTCACTTAGTTGCCAAATATGTATATTTGTTATTAAGATAGCATGATGATATCAAATAAGGTGATATCAATGGTTTGCAAAGAGCTTATGGTTATGAAAGGTTCAGGCCGAAGGAAACCTCTTCCACGAGCGAGCATTATCATAAACACTTATAAAAGATAAGGTTGTATGATTGGTATAGAAATGCAGCTGGATTTATTTGAAATCTAGTGCAAGTGGGAGACTGTTGGAGATATGCCCTAGAGGCAAATAAATAATAAGATTTATTGCATTATCTCTTTAAGTTTATAAATAGTTTTATACCATGCTATAACTGTATTAATCGGAATTGTTAATACACGTGTGGTATGTAAACAAACCAGAGTCCCTAGTTAAGCCTCTAGATAAACTAGTCCATCAGTCAATGGATGATCGTGATTTCCCGATCATATTGCATTAACAGTTGATGGTGGAGTCATTTTATTGGGAGAATAATTTGATGGACATTACCCAAAGTATTGCAGTTAGGATCGTATCAGATAGTTCAACACTGCAATAGGATTATAACGTGGTAGCTTATTCCTTAGACCGTGAGATTACATCAAGTCGCTGCTTCTGAAAGATACGGCTGATCGCACCTAACGTCATGTCTCATACGCACGACAATAAGGGTGACACTTTCGGGTATTGGAAGGAAGTAGTCGGGGCGAGTGATCAAGAGCGGGATTTGTTCATCCGTGTGATGGATTGATATGCTGGGCCCACTCGGTGAGATTATATCTGTAAAGCTGCGCAGCGTATGACTAGGTCATTGAGATATAATTTCATGGGAACGAGTAAAGCAACCTTGTCGGTAACGAGATAAAACACAACATCGGATGTTGACGATCGTATCTCGGACAAGGAAGTATCAACGAACAAAGGGAATGACCATATCATGTTAACGGTTCAAAGATGATTCAAGGATGATTTATTCTAGAATGCACGGGGCCGTCATAGTCATCCAGGGCTCCCTGACGGTCATTGGCGGGAGGGTCTCGACCATGTCCGGAGTATTCTCGAACCGAGGGTAACACACTTAAGGTCTTGACGACGCTAGGAGAACGTTTTGGAAACATCGGAGTGGCTTAGGTATAGAGATAGGAGGTTTCGGAAAGGTTCCGGCAAGAACGGAAGAGTTCCGGGGAAGACCGGAAGAGTTCCGGGGAGACCGAAGTGAGTTCGGAGTGATCCGGAAATTGTTTCGGAGTCACGGGAGATTAAATAGTATGTAAATATATTAATTATGGAATTATATATATTTATATTAATTTAATATTAAAGAAAAAGGAGAAAAAATGGGGCAGCCACCTTAATGGGCCTAGGGCCCAAGAGGGGAAGTTCCCCCCCATGAGAGGGGGTGCGGCTGGGCTTGGGGTGCGGCTGGCCCATGAGGCAGCCGCACCCCCCCCTCTCCTCTTTAGTCCCACATGCTAGTTGAGGAGAGGTGCACACCCTTTTCCTCAATAAATAGGGACCCGGATTAATTGGAAAAATACACAGAAAATTCAGGAATTAATTCCGGTTGGCCCAGGCTTCTCCCTAGTCCAATTCCTCCCTCCCCATCTCTCGACGTGCGCGGTCCCAAGTCTGGACAGCGTATACGGGAGACCTATAAACCGCAGCGCACCGTTGTGCTGCGGGTTTCCACCCAAAGTTCTCGCTTCCGCTATTCCGGCTGGATCGGGGAGCACGGAGGTCATCGTCAAGGTCCGTACGTGTGCGAGTACTCGGAGGTGCTGCTCTCTCACGAGTTCGGCACTAGGAGCTTCTTCATCGCCGCGTCTCCTTCTTCTTCGTCGCGCCAAGTTCTCCGCGACCTTGAGGTCGGCTACGTACGTCTTCATCGGCAACGCTTGTGCGGGAGCGTAATTCCCGCTATCGGTCTACAAGGGTATGTTTCCGATGACTTCTCCATTACCGCATTACTAGATAGATAGATCCTGGCTAGTTTACGGTGTTGCGATAATTAGAAAAATTATTGTTTTCTGCTACGAACCCCATCAGTCTGCACGTTCTCGAACCCGTAGGGTCACACACTTAACGTTTGGTAACGCTAGAGTAGCTCTGGGATAATTTTATTAATGGTTTCCGAATATTTTTCGGAGTCTCGGATGAGATCCTAGACATCACGAGGAGCTTCGGAAGAGTCCGGAGGTAAAGATTTATATATGACAAGTTAATTTCAGGGTTCCGGAAAAGTTCGGGATTTTTTCGGCAGAGTGTCGGAATGTTCTAGAAGGTTCCGAAGGGTTCCACTGTGGGGCCCACCTGTCCCGGACGACCAAGGGTGAACCACTGGTCCATTTGACCAGCCCTCCTTGGTCCATGTGGCCAATCAATGGGCAGCCCTTAAATGGGGGGGGGGGGGTTACCACTCTTGAAAGAGGGGGTTACTACCTTTTAACGGAGAGGGGGTTACCACTCTTTAAAGAAGGGGGTTACCACCTTGGGAATTAAGTGGTTGCAGCTCCCTTGCCTATATAAGCCATCGTGCTGCTGGAATCGATCCCACCTACTTCTCCCTCTAGCTTGATGGATCAAGAAGAGGGAGACGTCATCGAGCTGTACGTGTGCAAGCCTCCGGAGGTGCTGCTCGTTTGCGGTGCTGATCGGATCGAACATCGTCAACAACTTCACCGAGCTGCGTTGAATTAAACGTTCAACGCGCGTGTTCTTCGAGGGTATGATGAACTACTCTCCCCGTTACTAGAATCTTCTAGATAGGATCTTGAGTGTTGCTTCCGCATGTGAGAGAATTTTTTTGTTTTCTATCGCGCAAACTCCTACAGTGGTATCAGAGCCGGATCTATGCGTAGATGTTTTGGTACGGGTAGAACACATATGTGTATGTGGGCGTTGATAATCTTTATTACTTCCTTTGTGTATTTTGAATCTTAGTGGCATAGTGGGATGAAGCGGCCCGGACTAACTTTACATGTCCACGTACATGAGACTTGTTCCACGACTGACATGCAACTTGTATTGCATAAGTGGCTTTGCGGGTGTCTGTCTCTCCCACTATAGTTAAGATTTAATCTACAACGGGTTGTTAATAATTTGTTTATCACCGTTGTGGTTTCATGTTCGTAGGTAAGAACGGTTCTTTCTTCGAAAGCCCTAAGCCACGTAAAATTTGCAAAGAATAAGGGAGAGGCGTCTAACTTGTTTTTGCAGGGGTGCTTGTGATATGGTATAGCCCAAACTGTTTCATATGATATATTTGTGATGTATGAGATGATCATGTTTTGTAATGTTTCACGACTTGCATGTCGATGAGTACGGCAACCGGCAGGAGCCATATGGTTGTCTTAATTATCAATTGTATGACCTGCGTGTCAACTTCAAACGCCATGTAATTGCATTATTTATCGCTATGAGTTAGCAATATATGGGATGCAACGTGGTGGAGACAACCAAGGCGCCACATGAACATGGCGCCATGATGGAGATCATGCCGGTGCGTTTAAGATGGAGATCAAATAAAAGGGCTATACCATGTCACATATTTTTATGCATGTGATGTTTATCCTTTTATGCATCTTATTTTGCGTGTGCTCGACGGTAGCATTATAAGATGATCCCTCACACAATATCAAGATAAAGTGTTCTCCCTTAGTATGCACCGTCGCGAAAGTTCGTCGTTTTGAAGCATCTCGTGATGATCGGATGTGGTAAACTCTACGTTCACATACGACGGGTGTAAGCCAGTTTTACACATGCGGAAATACTTTGGTTAACTTGACGAGCCTAGCATGTACAGACATGGACTCGGAACACGACGAACCGAAAGGTTAAACACGAGTCATATGAATGATATGATCAACATTTCGATGTTCACCATTGAAACTACATCTTCTCTCGTGAAGATCGGACTTGGTGTAGTGGATTTGGATCGTGTACCACTAGACAACTATGAGGGATGTTGTTTTAAGTGGGAGTTCGTTAGTAATTTGATTAAAATGAACTCTTTATCATGAACATAGTCTAAAGATGTCTTTGCTAAAATGTTGTAGATCATGGCCCGCAACGTAGCTCAGTTCAACTTCAGCGCATTCCTTGAGAAAGAAAAACTGAAATCATCTGGTTCAAACTTCACTGACTGGCACCGCAACCTGAGGATTATCCTCACTGGGTGTAAGAAGCATTATGTGCTCGATGCTGCGCTAGGTGACCCACCTGCAGACAATGCGCCTGAAGCAGAACAAAATGTCTTTGAGACGCGCAGAGATGACCACATTATAGTTGCCTGTGCCATCCTTACATCTCTGGACACTGATCTCCAGAAACGTTTTGAACATCACGGCGCCTATGAGATGGTTGAAGAGCTGAAAACCATGTTTCAGACTCAGACCCGCGCTGAGAGATATGAGATCTCTGATAAGTTCTATACATGTAAGATGGAGGAGCACAGCTCTGTCAGTGAACATGTTGTCACCATGGGAGGCTATATCCAACGCCTAATTCAGCTGGGATGTGTGATCCCGGATGAGTTAATCACTGACAGGGTGCTGCAGTCGCTCCTCTCCGAGCTACAAAGGCTTTGTGCTGAACTATAACATGCAAGGCATGAATAAGACTCTTAATGAGCTCTTTGCGATGCTGAAATCTGCAGAAGTGGACATCAAGAAAGAACATCAAGTGTTGATGGTCAATAAGACCACCAGTTTCAAGAAGGTTAAGGCCAAAAAGGGTCACTTCAAGAAGAGTGGCAAATCTGTTGCTGCTCAGGGCGGCAAACCTGTTGCCACACCTGTGAAACCCAAGGCTGGTCCTAAGCCGGACACTGTGTGTTTCTACTGCAAGGGAGACGGTCACTGGAAGCGTAACTGCGCCAAATACTTGGCGGATAAGAAGGCTGGCAACGTCAAAGGTATATTTGATATACATGTTATTGATGTGTACCTTACTAGTTCTCGTAGTAGTGCCTGGGTATTTGATACTGGTTCGGTTGCTCATATTTGCAACTCGAAACAGGAGCTGCAGAATAAACGGAGACTGGCGAGGGATGAGGTGACGATGCGCGTCGGGAATGGATCGAAGGTCGATGTCATCGCCGTCGGGACACTACCTCTTCATCTACCTTCGGGATTAGTTTTAAACCTGAATAATTGTTATTTGGTGCCTGCGTTAAGCATGAACATTATATCTGGATCTTGTTTATTGCGAGACGGTTACTCATTTAAATCAGAGAATAAAGGTTGTTCTATTTCTATGAGTAATATCTTTTATGGTCATGCACCCAACGTAAATGGTTTATTCTTGTTGGATCTCGATAGTAGTACTTCACACATCCATAACATTGATGCTAAAAGATGCAAACGAATAATGATAGTACCACATACTTGTGGCACTGCCGTTTAGGTCATATTGGTGTAAAGCGCATGAAGAAACTCCATTCTGATGGACTTTTTCAATCACTTGACTTTGAATCATTTGATACGTGCGAACCATGCCTCATGGGTAAGATGACTAAGACACCGTTTTCCGGTACGATGGAACGGGCGAGTGATTTGTTGGAAATCATACATACTGATGTGTGTGGACCAATGAGCATTCCAACACGTGGTGGATATCGTTACTTCCTAACTTTCACTGATGATTTGAGTAGATATGGGTATATTTACTTAATGAAACACAAGTCTGAAACATTTGAAAAGTTCAAAGAATTTCAGAGTGAAGTAGAAAATCATCGTAACAGGAAGATCAAATTTCTACGATCTGATCGTGGAGGGGAATATCTGAGTTACGAGTTTGGCATGCACTTGAAAAATTGTGGAATTGTTTCCCAACTCACGCCACCTGGAACACCACAGCGTAATGGTGTGTCTGAACGTCGTAATCGTACTTTATTAGATATGGTGCGTTCTATGATGTCTGTATCCGATCTGCCAATGTCATTTTGGGGGTATGCATTAGAGACAGCCGCATTCACTTTAAATAGGGCACCATCTAAATCCGTTGAGACGACACCATATGAGTTGTGGTTTGGTAAGAAGCCAAAATTATCGTTTCTTAAAATTTGGGGATGCGAGGCTTATGTCAAAAGATTACAACCTGATAAGCTCGAACCCAAAGCGGAAAAATGCGTCTTCATAGGATATCCAAAGGAAACCATTGGGTATACCTTCTATCACAGATCCGAAGGCAAAGTTTTTGTTGCTAAGAATGGATCCTTTCTTGAGAAGGAGTTTCTTTCGAAAGGAGTGAGTGGGAGGAAAATAGAACTAGACGAGGTTATTGAACCTTCTCCCGAATTGGAGAGCAGCGCAGCGCAGGAAGATTTGGATCTTCAGGCACCGCCTTCACCAGCTAGAGAGAAAGAAGCTGATGATAGTGATCATGCAGCTTCGGTCAAAGTTCCCGTTCGCAGGTCGACAAGGTTACGTACTGCTCCTGAATGGTACGGTAATCCTGTCTTGAACATTTTATTGTTAGACAATGATGAACCTATGAACTATGAGGAAGCGATGATGAGCCCAGACTCTGGAAAATGGCAAGACGCCATGAACTCTGAAATGGAATCCATGAAGGAAAACCAAGTGTGGACTTTGGTTGACCTTCCTGATAGCCGTAAGGCTGTTGAATGTAAATGGATTTTCAAGAAGAAAACAGACGCTGACGGTAATGTCACCGTATATAAAGCTCGACTTGTCGCAAAAGGTTTTCGACAAATTCAAGGAGTTGACTACGATGAGACCTTCTCACCCGTAGCGATGCTAAAGTCTGTTAGGGTTCTACTAGCAATTGCTGCTTATTTCGATTATGAAATTTGGCAGATGGATGTCAAAACTGCGTTCCTCAACGGAAACGTTGAAGAAGAGTTGTACATGGTACAACCTGAAGGTTTTGTCGATCCTAAGGATGCTGATAAAGTGTGCAAACTTCAGCGATCCATCTATGGACTGAAGCAAGCATCCCGGAGTTGGAATCTTCGATTTGATGAGGTGATCAAAGGTTTTGGATTTGTCCAAAATTATAAAGAAGCTTGTGTTTACAAGAAAGTGAGTGGGAGCTCGGTTGCATTCCTGGTTTTATATGTAGATGACATATTACTTATTGGGAATGATGTGGAGCTGCTTAACAGTGTGAAAGATTATTTGAATAATAGTTTTTCAATGAAAGATCTTGGTGAAGCTGCATACATATTGGGCATAAAGATCTATAGAGATAGATCAAGACGCTTAATAGCACTTAGTCAAAGTAAATACCTTGAGAAGATAGTGAAGAAATTCAATATGCAGGATGCAAAGAAAGGTTCTTTGCCCATGTTACAAGGTAAGCCATTGAGTATGACTCAGTGTCCAACTACGGCAACAGAAATAGAAAGGATGAAGAAAATCCCCTATGCCTCGGCCATAGGTTCTATTATGTATGCCATGTTGTGTACTAGACCGGATGTGTCCCATGCTCTTAGTTTGACGAGCAGGTACCAGAGTGATCCTGGAGAGGCTCACTGGACAGCAGTTAAAAATATCCTTAAGTACCTAAAAAGGACTAAGGACATGTTTCTTGTCTATGGTGGTGATGAAGAGCTCTCCGTAAAAGGTTACGTTGATGCTAGCTTCGATACTGATCCAGATGACTCGAAATCTCAAACAGGGTATGTCTTTATCTTGAATGGAGCTGCGGTTAGCTGGAGGAGTTCCAAGCAAACCGTCATTGCGGCATCTACATTAGAGGCGGAGTATATGGCCGCTTCTGAAGCAGCGAAAGAAGGGATATGGCTGAAGGAGTTCGTCACTGAACTCGGCGTTGTTCCGAGCGCACTGGATCCCATGGAGATTTTTTGTGACAACACTGGTGCCATTGCTCTAGCCAAGGAACCAAGATGTCACAAGAGTTCCAAGCATATCAAACGCCGGTTTCATCAAATTCGTGAGCATGTCAATGAAGGAGATATTACCATTAGCAAAGTACATACGAATCAAAATATCGCTGATCCGTTGACTAAAGTTCTTCCACAGACAAAACATGATCAACACCAGAAGGCCATGGGTGTTAGATTTTTACCAATGTAAACTAGATTATTGACTCTAGTGCAAGTGGGAGACTGTTGGAAATATGCCCTAGAGGCAATAATAAATAAATGTTATTATCATATTTCCGTGTTCATGATATATGTTTATTTCCATGCTATAATTGTATTAACCGGAAACATAATACATGTGTGGTTGCGTAAACAACATTGCGTCCCTAGTAAGCCTCTACTAGACTAGCTCGTTAATTAATGATGGTTATGGTTTCCCAACCATGAACATGAGTTGTTAATTAATTAACGGGATCATGTCATTAGAAGAATGACGTGATGGACAGACCCAACTAAGCATAACAATATTGATCGTTTCATTAAGTTTTTATTGTCATGCCTTTTATTGTCAAGTATCCTATTTCTTAGACCATGAGATCATGTTATTCCCGGGTACTGGAAGAATACTTTGGGGACATCAACCATCGCTTCGTGACAGGGTGATCATAAAGGTGTCTTACGGGTATCTCAGAAAGTGCTTGTTGAATTACATGAATCAAGACTGGGATTTGTCCCTCCGTGTTTCGGAGAGATATACTCTGGGCCCACTCGGTAGTGCACATTCGGTAAAGCTTGCAAGCACGTGACTAATGAGTTAGTCACAGAGAATGTTGTATTACGGAACGAGTAAAGAGTACTTACCAGTAACAAGATTTAACTAGGTATAGTGATACCGACGATCAAATCTTGGGTAAGTAAAATATCGCGTGACAAAGGAAATTGTATACGGATTATAGTAGTCCACGACATAGTGGTTCAACCGATAAAGATCTTCGTTGAATGTGTGGGAGTCATTATGGATATCCTGGTCCCTCTAATGGTTATTGATCGGAGAGGTGTCTCCATCATGTCTGCACGTTCTCGAACCCGTAGGGTCACACACTTAACGTTCGGTAACGCTAGAGTAGCTCTGGGATAATTTTGTTAATGGTGTCCGAATATTGTTCGGAGTCTCGGATGAGATCCTAGACATCACGAGGAGCTCCGGAAGAGTCCGGAGGTAAAGATTTATATATGGCAAGTTGATTTCAGGGTTCCGGAAAAGTTCGGGATTTTTCGGCAGTGTCGGAATGTTCTAGAAGGTTCCGGAGACTAGTGGGGCCCACCTGTCCCAACGACCAAGGGTGGCCCACTGGTCCATTTGACCAGCCCTCCTTGGTCCATGTGGCCAATCAATGGGTAGCCCTTAAATGTGGGGGGGGGGGGGTTAACACTCTTGAAAGAGGGGTTACTACCTTTTAAAGGAGAGGGGGTTACCACTCTTTAAAGAAGGGGGTTACCACCTTGGGAATTAAGTAGCTGCAGCTCCCTTGCCTATATAAGAGAGTAGAGAGGCGCACCAAGGCACCAAAATAGAGAAGAGCACCGGAATCGTTCCGGGACATATCCGATAGAGATCGGAGGGCTACGAAAGGAGTTTCGGAGCAAGAATAAATTAGATAATGTGTATTTATTATTAATTAAAGTAACTAATCACCAGTAGGGAAACCCTATATAGGTAGGTTGGCATTCTGTGGCGCACCCTTAATTGGTGCGACACAGAATTATTTTTTGTGGCGCACCAAGCCCGGTGCGCCACAGAAAGTCACATTTCTGTGGCGCACTAAACCACATGCGCCACAGAAATTAGACATTGGTGCGCCACAGAAAGTCACATTTCTGTGGCGCACATGGCCAGGTGCGCCACAGAAAGTTATCTGGGGGGGCGGGTTAAAATTTGAAAACAAAATTCTGTGCCATGTGCGCCACAGAAAGGTGACATTCTGTGGCGCACCTGACAGAAAGGTGACATTCTTGGTGCGCCACAGAATTTTTTTTCTTCAAATCCCACCCCCACCCCCCCCCCCCCCGTGGATCGCCTTTTTAGTCTTGCAGGAAGTAAAAGAAAATGATAAAATTTCAATAAATAGAATCCTTTGACATGTAGTTAGGTTTGAGTGTCTAGTAGGTATAGAAATTTTGAAATATGAATTTTGACCTTTTCTGCAACAAACAGGAAAAAAAACTTGTAACGGCCATAACTTTTGCATACGACGTCGAAATAATGCAAAAAATATGTCAAAAAAACTAGAGAAAAATCCGCAATTCACAGATTCCTCTAATTCCAAAAGAAAAAAAGTTACTTCAAACAGACGATTTTTCGCAGCAAAATCAAAAAAAGGAAAAAAATTAAAATTTTTTTTAAAAAAGCCACAAAAAAGACACAAAAATGTATAACAAAGAAGATTGTTGAATTTTTTGAAGTGTTTTGACTTTTTTGAATTTTTTTGAATTTTTTAAAATTTTTGAATCTTTTGAAACTTTTGAATCTCCTTTTGAAACTTTAGAAGTTTTTGAAAAATCTGAAATTTAAAACACATACCACACATATACACATACAAGACTTAAGAGGGTTCATATGATATATATATATATCAATAAGAACTTGAGTAGCACAAGGGTAGATGAACTGGGTGGAACTTAGAAGTTAAGCGTGCTAGGGTTGGAGCAATTCGAGGATGGGTGACCTAGCGGGAAGGTATCAGTTCAAAATTTTTGAAAATAATTCCAATAATTATGATTTTTCATATTATTTCATATTTTGATTTTTCTGATTTCTTTTGAAACTTTTTATATTTTTTGCATTTTTTGAATTTTTTTCAATTTTTTGAGAATTCTGTGGCGCACCACGCCAGGTGCGCCACAGAAATGTGAGAATTCTGTGGCGCACCAAGCCAGGTGCGCCACAGAAAAAAATTTAGTGGCGAGAATTCTGTGGCGCACCCAGCAAATCTGGGGGTGCGCCACAGAATCAAAAAAGGGTGCGCCACTGATAGCCTTTTCTGTACTAGTGAATAATTAAATATATTTTTATTTTTTATTTAAATAGGTAGCCCACCCTAAATGGGCCTCACCCGGAAGGGGAGGCCCATTGGGGGAGGCGCACCCCAAAGAGAGGGGGGAGGGCCGGCCGGCCTAGGTGGGCCACATGGAGCCCACCTAGGGCCGGCGCACCATGGTGGTGCGGGCTGGTGTGGGGGTATAGTCCCACAGCGCCCGGCCACCGAGGGTGGCAACCCTCCTCCACCTATATATAGAGGTGCCCATTTGCCTTTGAAAATCACCTAGTTTTCTCTCTCTCTCCCCTTTGGATGTGGCTCCACAATTGGAGCTGCGAACGGTTGAGGTTTTCTCCACCATACGCACACCGCCGTGCCGTCGGTTATTCGGGCCAAGTCTCCAACTTCCGCTGCTTCGCTGGACCGGAGTCCGGGAGTATTCGTCTACACCATACGTGTGTAGAGCTACGAGGTGCTGTACTTGCGGCACTTGTCGCCAGTACGACTAAAAGACCTTGAGGTCGACGCCGCCATCTTCATCGTCAACGTTCTCATGAACGTAACGCTTTTGGTCTTCAAGGGTATGAATACTGATTCCCTCCGTTACTTTATATCTGCATAGTAATAGATCTTGGCTATTTCGGTTATCGTTGTTAGTAATTTTTTTGTTTTCTGTATATGATCCCCTTCAGTTCATTGATTAACTAGAGGCTTCTCTCCAAACAATAAAAGCAAGTGTTGGGTGAACAAATTACAGTTGGGCAATTGACATAATTGGACTAGTTCATGATAGAGCATCCATTTCATCAATCATGCGTATGCATGTATTCCGAATATAGTTGTAACTACTTGCAATAAGAATACGTACGGCATCTTGTTTCCTATCCTTCTGTTTCAGCGGGGCCAATAAAGGAACTTACGGTAATTAGGTACTCATTTTACAAAGCACTGGCGCAAAGCATTAACACTTAATGAATACATGAAATTCTCAAGTTACAACCTTTGCCTTTGATATCCCAATCATGTCACCTTGTGGTCTTTGGTTCCAGACAAGTAACGGGTGCATAAAACTTATAGATATGATCCAAGACAACAATTATATTCATGCAAATATAAAGTGTCCAGATCTGAAATCATGACACTCGTGCACTAGTGTCACACATAGAGCATAACAAAGTCATAGAAACAACAGTTCACAAACATAGTGGATACTAGGCATCAAACCAAACTGATCATAATGTAACAATTCATCATATCCCAAGCCGGATACTATGCTCTGTTTCGTTTCTGTGAAAATCCTTCGAGGTGTCGTCGTTTTAGGTCAAGACAGATTTTATAGGCCAGGGGGTTGTGATGCGGCGCATGAGGCACCCACACAGGTGGGTCCTCCGGGTACCATGTGGGCCGCGGCCACCACCTGTGTGCCCCCTCGTGGCCCGCCTCACTTCACCCTTTGGCTTCGGTCTTTTTTTGTCCGCTAAAAAATCTCCGTAAATTTTCTTTCAGTTTCGAGAATATTTTCTTACTAGCTTTTTCTGGAATAATGATATAGAAGTAGAATTAAATAATCAAAATTATGTATACATTTTGGACATACCGGTTATCTTTATAGGTTGCATTTGTCGCCCATGCTAATTGCATTTTTTTAATAATATGCGACTACCACACCGAGAGAACTGCAACCAGGATTTAAGGTGTACTTTTTGTCTTGACATTTATACTATCGGAGTATCTATGCTTTGCTACGGATCGTCACGTCTTGAATCATTAACCTCAAGAGTAATATGTCGCTTTTCACTTGCGGGTATCAATAGTTCCACTTCAGGCGATGTTGCTCATAATGTGAGCCAGGCCTAACTGGCTTCAAATGCTCTTCAAAATAACTGTCTTTAGGCACTTCCTCAACTTCTGATTGTTCATCTTCTTCACATAATTCTTCCACATCCAGAACCCCTTCAAAGAGGAGAAAAGGGTCATTTCTTTGCATTTTATGCCGCTTAAGCTTCTCCAATATTTCAAGAGCTTTAAGACCATTTGTTTGTTTTTTCTGCTTCTTTAATACAATTAATTTGATTTGCTAAGATACACATGTATTCACCATTGTCATAACAAATTCATCTTCTTCTGAATATTCATCAACATGACTTACTTATTTTGCTTTATGCAAATTACTGCTATGGTGAGTGCCAAGATAGAGCACATCTCATAAGTTAACAACAACCGGAAAAAAAGTTCTCCATCCTCTAAAATAGGTGACACCCTTTTTGTCAATAGAAAGCAAAACTGACTCATCAATTTGAAACTAATATTCAAATTCCACTAGCCATGCTGCATTTTGCTTTAGTACAGTCAAATGCAGAACCTCCTCTCTCTTACATAATTCAATCATCTTCTTCACCTTTGACGTGGTATCAACAACCTCCATTCTTTTAAATCCTTATCCTTTGTGTTTAACATAATACATTTTTGTCTCTAATTTCATAATCTCGTTCTTCTATCACTGTTAGCAGATTAACAGAAGTAATATCTGATATGCTCAAACTTCTCTTTAGATTATCTTCACCATGAACTGATCTCCCATATGCCATATACAGACTATAAAAATAAATGAATTTATTTGTTACTCACTAGATAAGCCTTGATCTTAATTCGATAGAAAATCTATTAACAAAATGCGCAATATAAGTGTACTAAACCTTGCTCTACATATATAATGCACAAATGCACAATATCCTTTGCTCTAAATATTAATGTTACAAAACCTGATAGAATAACAGTGTACATAGCTCAACTATTTTGATGGAGTTTGTGTTACTTAACATGACAGAATAACTGACTAATTCTAAATAATAATTCTAGTAGTGGATCGCGGTAGCTTAATCTGACAGAAACAACAGCTTTAGCAACTTCCTTTTCCACCATTGGAACACCAGATCTAAACTGGAAAATGACAAAAAAATGGGGAGAAGAAAAGGCTCACTCGTCGTCGCCCAAGGAGGATGCCCACTGATAGTTGCTCTTTGTCGGTGAGGCGAGAACGGACTTGGCGAGAGCCGACGCCGTTCTATCCGCCGACGGCCACTCGTGTCCTCGAAGCTGCTGTCCGCGCCGTTACCTTGGAGTCGAAGCCGCCGCCATCGCCGGTGAGAGTGAGCGCGAGGGCCGCATGAGAGAGGACAACGCGAAGGGAAAGTGAAATCTAACATGCCTGTTTCCCCCCTTTTTAGACGTAACTGTGGGGCTCACTGTCAGGTAGTGGCTGCGTTCATGGCCATCTCCCCCGCTTGCCATATCACCACTTGGCTGGGCCCCCCTTGTCGAAAACCGTGTTAATTAGGGTTCAATTCCTTTTAGCATTTTTGCCAAAAAAAATTAAAAAATCGTGGTGAGATTTTGTCCCGAAAATCGAAAGTGCTAGTTCGTTTCAACATGGACTAGTTACAGGCTGAATTTAAACACTAAATGGGTCTAGATATATGCAGTTTCAAAGAAACTAAAATGTCTTAGTTAACGAGAGTGTACGAAATGATAAATTCATTGATATCTTTTTTTAACTATAAATCATGAACGAAAGCATGATGTCCACTGTTCTCCACTGAAAAAGTTACCGTTGGTGATCTCGAGAGATAAAGCAAGCACGGAGCATCAGCTTTTCCCCTACTGCCAAGTGCCAAGTCCGTCCAAATCGTTCAAAAGTTACCGCACTTTCCTCCATGGTTCAAACCCAAATCGCCCAAAAAAGAAACATTTGTTTTTGAAAAACAGAAAGCTTTAGCAGGGAGCCTGCAACACAGAGCAGGTGCGTGCCGCAGAGCTTCCCCTGCGTACTTTGACCGGGTGGGTCCCACTCCCACCACGTGACTCCACGCACCCATCCCGCCCGCTCCTCGCCAGATATTTCTCCCTGCAATCAAGGCAGAAGATAAACGTTGGTGCGGGAACCGAAGAGGCAAGAGGAGTCGCTGACACTCCGGACCCACCTTCTACTGTGTCCCACACGTCAGTTGGTCCCACAGCGTCAGTACACGGGCCAACCCGGCCTTCTAGGGTTTTGTCGAGCCGCTATAAGAGAGCGCCCTTGCCTGCTAGTATACGCCTCACTCCAACACCTCCCTCCCTCCCGCCGCCTCCACACCCACCGATCTAGGGTTTTCCTCCTGCTAGGGCTTTGTGCCGTAGTTCCCGGCGGCGGCGGCGCAAGATGTCGGGAGAGAGGAAGACGGGGACCTGCAAGTGGTTCAACACCACCAAGGGGTTCGGCTTCATCACCCAGGAGGACGGCGGGGAGGACCTCTTCGTGCACCAGTCCTCCATCAAGGCCGACGGCTACCGCAGCCTCAACGAGGGCGAGAGCGTCGAGTACGCCGTCGTCGAGGGCGACGATGGCCGCACCAAGGCCACCGACGTCACCGCTCCAGGAGGGGGCGCGCTGGCCGGCGGCTCCCGCCCCGGCGACGGCGGTGGTGACCGCGGTGGCCGTGGCGGCGGCGGCTACGGCGGCGGTGGGGGATACGGCGGTGGCGGCGGCTACGGTGGAGGAGGAGACCGTGGCTACGGAGGTGGCGGCGGCGGCTATGGAGGTGGCGGCGGTGGCTACGGAGGTGGTGGCAGCGGCGGTGGCCGTGGGTGCTACAAGTGTGGCGAGGAGGGCCACATCTCCAGGGACTGCACTCAGGGTGGCGGCGGCGGCGGTGGTGGCTACCGCGGTGGAGGCGGTGGTGGCGGCGGCGGCGGCGGCGGTTGCTTCTCCTGCGGCGAGTCTGGCCACTTCTCCCGCGAGTGCCCCAACAAGAGCCACTAGGCGCTGCTGCGACCCGTCGGACTTGACTGCCGTGTTTCCTTTCGTCGCTACTTTTCCTGCATCCCCTGCTCGGCGGCGAGTCATGCCTACCTATCAGTAGTAGTAGTTTTTTATCCTTTGTTGCTCGTGGAATGAATTGGTGAACGGTTTGAGCCCTGTTTATGTGCGCAACAACAAGAAATTGATCTGAAAAATTCCAGAAATGTTTACTCGTATCTTGCAAATTACTATCTCTGCTGAGATTCGTGCTACTCAGCAGCCCAGCAGGTTTGTGTTTCCTTGTGGAGGGATGGGGTTGGTATCGTTTTCACTGTTTTAGGATCATGCATTGGTGCATGCTTTTAGAGCAGGGTGCATCAAAAGCTAGCTCAGTATCTCCACCGGTACACCCCAAATTCATGTCCGGCACCTCGATTGTGGCCCAATTAGGGGTGCCAGATATGTGTTTGCCGCAATGGGTGCATCCCACAACACCACCTCCCACGGCATCTCACTCCACAGGCTTGATGTAGTCAACGCACTCCTACCTGCTGAGTCACGGCGCTATCGGAACGTTGATTGCGTTAGTCACCCACCCCTTCGGTAGGGTGACACCGTGCTCCAACAGGATGTTGTGGGCGTTAGTCACCCACCCCTTCGGTAGGGTGACACCGTGCTCCAACAGGATGTTGTGGCGGTTGGACACCCGTGAGTTCTCCACCGACAACATGTGTGAGGCGTGGGTGCTGCCTTTTGTGCCACATCTCGCGGTGCCACGCCTTGGTCATCTGCTGCTTCTCGTTGCAGCGGCGTTGCTCCCCGCGCACTCGTTGCGGCAACGCGCCACGTTCCGCCGACTGAAATTCGCGGCGAAGGCGAAACTCGCGTTCCCCGACGTCCACCGAAAGGGAGCAATTGGGGGATGGAGATGGTCGAGTCACGCTGGTATATCCATGTCTGGCAAGCCTCCATTGCGTTTTAGCGTTTGTTAGTTACGTTTTTGTTGCCGAATTTCATAAAAGCTGCCAATAGTTGAGCTTTGCCCTTGCTCAAGACCGCAAAAAATGACTCCTGGTAGTAGTGTTGTTCACAAGGATTCCGAACGCTGCTACAACTTTACTGAGCAGCGCCTTGGCAGAAGGGATTAGTAGGGCAGCTTTGTTGCCCCGGCTGTCTTCCTCAGAAGATGCACAAACTGCAAGCTCATATGATCAGCCTTTTGATCTCTTGTTCGCAAGAGGACGCAGCTCCCATGCTCTGCTTTTGTCTAGCTGGTAGACAGATGCCGTGGTGTTGTTCTTTTCCCCTTAAGGCCCTGTTTGTTTCTCGGGGATTTTTGAGATTTGGTGGGGATAAATCCGGCCCATTCCCGAAACCCCTAAAGTCCAAAAAAAAACTGTTTGTTTCTCGTGATTTTGGGCCGGTAATTTCCCAGCCTTTTCCCCACCTTCCCCAAACCCGGCCAAACCCCACCTTCCCCAAAACGCGAACCCTACCTCGCGTTTTCCCCAATCCCCGAGAGAGACGGTGGCGGCGCACGCACGCACGCAGCGAGAGAGACGGCGGCGGCGCACACAACGACGGCGGCGCCGTGCGGAGCGAGGGACGGGCCGACGACGGTGAGCAAGGGAGAGGGACGGAGAGGGACAGGCAGCGGTAGATAAAATCTCCAGGACTCGTCGCCTTTCTTGGATCCCACCGCCGTTCTTGGATCATCGACGCGTCGTCGCCGTTCTTGGCTACTCCGGTATGCTCTCCTCTCCTCTCTCTCTGGATCGAACACGTGGAGGAGCCGGCCATGGCCGGGGAGGAACAACCGGTACAACGCCTTCCGGTCGTCGGCCGTGTCCAACATGCTGCTCTCCGATCCATGGACGTGACCGGCTTAGTTTGATTCAACATGCTGTTTTCGTGTGGGAGAGCGGTGCAGTTCTGCTGTCAGCGGTCATGCTACGCTACACAGGATTATTTTTTAGATTTTGCCATGATCGATGGTTTCAGCAAGGGGAGTCTAGCAAGGTTAGGTCATGCTACGCTACACAGGATTTTTTCAGTCACCGCTATTGTTGTGCTCCACTAGGCCTTGGAGATACATGCTGGAGGTTTAATTTGCATTCCCAGCGCATGTACCTTCCAGCTAGTGCTAGTTAGACTGTTAGGATCAGGAACAACAGATACGTGATATTTTAGGAAGTCTAGATCATGAGATATGATATCTTGCAGAATCTTCTGTACTGTATCTTGGCCAATACATTAACAACTAACATAGGTTTGCTTGTTTTGAACAACTACGCAGCGTCATGAACAATTACCTCTGTATTTGTATCTCTGGTTTTCACCTTGTTGTGCTCGAATCTGGTTCAGTCGTAAGCCTCATTAGCAGTGTGTGTTGCTGACTACTAGTCTAGTGGTGTATCCTGTTGTTTGCTCTGTCTCATTAGCCTTAGCTTGGAGAATCATATATGCTATTTAGTTCAGAATTATGCACATGTTGTCTTTTAGCTGAAGGTTGTAAATATTCTTTCCGTGGTTGCTATGTGTCACCTTCGATGCACATATACCTGCCATTTACTTTTGTAAAATGTTGCCTCCTCTGCTAATCATTTACTTTATCACCTTCAGTTTACTCTGTTTTAGAAGGACATGGTTATTTAATCCATGCCTGTGTGTGTGATAATGGTTCAAGTTCAGTGGTGGTTGTATCCTTAGGCCTTAGGATCTTTCATGATGCTGGGTAGATGTCCCGGTCTGGTTTTCTTTTAGGTAAATAACATCATGCTTAGTAGTTTCTTGAGATGAAATTGTTCTGCAGTTTGGCTTATAGTCTTTATATCATCTGCAGTTTGCGCTAGCACACTTTAATTGGTAGTGCTTCTTAGTTTTCTAAACATCCATACATTTGTGACTGAAAATTACCTAGCAGCATTTGAATTTTGTATCTAGTGGTCTTTTCATTATATTTGTCTTGTGTTTAATTCTTTTTTCTTCCAAATGTGTAGGAAACAATTACTTCGATCTGGCCTTCTCTCCAGTGAAATATTCATTCGTTGATGAGCTCCCAATTAAGAAACGAGAGTTTAGGTTTCGGTGGGTATTAGCCTGCCCGGTGATCTCTTTATATATGCACAACAGGGTCAATACACATACGAGTACGTACGGGAGTACAAACCGATTCTATCTCTAATACACCCCCTCAATCTAAACTAGCTAGTACATACAAGATTTAGATTGGTTCGGAATCGGTCTAACATCTATCGTGTGCTGGTTTTGTAAACACATCAGCCAATTGATCACCAGAAGAGATGAACTTCACCTCCAAAGCATCATCAGCGACCTGCTCACGCACAAAATGGAAATCAATCTCAATGTGCTTCGTATGAGCATGAAACACTGGATTTGCTGTTAGGTAGGTGGCCCCTAAATTATCACACCATAAAATGGGGACTCGCTGCTGAGAAACGCCGAGTTCTTTGAGCAAGGAATCGACCCATATAGCTTCTGCAGCTCCATTTGCTAATGCCTTATACTCTGCCTCGGTACTCGACCTCGAGACAGTCGGTTGTTTCTTCGAACTCCATGAAATAAGGTTTGGTCCAACAAATACTGCAAAACCTCCAGTGGAGCAACGATCATCAACACACCCTGCCCAGTCAGCATATGTAAATATGCTAATGCCCATAGAAGGAGACTTGTGAAAAGTCAAGCCAGTGTTCAGAGTTCCTTTAACATAGCGTAGAATAGGCTTAACTGCTTCCCAGTGTACCTCAGTTGGCTGAGAGAGGAACTGGCACACCTTGTTGACCGCAAAGGGAATATCTGGACGTGTGAGTGTTAGATATTGTAGACCACCAACTACACTACGGTACCGGAAAGAATCTTCAGTACCCAATGGTGAACCAGAATCACGAGATAGTTGCTCCGTTGGCACAAGCGGAGTTGAAGTGGACTTGCAATTCTCCATGCTGACTCTATGAAGAAGATCAAGTGCATACTTACGTTGAGTCAATGTCATCCCCCGGAAGTGTAAGCCGCTTCAAGTCCAAGAAAGTACCCCAACACACCAAGATCCTTGATAGGAAATGCGTCAAAGAGAGACTGTATCAGACGATCAACAACAGCAGGACTAGAGCCAGCAATGACAATATCATCAACGTAGACCAGCATGTAGATGCTAACATCACCATGAATGAAAATGAACAAAGACGTATCAGCCTTAGAAGAAACAAAACCGAGATGAAGAAGAAGAGCACTCAACCGGGCATACCACGCCCGAGGAGACTGCTTAAGACCATATATAGAACGTTGCAACTTGCAGACATGAGAGGGATACTGCTCATCCTCGAAACCAGGGGGATGCTGCCTGTAAACATCCTCAGACAAGAACCCATGCAAAAAAGCATTGCTGACATCAATCTGACGAAGTGACCATCCTCGAGAAACAGCGAGAGAAAGAACCAAGCGAACAGTCGTTGGCTTAACAACCGGACTGAACGTGTCTCCATAAATCGATGCCATGTTGCTGAGTAAATCCTCGAGCAACAAGACGCCCTTGTGCTTGTCTATAGAACCATCCGGCTTGGTTTTGAACACCCATTTGCTACCAACAATGTTGACGCCCGGTGGTTTGGGAACCAATGTCCATGTGCGAGTCTGACAGAGAGCGGAAAACTCGTCTGCCATAGCAGCACGCCAAGCAGGCTCTTGAAGAGCATCACGATGAGAGACCGGAGCGGCGAAGAACGCTCGACGACTCGGATTGTAGCGTACTGTGCCATCAGTGTACACTTTTTCACGTCGGGTGTTGTCCCGATGGCGAGTAACCATTGCGTGATCGGGAGGAGCATCGGACAACGCCGAAGGAGCAGCGGCAGTGTGAGACATCGCGGGGATCATAACCGCTGGCTCGGTGAGCTGGGTCGGCTGGGCTGGACCATGAGCAGCAGCAGTACGTCCAGGGGCATCAGAAGCGCAAGAGCCATGCACATCGTGAGCTCGGGGCAAGACAGGCGCATCGGCACCTGTGCCAATACCATGCATGTCACCAGTACCATGCACGTCAATCGCTGGCTTAGGGACGGACGCTGGCATATCAAGGATAGCTCCCTGCACAAGTGAAGAATCAACTCGAACGGAGGGGTTAGTCGACATGTAAGATAATTCATATTTGCGCACATGTTCACTCGTAGCAGGTTCAGAGGAAAGAAAAGTGATAGCCTCGTGAAGAGTGGGAATATCAACTGTGACTCCGGGAGTGGCATAAGGAAAAACAGATTCGTCAAACACAACATCGCGAGAGATATAAATCCATCCCGTGGAACGATCCAAACACTTATACCCCTTATGCATAGGACTATAGCCTAGAAAGACACATAATTTTGAACGAAATTCTAGCTTATGTGCATTGTACTTTCGGAGACTAGGCCAGCAAGCACAGCCAAAAATACGAAGAAAATCATAGTTCGGTTGTACCCGAAAAAGACGATGAATAGGAGTATCCTTATCTAAGACCCGCGTAGGCATGCGATTGATGAGATAACATGCAGTCAAGAAAGCCTCATCCGAAAACCGAAGAGGAATCGAGGAGTGTGCAAGAAGATCCAAGCCTGTTTCGACGAGATGATGGTGCTTGCGTTCAGCAACACTGTTTTGTTGAGATGTATGAGGACAGGACACTCGATGAACAATGCATGTCTGCTGAAAATAGCGATGCAGCCTATGGTATTCACCGCCCCAGTCGGACTGAACAACCTTGATTTTTGCATCTAGAAGGCGTTCAACATGAGCCTGGAAAGCGTAAAACACTTGCTAGACATCAGACTTATGTTTAAGAAGGTAAATCCAGCAAAACCGAGAATAGTCGTCAACAAAGCTAACATAATATTTGTAACCACCAGAAGAGGCAATGGCGGGTCCCCAAACATCGGAATGAATTAACTCAAGAGGCATAGTGGAAACACGATGAGAAGCATTATAAGATAACTGATGACTCTTGGCACGCTGACACGCATCACAAACTAAAACAGAACTATCCGACGGGGAACAAGATAAATCATGGTGCTTAACAATGTTTTGCACTACATTATTAGAGAGGTGACCCAAACGCTGATGCCAATGTGACGACGAGACCCTGACACTGGAGCTAGCATGGCGAGATGGCGGTGCGGAAGACACTCGACTATAAGGAATAGGATAGAGCCCGTCATGACTTCTATCGTGAAGAAGAATTCTCCTCGTGGCCTTGTCCTTAACACGGAAAAAATGACGGTGAAATTCAACAAACATGTCATTATCAGAAACAAGACGATAAACGGAGAGAAGACTCTGACTAAGATGAGGAACATGGAGGATATTTTTCAGGTGAAGTGATGAACCGGCTAATGTGGAGTGGCCAATATGCGAAATAGACAAACCTTGACCATTGGCGACGTGAACGTGGTCCCTCCCGCTGTAGCGCTCATGCATGTGGAGTCGCTCGAGCTCGTTTGTCAGATGATCCGTGGCACCGGTATCCATCAACCAATGAGGCGTTTTGTGGGAGCTCGTGGAGGCAGCATTACCGGAACGCTGCTGATTGTTGTTGTTTATGCGGAAGTAATGGTTGAAGCGATTCCTGCAATCAAAAGCTTCATGACCCCAGTAGCCGCATATTTGGCAGCGAGGACACTGCTGAAAGTGCATGGTGCCCCCATGTGTGGTTTTGGTAATTAATGACAATCCTTATGGACTAATGTTTGTATTGAGATATACTTGTAGATCTTGTCCATAGGAAAAGATTGGAGTTCATGTGTTGGACTCTAGAAGATTACAAGATTATCATTGCTCTATTCAAGGGTTTATATGAAGAATGGTCATGTGTAGAGTTGAGCATATTGCAAGTATGTCTTGAAGGATTCAAGACATCATCTTTGTGAAGAGAGAGAAGATTATGAAGTGCTTCAATATGATCTATCTCGGAAGATATCATTTGATTGAAGCTTGCAAGGGATACATGAAGACAGAGCTTAGCGAGGCTCTCCCATAATGGAGTATGGGGGAGTATTTGGAGAAGTCTTGATCAAGCATATGCTAGCAAGCACAATCAAGAAAGGTGTTCCACTTGAAGAGATCAAGATTGTCATCATCTAGCTCAAGTGGAATGTGCAAGGCAAAGGTATGATCTTGCTAGGGTTTCTATTTTACCGGTCTCATGGTTTTAGTGTGAGACCGGGTTATAGGATAGATGGCGTACTATCAAGAGGGGCTCTCAAGTGAGTAACTTGATCGCATCTTTCTGGAGAGCTCAAACCTTTGCATACTTGGCATATCATCTTTCTTGGTTCTTTCTTGGCTTTTCTCCTTGTTGGGTTTTGGTGCTTGTTGTGATCTTCGTGACAAGCCCAAGTTCATCGAAAACGGATTTCGTATGGAAAACTTGTTAAGTTTTCGTGTTGGAAATATAATCGGTTTATCCTTGAGGAAAGTTCCACACCTTCCCATGTGCGGTGAATTTACTCTATTTATGGTTCTTAATATTTCCTATTTACGTAGGAAAGCTCTTGTTGCTATGTTTCCAACAAAACTGGTTTCACCTCATTTGGATTTCATACGTAAAAGTTATTGGGTTTGCAGTTTTGCTGGTTTTCTAGGCCGGAGTCTCCGGTGTGCCCCAACCGGAGTCTCCGGACTCAGGGGATTCAGTCGAAGAGGCTCAAGTTAGTTCACTCCCCGGACCCTGCCCGGAGTGTTACTGGAAAGTTACCAGAGGAAAGGCAGAGTCTCCGCCCCAGACCGGAGTCTCCGGTCTTTGGACCAAAAGACTCCGGTCTGACCTGCTCCAAGCCTCAAGGTGGTTCAGCCCCTGGACCTAGGCCGGAAACTTACCGGAATGTGTCCGGAGTCTCTGGCCCAGGCCGGAGTCTCCGGTCACTCAGGCCGGAGTCTCCGGTGTAAGATTTCCTACAATGGCTCTTTTTTTGGGAGACCTATAAAAGGCCCCCTTCTTCCCCAAAAGAGTCATCTCTTCCAAGCACGATTCTCTCTCTCTCTCTCTCTCTCTACCACCATTGTTGACCTTGGAAAGCTTGCCCCTCTCTCAATTCCTCCCATGATTCTTGCATATCTTTGAGGGAAAAGTGAGAGAAGATCTAGATCTATATTTCCACCAATCCATCTCTTCTCTAAGTGAGGGGAACCCTTTGAATCTAGATCTTGGAGTTCCATTTATTGGGTTCTTCTTTGTTCATCCTCTCTTCTCCCCCCATAAGCATTAGTTGCTTTTGGTGGGATTTGAGAGTGAAGGATTTGAGCACTTGTGCTCTTGCCATTGCTTTGTGCATCGGTTTGTGCTCTCCACGAGGATTCGTGGAAGTTGAAAGTTTGTGAGCTTGTTACTCTTGGGTCTTTGGACCCTAGACGCCATTGTGGTGGTTGAAACCTTTTGTGGCCACTTGTAGCCATTCGGGAGCCCCCAATCCAGTTGTGGGTTGTGCCCCGGGTTGTTGTTGTAAAGGCTCCGGACGCCGCCTCGAATGATTCCGATAGTTGAAGGTGAACCAATCCTTTGTGGTGCGGTTTATTGGAGAAGAAGGTGAGCCTGTTGTGGCATTGAGACCAACCTGTTGTGATGGTCTCACACCTCTCCAACGAGATATACTCCCCTAAAAAGGAGGAACTCGGGAATACATCCTCGTCTCCGCGTGCCTCGGTTATTTCTATACCCGAGCTCTTTACTTATGCACTTTACATTGTGATATCCTTCGTGCTTGAAGTATTCTATATTGCTATCACCTTGTTGCTTGTCTTGCTTAGCATAAGTTGTTGGTGCACATAGGTGAGCCTGGTATTTAGGTTGTTGGCTTGTTAATTTAAACACCTAGTTTTATTCCGCAATTATCAAGCCTAAACCGGAAAAGTTTTATTCGCCTATTCACCCCCCCCCCCCCTAGGCGACATCCTTGTCCTTTCAGCTGCCGCTTGCGGCCATTGCCGCCATTGCCACCGGTGCTCTGCTGCTACCAGGTGTTTTGGCGACCATTGTCGCCATAACCGCCGCCATACGGACGATCATTGCCGCCGTTGTTAGGGCGGCCTTTCCCCTGCTGATAGGGCGCATGGACTGCAGAACGTCCCCCGCCATATGGAGCGTGAGGGTACTCCGATGCCCGCGGCAGCTGGCAAGGGTTGGAGAAGGAGCCAGGCGGCCGCGACACTAGGTTAGCCGAGGATGTCCACTCCACGGCGTGCACCTACTGCGCCTGAAGGGCCTCAAACGTGAGGATGTGGGAGTAGAAGTTCATATAGGGCATGGACTTGTTGCCGACGGTGAGCGAGGCCACGATGGAGTTAAACGCTGGGCCAAGGCCAACGATGATGTGATCAACAAGCTCGTCGTCGTTGATAGGAGCTCCGGCTGCCGCCATAGTGTCGGCGAGAGCTTTCATCTTATGCATGTACTGCGCCGCGGACGTGTCCTCCTTCCTCAACATCTGAAGTTGGCGGCGGATGTGACGAACGTTGGCGTGGCTCTGGGCGCCGTACATGGTGTGGACAGCAGTCCATACCGCCGCAGCAGTCTTGCAGCCGATGAGCTGGCATGCGATATCTGGCTCCATTTAGCCGAGGAGGAGACCGAGAACCTTCTAGTCCGTGGTCCACCAGCGCGCGTACTCCGGATTGGCGACGGTCACAGCAGCGTCGCCGCTCCCCTGCGTGATGGTCTTCGCAGGCACCACCTCGTCTTCATCGAGGTAGACATGGAGTCCGGCACCGGATAGGTTCGGGAGCAGCAATCCCTTCCACAACGTGAAGTTGTTCGAGTCTAGACGAACGGAGACAGAGGTCGTGGTGATCCTGGCGGGAACGGTCGCAGCAGCGTAAGAAGCGAGCGCCCCTGCCATGGTCGAGCGCTGCAGAGTGGAGGAAGTCATCGCGGCATCGCGGAGAAGCTCGCGGTGGCGCGGATCGCGGGTGGAGCTCGCGAGGCGTGAGAGAACCGGCGGCCGGGGCGGACGAGGGCGTGGCGTCGTGGAACCGGCGGCTTTGGCTCTGATACCAAATTAAGAAACGAGAGTTTAGGTTTCGGTGGGTCTTAGCCTGCACCGGTGATCTCTTTATATATGCACAACAGGGTACAATACACGTACGAGTACGTACGGGAGTACAAACCGATTCTATCTCTAATACTCCCACCCTCTTGGGATCCCGTGAAAACTCCCAAATTTGGTACGTATCCTTGCCAACTTCGAAATTTACTAGTCCCACTAGTTGGAAGTAATAGTATACCTATCTAGAGAGACCTTCCTCACTTTAGCTGATATGGATCGGGCGACGGCCATCATGTGGCTTCGGCAAGAGATTGAAGAGCTGCCTTGAGGTATATCCTCCACTTCTCAATTATATGTGCCTCTGTTTTATATGTGCTGAAATATAACTTTGTTGATCAGTTTATTGGTCAAAAAATGGTGCTAAGTCTGTGGGTGATCAACATTTTGTCAGCTGCCAAGCTCTGTTAGTTTTTGCTTACTTGTGTGCGTGCCTAGTCTTTGCTGAAATTGCATTTTTGTTAACTTGATGATAACATCAGCTACATGACTAGTATTACCATGGGTGGTATGCCTTTTGTACTATCCGTGGTTGCTATTTGTTCTCAGCATCTTTATTTGTTCTCAGGACATAGCCTTTCCGCCTGTGCTTCAGTTGTGTTGCATCCACAAATGTAGTTTGTCTTTCTGTTAGCTTCTTTCATGTTAGAATCTGTTAAAGCGTCTATGTAATTCAATCTGCATTACAAGGTAGTTCTCTCTGGTTAGTTATTACAAGGTACTTGTTCGTATCCGTATGCTTGTGAATTTGTTAGCTTCCGATCGGAGTAGGAACCGGACAAACCCTTCCGGCAGTGTGCTGTTCAATCAGTTCAAAGAGAGTAGTTATTGCAAACTCAAAATGTGAAATGATTAGCAGCGAGGCTAGTGCGTACACTACACCTTCAATCAATAAAAAAGACTCTGTAGATTTGTGTAAATCACTAGCGGTGTGCTAATGGACTAGGACATAATAATCTCAAGTTTGGCAACACCTTTTGCTTCCATTTCTTGGACTATGATAGAATCAGGAGCGACATGAATGACACTTGGACGTTGGCATGTGACGATCCTTTCCTGGCATTTGGTACTGTATCTCCGTAGGCTGATAGTTCTAGTACTTTCTCTCACTTCTCTAACATATTTGCATGCTTACATGCCATCATAATGCTCAGGCTTTGTGCTCCTGAAGATTGAAAGGAAGAAAAGAAGCAGTTTTAAGTAGAGTCTTATCTGGTTGTAATAGAAAATATGTTGAAATGTTGACTACAGTTACAAATTTATTCTGGTTGTAACAGAAGTTATTATTCGAATGCTGGAACTGTTGGATGTTGATTTTTGAGACTGTCCTGTTCATGTCAAGCAGTAAAAATTGAATCTTTAATAATGCAGATTTTTGAGACTGTCATGTTTGTGCACAAAACTCTGTCTACCATTTGTTTTGTGGGGATCGGGGTTTGGGGATTGGGGTTTGGGGATTTTTGTGGGGATTGGGTGTGGGAAGGGGTTTTACCCAATCCCCTAGGGGATAAACCCCACCAATCCCCAAAAATACCTGAGAAACAAACATAGCCTGAGCATTGATATGCTTGATGTGGTCGGTATTATAAAGATTGTTAGTGCACAAAGCAAATTGTTTACCCAGAGCTGCCACTGATAGGGTACCTTTGAACGCAATACATACGGAATATAGCTGCTAGTCAATACCGAATGTATCTATCGTGTTCTTTAAGCTCAATTATCTCATTAGGCTGTGATTGTCTTTTTTTTTTTTGAGTTGGAGCTGTGATTGTCTAAGGAGAAGAGACGAGGGCATGTCTCAGTTTCTTTCTGGGCCTCATTTCCTGATTCCCATCTTCATGGGCTGTTGGTTGCTTACGTTTTGGGCTGCTGCATTGCATTGACGCATATTTTAAACACAAGACTGCGGGTAGGACTAGAAAAGCAAGTAAGGTAACCACGTCAAGTCCTCAACCATCTCTAGGGCTGACTTCTCCACCAATGAGAGCCTTTCCATCTCTTTTTCATTATTTACTTTTTTTTTCATTAGTTGTAGGTTATATTTTTTCATGATTTTCTATTTTCTATTTCAGGTAGTCTAAAAAGTTTGTTCCTCTCGCGGAGATGCTTTCAATGGGTGCTAATTTGTTCCATGTCTTGATGAGTGCTAATATTTATTCCACGAATCATGATTTGTTCCACATGTTTCTAAACTTGTTTTCGCTTGATTTGTTTGTTCCTCTTGGCTTTGTTCCATGAATGTTGAGTTCTGTTCCACTTAGGCTAATATTATGTTCTTATAGTAATCGTGATTTGTTTGTCATGTTTCTAACATTTTTTTGTTTATACTCGTGATTTTATTCCATTGCAATTTTTCCATGAGTGTTAGTTTTTGTTGCACTTATGTTAGTATTATGTTCTAGTCATAATCTTGATTTGTTCCTCACGTTTTAGAACTTTTCCTGTCTAGTCTAAATTTTGTTCATCTTATTCTCGTGATTTTGTTCCATTATAATTTTTTCTAGGTGATGGCCATAAATATTGGAATCATCAGGTGATAAAATTGGAGTTAATTTGGGATGCACACACACAATACAAAGAGAGATATAAGCAACATGATCTGTAGGTTACCAGTAGATATTCTACTAGAGAAGAGAGCCAAAGCTTTAGGAAGTTCTTCTCTCTACTACACCTAAAACTTATTTTAGTTACCAATTTCACCAAATATTCTGGAGAGATCTAATGATTATGATTTCCCTCCTGAACTTTGCTTAACATACACTCTAATACTATTGTCAGGCTAGCCTAGACGTAGGTCGCTCGCAGATTCATTTGCTAGCTATAGCTTTATATTCCTCCTACTATACGTACCTTATACGTATACGTGCTGTGTGCACTGAAGCGGACCGATGCTATAGTCAAGCTTGTCTCACGTGCTTGCGTTACATCAGAATTTAGCATGCAGCTCGCATTTCCCGCCGGATAAACCGATCGATGCTCGTTTCGCAGCGGCACTAGTCCCACCCAACCATTAATACTGTCAATGAAGTTACCATGAAGCGATCAGTCCCTAAGCTATACGGCTATACATATAGGGCCTGTTTAGTTACCCATGAATTCTGGCAATTTTGCATGAGTTTCAGAGCCAGGTTTGACGGGGTCAGATCTAGGAAAAACGTGACCGGACCTACGTTGTGAATGTAGTTTGGTTGCCAACAATGTTCTAACCAGACCCGTTCGGTTGTGGGCAAGATTTTTGAGCATGGCTTTTGGTGTTCATCTGTGTTTCGTGTACTCTTACCTTACCTCGTATGTCCATGGTAAACTTACCTCACACCATCATAACATCATGAAGGGCGACGAGCAGCACAACGACGCGGCGCGGCGACGGCATAGCCTACGTCGCTGCTGCTGTGCCGGCGGCGGCAGATATTGAAGAAGACACCTACACCAAGCACAACCTAGTAGCAGCAACGACGATGTCGAGAAGAACAACAGTGCGGCGACATTGTTCATGCTTGTGGCGACGAGGGAGAGGTTGAAGAACACCTACACCAAGCATAGCCTGATAGCAGCAGCAGCGACGATGAAGTTCACGGCGGCGACGAGCGATGGTGACAGAGGTTGAAGAACATGTACACTACCTGCAGTCTAAATACGTGCATACATACAGTAGAAGATCTACTCGCATACGAAAGTTGTTTGCGGATCGTTGAGATGAAGCTAGACGTTAAAGGATATCTTAAATGGTCGACCGTATACGACGATTTGACAAAATTCGTCCAAAACAACAACATACTCGGTCCAGATTTGACAAGTTACACTCGACGAAACTCGACCGAGCACGGGAACAGAACCTACTCGTCGACGCCCATATTTTTCATGTACACTTTATTTCGAATCGAGCAATATTTCGGTAGATTATAGAGACACTAAGTGAGCACTTAGTAGAGGAGATTGTTGAGAGATGAGCAGACCAACAGGTTACGTACACGCTCAGCCCAGCTTGAAGTGAACAGTGCCAAAAATGCACAAGGCGAGGGTGGCTTTGGATTTTTTCGGGCTGCCCAGGTTGCTTTAAATTCCGTGCGTATGCATGCTCACGAAACGGGGGAGATAACCAAACGGGTCGAAACTTGCCTGAAACAATGCGTTCCTATACTTCGTGGGGCTACCAATCATGTTGGACGGAGGAACTGGGAACAGAAGAAGCTTACGTGATTACAGTACAGTAGTTGGCTATAACCTATAGCTTGCACTTGTACGCGTGTCGCTCAAAGAGTAGATTCCCTTCCTTTTGGCCCAGATAATATTTTTTGCATTCCATTCGATCGCTTGTAGCGCCAATCTGTCACGTGTGTATATATAGCTAGCCAAGTAGGCCACTCGATCACCCTAACTCAGGGAGGGGCGAGAAGTAGTGTAGAAAGAAGAGAAGGAACACGTACGCACAGAATGGCACACGGCGGCGGCCCGACGGCCTCTATTTCTACACGTCCGAGCTCCTTGCTCCTAGTCGTGGTCCTCGCCGTCTCGGCGGTAGCGTCCATTCCGGTCGCGCTCGCCACGGCGGCGCCCGAGGCCGCGCACGCCGGCCGCGGCAACCTCAGGCGGACGTCAAGCGGCCGGTTCCTCTCATCAGTCCTCAGCCATAGAATGAAGGGATCCGCGTGCCGTGCCGGCGACTCTGAGGCGTGCTCTGGCCGCGGAGCGGCCTCGCCGGGCGGGCACCTCATGTGCTGCGGCCGCGCGTGCACCGACGTACTCACCAGCTGGAGTAACTGCGGCGCGTGCGGGTTGCGGTGCTCCTTCGGCAAGCTGTGCTGCAGCGGCCGGTGCACCGCCGTGGCGCACGACGGGGAGAACTGTGGCGCGTGCCGGCGGGCCTGCCCGGCCGGGCTGCGTTGCGCCTATGGGATGTGCGGCTACGCTTGAGTGACAAGGTGCATGTGTGTGCAACATTTCTTGCATTTAGCTTAGGTATACAGTTGGTCATGGAGGCAATCACCGAGTCCATATGGTTTTGCATGTATTTCTGTCATTTTCAAAGTATTATACATCATCCGATACATATTAATTGTCACTTCGCTGTGCCTCAATCCGAAGCACTAGTATAGATGCTGGCTTAGCGTGTTTTTCAACGACAGTGTCACGAGAGGTAGAAGATCGAGAGAGTTTATGGATTTTCAGTCGAAGAGTGCTGAAATCTGGGCTGCGTGCTGAGTGAAGGATCTAATTGATCTAATGTCTTGTGTTGTTGGCAGATCCAAAAACTGCTGCCACTGTCAGTAAAATTCGGTTGACTGCTAATTAGACACACCCTCTTAAATTATTTTCACTCGTAAGACATACTCCAGCGCATACAAGTAAACAAGCTCGATCTCCTGATCAATCGTAGATAGCTAGGTACTTACACACCAAGCATTTTAACTCATCCGCAAATAACAAATGTGTTTTTGACAGCATCAAAGTACACAGAGAGCAGGTAGGTGGCTCTCCGTGCGTGCAGCGTTGACTGACACCGACTGATAGCGAGATAGCCAACGCGTTAATCGCTCAAGTTGAGCTGCACGCGCCATGCGTGCAGGCTCAACTAACGAGTAATTAGGAGATTCTACAACATACGAATCCTATAGATTCATTTTCTTCTGGATACTGGAGTAGTATTGTTTAATTTCTGTCTGAGATTAAGGGGACGTTCCCTTGTTGAGGACGGGCCCTTAGCTAGCGTGCATGTCCACCTAGTGTTTCCTTGAGCCTTTGCACCACCCTCTCGATGCTGCCCTGCTGCCCAACCTACAAGATACATATATAACCCGGCCTAGATTTAATCTCGAGAAAGGACAAATTTTAATGCACGAGCGCGTCTCAACTCACCAGCGTGTGGATGGTGTAGATGGCCCGTTCGCCGACCACGGAGAAGTGCGCGTTCTGCACCTCCCCGCCGGCCTCCTCCACCACGCGCACAGCACGGTGGAACGACGCGCCGTCGCTGGGCGGGGCGCCGGTGACGAGGATGGCGTGCAGGCCGGAGCCCAGGTGCTGGGCTGTTACCTCCGGCAAGGCGGCCGCCGTGCCGGACGAGGACCCGGAGGCGCTGGTCGTCCTGGCCGCCGTCAGCTCCCGCTTCCTCTCTTTGAGCCGCTCCACCCGCTCCGCCGTCTGGCTTATGTAAGCCGCCGCCTCCCCAAGCCTTTCAGGCCTCGTCGCCGCTGGCTGTACACGCAGAAACAATATTAACTTGAGATGTGTACGTGCATATATATATATATGCATGCATGTATGCATGTGCACGGACTGCGGGGGGAGGCGCGGTGCCGTCGCCGGCGCGGACGAGCGTGTCGAGGCGGTAGTAGAGCGCGTTCATCTGGTTGCGGCGGTTGCGCTCCACCGTCTTCCGTTCAGGCTTGCCACCGGCCGGCGCCGGACGTGGAGGAGGCGGCGGCGGCGGCATCTCCATGATGACCGGACGGTGGGTTGGCGGACGGTCGTGATAGGTGTGTACGTGCGTACTTCCGTTCCCACCCTGGCTCGGAGACGATCGAGTCTTCAGGAGTTTCTTGCTAGCTCAGTGTGTTGCTCGTGTGCGCGGCCTTGCATGCTATATATATTGCTCGCTGCTCGCTAACGTGGCCGTTCATACACTGTGCTAGTCAATCGCCGAGTCGTTTCAAGTGGAATGCACCGATCGAGGAGAATGAAGCATTTTCTTTAGCTTTTAGACCAAGGACCATGACTATCGTCGTTCCTCTCTTACTGCTGACCAAAGTTCAGCGCCGTCTTTTTAAGTTCAGTACTTCTAAGACAAAGAGGAATGGTAAGCTGTATTGCGGTCGACCTAAGAGCCCTCCGATGTGACACTAAGATCGTTGTAGGTGTGTGGTGGCGCGTTTTTTATTTGTATTTTGCGAGATGGGAGTACGTCGCTTACTCATACTAGTTGTTTTAGCAGCTGAGCTCCAGAACATGCATTCCCGAATCCTGTCTGAAAATAAAATAATTTTTTTTTTTTTTTTGAGGAAGGATCCGATCCATATATTCAAAATACTCAGTACAGATTACAGATTACAAGCAAAATGCACAAAGCATCTTGATCAACAAGAAGGAAGAACAATCGGATCCACAAGCCGGCTCCCAAGAACCTAGAGAACGCCGTCGTCGCCGTACCTCAATCCGCCGGAGAAGAAGAGCCGCCACATGTCGTAGATGGCCGCAAGAGTCGTCCGCCGCGCCGCGATGGCACCTAGACTCGTTGAACGTGCACGGCCGCAGCTCCACCTTCCCAGCACCGCCGCACTTCCAGCCGACGAAGCGCTGTCCAGGCCAGCCACCAACAGCCCCCACCCGCCTCCGGCCGCTGCTCCCCCCGCCACCACGGCCGGCCAGAGCGAAGACGACGCAGAGGACCACCAACACCAGCACCAAAAGCAGATCACCACCGCCCACCAACTCCCCCCCAATCCACCACGGAAGGCCAGAGAAGAAAAGCAGGAAGAAGAGATATGACCAGCCTCCACGACCTCTCCGACGAAACCGCCGGAACGGGGATCAAATAATATTATATTGATGTAACCCTATTTTGTCGTAACTATGTTTACTCTCTTGTATGTATTTGAACCAGCGGCAACTGTCCGGTGTCACTTCACTCGGCGTCCGCCTCCTCATTTTAGGATCACAACCCTGCGCATACTTGTCGGATATTGGGAAAGCTAGATTTGCCGCACATGATTGTCGATGATGCCAGTGAGTGGCGGAGCTTGGGCCCATATCCTTGGGTAGGGGGGGGGGGGGGGACAAATGGGCTAAATGGCCTAAACAACTAATGGGCTGGGCGGCGCACCTCCCACCCCCCTGAACTACATGTAGGCCGTACTACTGATACAAGTCCCGCGTGTGTCGAAGGCCATACGTGTCACTGATACTCTGGTCACGCTGGCTAGTACTCTCCCTTTCACGTAGCGATGTCGCCGTACTTTGGGGTCGAAGGCCGAAGTTGATGTGATGCATGTCCCTCCTCATCATATGGAAGGTATGCACAGGTACATGTGTGTCTAATATATATTTGTATGACAGATCTATTTAATTGTACGGTTATCCATAAGGAAAACTGACAGGATCTTGGCAAGACAGTGGCTGCTATATCTTTCAAAACTTATCATGGATACAATGACGTAACAAGAAAAAACTAAATTATGTACTTTCTCATTTTATACCAATAATGTATATATAGTTCGATGCATTCTTTTTTATAGATGTGTATTGTGTTTTGGGTGAAATATTGAATTATGGGTACTGCTAATATGTGTAGCCCAACTTTCAGTTCACCAATGACTGATCGTAGACAATCAAGTTTGATTAAATGTGTGTGATAATATGGCTGAGATAGATGAGTTAGTACAAAAGATTGTGTGTAATAATTTCACAACACACATGAAAGACCAAAAAAAAAAAACATGTGTAATCCAATCGGCGACTATCGTGTGCAATGCCCAATTTATCGCACACGATTAAACTTTCGAAATCGTGGGCGAAGTTCCCCTGTCACACAAGATTTTTAAACCGCGTACGATGCCCTACCCCATCACCATCCATACATAGCGATGATATGGTAATCTTTCGCGATGGGTAAAATTACTCATGTGGGATCGACAAATCTGTACTAGTGCCCGTACCTCTGTAATATTTGACATTTGAGTTGAGTAATTTAGTATCACATAGGATGGTTGTGTCATAGATTTCATATTTGAATGTGATCTCTACACATGATCGTGTACAAATAGACAAAGATCACGGTGTATAGTATCTTCCAAAAAAGACAAAAAGTTGAAACAGACTTTTTTCTAGGTTGTCAGCTATTTTGTGCCTAGAACTTATCTGAATTTTTGTTTTCAAAAAGTTTATGGTGTTTTAGAGCTGCTACCGTAGATCGATACTTTGTTTTGATTAGAAGGCAAACACACGCGACAACCAAGGAGTACACCTATAGCCAATTCTTCAGTCTTTCCCTGATCTGAATCGATTCGTTCAGGAAACGTCGCACCGGCCATCGGTGCGCATGTCAAATAGTCATTCACACGGAGACAGCAAAGACTACATATACCCCTTTCTACACATATGGTGATATACATGCAGCACTAACGATGAAGCATCTTCTCGTGTCTTTTTATCTGTTTCTTTTTTAGAGATAAAAGGACCCTAAAGTTGCATACTACTCCGGTCCTCCTCTTGCTCTTTCAGGCGTCATCAATTAGTATGCACCTCAAAACTTTGAGCCAAAGTATTTATAAACGCCTAAAACCACGACTCCATACAAGTGGAAAAGAAAAGATGCACTACCATTGTTGTCTCGCTGTCACAACCCTATGACTGAACTAGCGGTACAAGCTTGACTTAGGGAAAAGGTAAAGAGATCAAGAAGGGGGCTTGAACGTCAAAGATACAGGTCAGTGAGAACCTTAGTCTCTTTGAATCACAGGAATGAAAACCCATAATTTTGCAAGAGCACTGCCTCACGTACGACAAAATCACGTACGATTTTGTTACTACACAGCACATCTGCCGTTGATCACACCGTTCATCATCCAAAATCACCATACATTAATTGAGGCATCATACGAAAATCGTACACGCGTTGTCTTATGTAAGGTAGTTCCGTTTGGACAGTAATGTTAGTGTAAAAACGACTATAAAACATAAAAAATGTAGATCAATAGTACATATGGAAAAGTTAATCATCCAATCACACACGAATGGAGGGGAACCGCATGTTGTTCCCCATGTACTATAGTATAAAATTAAAATCATCAGCAACTGCTTCAATGTAGCGCGGTTGTGTGGACATCGCAGGGACAGCCCTGAGGTGTCTCCCTATGCCCCTATACCTCCGGATGGCAATGAGTACCCGATACCCGCAAACCCGACAGGTACCCGTCTTAAATGGGGAGCGTTTGGTGAAAAAAAAAAATCGTGGGTGTGCTTAGCAGGTAAAATTCAAACCCGTCGGGTCTAGCGGAGGCGGGTATGGGGGTGGACACGCAGACCCGCCAAACCCTACTGATCGTAACCCTAACCTCCACATCTGCACACGCAATGGACACGCTGCAGACTGCAGTGCCTTTTCTTTTGCTGCCTCGCACCCTTCCTCCAACGTTCCAGCCCATACCCGTAAAAAAAACGTTCCAGCCCATACAGGCATACAACCCATAGCAAGCCACCAGCCCACGATAGGCTTATCTTTTTTTTGAAGGAAACCGCATGCTTTATTAATCAATCAACACAGAATTACAATCAACACTAAGGTTGTGAACTAAGAAGGCCGGTGACTCAGCATTCCAGGTAGACGACACCTCCTGAACGGATGCATACTTTGCACAATGGTGTGTGATACGTCTCAAACGTATCTATAATTTTTGATGTTTCATGCTTGTTTTATACATATTGCTACATGTTTTATAAACACTTCATAGCATTTTTATGCATTTTATGGGACTAACCTATTAACAAGATGCCACAGTGCCAGTTCCTGTTTTCTGCTGTTTTTCCGTTTCAGAAAAACTAGTAAGGAAATATTCTCGGAATTGGACGAAAATCAACGGAGCCCAGTTTTTCACCGACACGAAGACGAAGTCCGAAGGGCGCATGAAGAAGCGACCCAGGGGAGCCAAACACCACTAGGGCGTGCCCCCCCTGCCTGGCGCGCCGTGGTGGTGTGTGGGGCCCTTGGCTGGCCCCACGCGCCGCCCTTTCGCCCATATATTGCCTCCGTCCAGAAAACCCTAAATACCCAAGCATTATTCCACGAAAAGTTCCGTTGCCGCCGCCGTCGTCAACCCTAGTTCGGGAGGGTTATGAAACTCTTCTCGGCACCCTGCCGGAGAGGTAGATCATCACCGGAGGGCTCTACATCACCATGCCCGCCTCCGGAGTGATGCGTGAGTAATTCATCCTTGGACTACGGGTCCATAACAGTAGCTAGATGGTTGTCTCTCCACTTTGTGCTATCATGTTTAGATCTTGTGAGCTGCCTAACATGAGCAAGATCATCTTATTGTAATGCTACATGGTGTGTTTGCTGGGATCCGATGAATAGTGATGTTATGATCAAGTTGTTTATCAATCTATCTACTGTTTTATTTATGTTCTTGCATGCTCTCCGTTGCTAGTAGATGATTTGGCCAAGTAGATGCTTATGACTCCAAGAGGGAGTATTTATGCTCGATAGTGGGTTCATGCCTCCAGTAATCTGGGTGAGTGACTGATACGTCTCAAACGTATCTATAATTTTCGATGTTCCATGCTGTTATTATACCAATTGCTACATGTTTTATTTACACTTCATAGCATTTTTATGTATTTTCTGGGACTAACCTATTAACAAGATGCCGAAGTGCCAGTTCCTGTTTTCTGCTGTTTTTCTCCTTCAGAAAGGCTAGTCGCAAAATATTCTCGGAATTGGACGAAAATCAACGTGTGCAAATATCTCATCGGAAGACTCCAGAAGCCAGAAGGGGAGACGGAGTGGGGCCACGAGGCAGCCACGCCACCCTAGGGCACGGCCTAGGAGGGGGTTGCGCCCACCCCTGGCGTGGCCACCTCGGGTGCCCTCCGACGCCGCCCTTTCGCCTATATATTCCCGATGTCCCGAAATCCCAAAAAAGACCGATCATATTCCACGAAAAGTTTCGTCGCCGCCGCCGTCGTCAACCCTAGATCGGGAGGGTTCTGAAGCTCTTCCCGGCACCCTGCCAGAGGGGAGATCCTCACCGGAGGCTTCTACACCGCCATGCCTGCCTCCGGAGTGATGCGTGAGTAGTTCATCCTTGGACTACGGGTCCATAGCAGTAGCTAGATGGTTGTCTCTCCACCTTGTACCTCCATGTTTAGATCTTGTGAGCTGCCTAACATGATCAAGATCATCTTATTGTAATGCTACATGTTGTGTTTGCTGGGATCCGATGAATATTGATACTATGAGCAAGTTGTTTATCAATCTATCTATTTATGTTGTTTATGATCTTGCATGCTCTCCGTTGCTAGTAGATGCTTTGGCCAAGTAGATGCTTGTAACTCCAAGAGGGAGTATTTATGCTAGATAGTGGGTTCATGCCTCCAGTAATCTGGGCTCGAGATGACAGAAACGACTAAGGTTGTGGATATGCTGTTGCCACTAGGGATAAAACAATGATGCATTGTCTACGTGTCATTTGCATTGTTTACATTACACACTTTACTTCATGCAATAATCTGTTGTTCGCAACTCAATACCGGAAGGGGTGCAGATGCTAACCGGAAGGTGGATTATTTAGGCATAGATGCGTTGGATAGCAAGTCTATGTACTTTGTTGTAATTCCCAAATAAATCTCATAATAATCATCTTGTCATATATTGCATTGTCATGCGCTCATTATTTGTCAATTGCCCAGCTGTAATTTGTTTACCCAACATGTTAGTTATCTTTTATGGAGAGACACCACTAGTGAACTGTGGACCCCGGTCTATTTCCTCATACTGATAAAACCACCAACTGCAATCATTCATTCTCTGTTACTTTCTGCACTCATTACTGTTTTCCACACAATACGTTTAATCCTTTGTTTTTAGCAAACCGGAGAGATTGACAACCTCTCTGTTTCGTTGGGGCAAAGTAGTTTGCTTGTGTTGTGTGCAGGTTCCACGTCAGTTGCGCCGCTGCCAACCTTCTGAAGAACCTCCGTGTCCTCCTGGTTCGATAAACCTTGGTCATATTTCAAGGGAAAACTACTGCTGCACTACATCATACCTTCCTCTTGGGGTCTCCCAACGAACGTGTGTTGTCACGGTCAACAAGCAGATCTTCTGGTGCTGTTGCTGGGAAGTAATAAAACACTCTACCGTTAACACGCCATCAAGACATTTTTCTGGCGTCGTTGCCGGGGAGGTAAGGTAAAAGGTACTCACATCCTCCGTCTACTAAGCTATTTCCTAGCACTGTTGCTGGCGTGTGAGTGCTCGAAGCTATCTTCTTTAGATTCTGCAGTTATATCTTTTTGTTTCTTGTTTTTATTTCACTAGTTAGGCTTAATGGAAAACAACAACAAAATTAGAGATCTTTATGAAATTTATCTTGAGTTAGGACATGATGTGTTTGAAGAGAAAATTAAAAAACCTATGGAAAATTACTTGCATGATGGTAGCAATGTTATTACTATAAATTCTTTGAACACCATTATTGCTAATGCTATGGAAAAGTCTAAGCTTGGGGAAGCTGGTTTTGATGAATATGATATTTTCAGCCCCCAAGTTTTGAGGAGAAAATTTTCTTTGATGATACTTTGCCTCCAATTTATGATGATTATAATGATAGTGGTATTTTGGTGCCACCTACTATGGAGGATAAAGTTTATTATGATTATACTATGCCTGCAATTTATGATGATTACAATGATGGTTGTGATAGTTTTACTCCCACTATTACTAATGAAATTGATTATACTTATGTGGAGAGTAATGATACTTTTATGCATGTGGATCATGATAAGAATGCTTTATGTGATGGATACATTGTTGAGTCTACTCATGTTGCTACTGAAAATTATTTTGAGAGAGGAAAATATGGTTATAGAAATCTTCATGTTATTAAATTTCCTCTCTTTGTGATGAAAGTTTTGAGCTTTCTCTTGTGTTGCTTTTATATGATGGTTTCTTTAAGACCTACTGGTCATTATGAGAGAGGGAGACACGGTTTCATATATCTCAATAATATTAAGTCTCCTCTCTTTATGTTGAAATTTTTGAAGCTGCACTTGTTTTGGTTTCCTACGCTAGTCTCTTTGTGCTACATTGATTTGTTTTCTTCCAAGGCTCCTATGCATAGGAAGAGTGGTAGATTTAAACATGTTTTATATATGCTTCTTGATGCTCTCTTTTATGTTTCAACTCTCATCTTTATGTGAGCATCATAAAAATCACTATGCCTAGCTAAAAGGCGTTAAAGAGAAGCGCTTATGGGAGGCAACCCATTGTTTTTATTTTTACAATTTTATTTTATTTGAGTCAAGGTGCTTGTTTACTTCTGTCGCAACTCCTTTGTATCTTTACTTTATCATATTGTTGTGCCAAGAAAAGTCTCTAATGATAAGATGATGCTAGATTTGGATTACTGCGCAGGAACAGATTTCTGCTGTTCACTGTACGAAAATCCTAAATTCATATAAACGTGATTTAAATCTGCAAATTTTTGTGCATAATCCTGATATATGTATGCATCTTTCGTTAGTTCAACATTTTTCGATCTGAGCAACGTAAGTGCCTCGGAAAAATTCGTATTTACGGACTGTTCTGATTTAGACAGATTTTGTCTTTTATTTTCCATTCTCTCTTTTACTAGTGTTAAGTGGGATTCTTTAAGAGTGGAAGAGCTTCACATAAGGCTAGTAACAGTAGTTAATGTTTAAAATGATGGTCGAATTTGTGTCCTTACAGAACCAAGTGAGATTATTTGTTTTGATGCACTAACCCGCTAATGAGAAAAATGTTGAGTTTTGGTGTGAAGGAAGTTTTCAAGTGTTAAGAGAGGAGGATGATATTATAAGATCAAGAAGAGTGAAAAGCTTAAGCTTGGGGAAGCTCCCATGGATCTCCCCAATATATTCAAGAAGACTCAAGCGTCTAAGCTTGGGGATGCCCAAGGCATCCCCTTCTTCATCAACAAACTATCAGGTCATCTCTAGTGAGACTATATTTTTATTTCTTCACATTATATGTACTTTTCTTGGAGCGTCAGTGTGCTTTTGTTTTCAGTTTGTTTTTGTTTTGTTTGCTGCTCTATACTTGTTGGATCCTAGCACTCTTGTTTGGGAGAGAGACACGCTCCGCTTTTTCATTGAAATACTCTTGTTCTTCACTTATATTTGTTGAGTATTCTTGTCTAGCTACTGCTAAAGCTTCTAGCTCTCTGTTTTCATATATCTCTTGTCAGAGCTATTAGTTTCTTTTGAAGAAAGTACTCTCTTGCTTCACTTATATTTGTTTGGAGAGTTGTTCAAATAAGTTGATTGGTGTTTGGTTGGAACAGAAAATGCTATGCATGTGGTAGTGGTATAAAATGCTTACATAAGTCTTGTAGATCACTGTCTTGAGTAATTTGATACTTGTCAATTGTTTTGAGTTACCAAGTAAGTAATGTTTAGACTTGTGCATCATGTAAGTAAAGGCTATTAGTGAAGAACTACTGTAAAGCTTGTTGATATTTGATTTGTATCATTGGTAGTTCCAAAGTCTAGATATTTTCTAGTGAAAGGTTTTGGTTAACAAGGAAGACAATGTGGAGTCTTGTAATTTTTCAAGCATGTTTTTTTATATGAGTTCTTGCTGTACCGGTTGACAGTCTGTGTTTGCTTAAATAACCTTGCTAGCCTAAACTCTGTACTAAGCGGGAATGCTGCTTGTGCATCCAAAACCCTTGAGCCAAAATCCATGCCATCTGTGTCCACCATAACTACCTATTATGTGGTATTTTCCTGCCATTCCAAGTAAAATTTTCATGTGCTACCTTTAAAATATTCAAAACTGTTACAACTCCTTTTTGTGTCACTGTTTACAAGCTCATGAGGATGTGGTAGATGGTCTTTATTTCACTTGTTGATCAGACTTTACACCTGGACTAGTGGCATATACATCCGCTTATCCAATAATTTTGCAAAAAGAGCTGGCAACGGGGTGCCCAGTCCCAATTAATTACAACTTTAACCATTAATTCTCTTCACATCTTTTTGCCCCTGAGAAATCAGTCAAGCAATGTTCATAAGTGTGTAAACAAAAGAGAACGAGGGATGATCTACCCGCTGGTAGAAATAACGTCCTTCATGGGAGCCGCTCTTGTAAGGTCTGGTTAACTTGTGACTTAAAGTATTGTCTATTTACTGATTCGTTGACCACTAACACACACCTCTCAAAATATATTTTTATACTCTCTATATGCTTTCAAAAACTTAAAAAGCTCTAGCACATGATTTAATCCCTGCTTCCCTCTGCGAAGGGCCTTTCTTTTACTTTATTGTTGAGTCAGTTTTCCTACTTCTTTCTATCTCCACAAGCAAACACTAGTGTCAACTTTGGTACAACAGTTGTTATATAATGATATGTTTGACTTATTGCATTACTTTGCCTTGACAATATCCATGAGATAAATATGTTAAAGTTGAAGCCAGTGCTGAAACTAAATCTTCCTTTGTGTTAGTCAAACACTTTCATTTAGAATCTATTGCTTTGTGAGCTAACTTTTATGCAAACTCTTATAGCTCCATTGTCTCCAAAGTATTATTCATGAAAGTTTGCACTTGTATGATTCATTTTGTTTACTCCTTATTTACTTGTTAGCAAACTATAGACCATTGACTTGGATCACTTCATTCAGTTCATGTGCTTTGCATTACTATTTGATCAAGATTATGTTGGTAGCATGTCACTTCAAAAATTATGTTGTTTTTATCGTTTACCTACTCGAGGACGAGCAGGAACTAAGCTTGGGGATGCTTGATACGTCTCAAACGTATCTATAATTTTTGATGTTCCATGCTGTTATTATACCAATTGCTACATGTTTTATTTACACTTCATAGCATTTTTATGCATTTTCTGGGACTAACCTATTAACAAGATGCCGAAGTGCCAGTTCCTGTTTTCTGCTGTTTTTCTCCTTCAGAAAGGCTAGTCGCAAAATATTCTCGGAATTGGACGAAAATCAACGTGTGCAAATATCTCATCGGAAGACTCCAGAAGCCAGAAGGGGAGACGGAGTGGGGCCACGAGGCAGCCACGCCACCCTAGGGCGCGGCCTAGGAGGGGGTGGCGCCCTTCGACGCCGCCCTTTCGCCTATATATTCCCGATGTCCCGAAAACCCAAAAAAACCGATCATATTCCACGAAAAGTTCCGTCGCCGCCGCCGTCGTCAACCCTAGATCGGGAGGGTTCTGAAGCTCTTCCCGGCACCCTGCCGGAGGGGAGATCCTCACCGGAGGCTCTACACCGCCATGCCTGCCTCCGGAGTGATGCGTGAGTAGTTCATCCTTGGACTACGGGTCCATAGCAGTAGCTAGATGGTTGTCTCTCCACCTTGTACCTCCATGTTTAGATCTTGTGAGCTGCCTAACATGATCAAGATCATCTTATTGTAATGCTACATGTTGTGTTTGCTGGGATCCGATGAATATTGATACTATGAGCAAGTTGTTTATCAATCTATCTATTTATGTTGTTTATGATCTTGCATGCTCTCCGTTGCTAGTAGATGCTTTGGCCAAGTAGATGCTTGTAACTCCAAGAGGGAGTATTTATGCTAGATAGTGGGTTCATGCCTCCAGTAATCTGGGCTCGAGATGACAGAAACGACTAAGGTTGTGGATGTGCTGTTGCCACTAGGGATAAAACAATGATGCATTGTCTACGTGTCATTTGCATTGTTTACATTACACACTTTACTTCATGCAATAATCTGTTGTTTGCAACTCAATACCGGAAGGGGTGCGGATGCTAACCGGAAGGTGGATTATTTAGGCATAGATGCGTTGGATAGCAAGTCTATGTACTTTGTTGTAATGCCCAATTAAATCTCATAATAATCATCTTGTCATATATTGCATTGTCATGCGCTCATTATTTGTCAATTGCCCAGCTGTAATTTGTTTACCCAACATGTTAGTTATCTTTTATGGAGAGACACCACTAGTGAACTGTGGACCCCGGTCCATTTCCTCATACTGATAAAACCACCAACTGCAATCATTTGTTCTCTGTTACTTTCTGCACTCATTACTGTTTTCCACACAATACGTTTAATCCTTTGTTTTCAGCAAGCCGGAGAGATTGACAACCTCTCTGTTTCGTTGGGGCAAAGTAGTTTGTTTGTGTTGTGTGCAGGTTCCACGTCAGTTGCGCCGCTGACAACCTTCTGAAGAACCTCCGTGTCCTCCTGGTTCGATAAACCTTGGTCATATTTCAAGGGAAACTGCTGCTGCACTACATCATACCTTCCTCTTGGGGTCTCCCAACGAACGTGTGTTGTCACGGTCAACAAGCAGATCTTCTGTTGCTGTTGATGGGAAGTAATAAAACACACTACCGTTAACACGCCATCAGTGACAAGAACATCTAAGGTTGTGGATGTGTTGTTGCGACTAGGGATAAAATAACTAATGCTTAGCTTAAGGGTACTGATGTTAAGTCTAATGCGTTTGTTTACATTACACACTTTTCTTAATGCAATAATCTGTTGTCTGCAACTTAATACTAACAGGAGACACGGATGCTATCCCGGAAGTGGATTATTTAGGCATGGATGCAGCTGGTAAGCGATCCATGTATTATTTTGTAATGCCCAATAAATAGTACAATAAACTATCTTGTCATATATTGCATTGTCATGCGCTTGCTATTTGTCAATTGCCCAGCTGTAATTTGTTTACCCAACATGCATGTTATTTTTTATGGAGAGACACCACTAGTGAACTGTGGACCCCGGTCCATTCTTTTACACTGATAAAAACACCAACTGCAATCATCTATTCTCTGTTACTTTCTGCATTTATTATTATTCTCCACACCATACGTTTAATCCTTTGTATTCAGCAAGCCGGGAAGATTGACAACCTTCCTGTTTCGTTGGGGCAAAGTAGTTTTATTGTGTTGTGTGCAGGTCCACGTCAACCACCAAATCATCTGACATTGCGCCGTGCCATATTTTTGGTGTCGTTGACAACCTTCTGAAGCACTTTTGACTCCTACTGGATTGATAACCTTGGTAGATATCAAGGGAAAATTGCTGCTGCACTACATCATACCTTCCTCTTGGGGTCTCCCAACGAACGTGTGTTTTCACGTCATCAAGCACATTTTCTGGCGCCGTTACCGGGGAGTCAAGAGGCTACAGCAAGGGGAGTCTCACACTTCCAATCTCATTACTTTGTTTTTGTCTTGCTTAGTTTATTTTATTTTATCTTGTTTGCTTTTAAAAATCAAAAAACACAAAAAAATAATTTAAATTCTTGCATCTAGTTTATTTCGGTTTTCTAGCTTTACTTCTTGCTTCGATCATCATGTCTATCTCTACTCGTTATGTTTTAACTCCTGAAGTTGAAGTTCGTTCCTTTAAGCAACAAGGTGGAGAATGTTTAAAAGATGCTTGGTATAGAATTAGTGATGCTCATCATAGATGTACTAGAAAGTATTCCACTACTATCCTTCTTAGGAATTTTTATGTTGGTATCACTAGTTGGTATAGGTATGTTTTAGACACTTTAACTGGAGGTAATTTTCTTGGTACTCCAGCGTTGGAAGCAAATAATATCATAGAAAGTTTGGTTGGAACTCCACCTATTAATGGCATTAAAATTGAAATTACTCTGGAAGATGTTATGAAAAAAATTGGAGTCTATAGAAAAGAATTTGCAAAACATGGATAAGATTAATGGAATAGAGAAGTTGCTTGATAGTACTAGTAAATTTGAAGAATCTCTGGGAAATATCAATAAAAGGATTACTGTTTTAGAAGCTAGTACTGTCAAAGATAATCAAATCTTTAGGATTGGCAAATTAGAGGAAGCTATTGATACTTTAAGTGCTACTTTTTCTTCCATTAAACTGAAAATGCAAGAAATTCCAGTGGGTAGAGGACAAAGATTTATATATGTACCGAAAGGTCCAAAACCGAAATCTACACCACATGATGTTTTTGAATCTGAAAAGGTTTTTCGTGAACTTGCTAGTAAATCATGCATTGGTAACACAGAATTGTTTAAATTTTCTTCTCAAGATCTCGATAACAAAAGGCTTTTGAAAAACCCTCTTATAACAAGCTGCACTTTGGGGGAAGATTTTGATGATTTTGATGTTTCCACTCTTGATAATACTTGATTCATGCTTTGTGCTTAGCTAAAAGGCGTTAAAGAAAAGCGCTCATGGGAGGCAACCCATTTTATTTTCTGTTATTTTATTTTGTTGAGTCAAGGAATTAGCGTACTTATGTAATAATTCCTTTGTATCTTTTATTTTTTGTTTTGTTGTGCCAAGAAGAGGCTCTAATAGCAAGATAGCACTAAAAGTTTAGTTTGCTGTCCAGAAACAGATTTCTGTGCTTCAAGGTAAAAATTCGTGAAAAATCACAGAACAATATTTTATTCTGCAAATTTTTGTGCAGAAGCCTGAGCTTTTACCTATCTTTAAGTTCAGCGTTTTCTGATTTGAGCGATGTAAGGGGCTCGAAAAAATTCGTCTTCACAGACTGTTCTGGTTTTGACATATTCTGTCTAGTTTTGCATTCTCTCTTTTACAAGCGTTAAGTGAAATTCTTTAAAGGTGGAAGAGCTTCACATAAGGCTAGTAAACAGTAGCTAATGTTTAAAATGATGTTTATAATGTGTCTTTACAGAACCAAGTGAGATTATGATTTGATGCACTAACCCTCTAATGAAGTTTACTCTGAGTTTGGTGTGAATGAAGTTTTCAAGTATTAAGAGAGAAGGGTGATAAAATAGGATCAAGAAGAGTGAAGAGCTTAAGCTTGGGGAGGCTCCCCTGGACCTCCCCAACATATTTCAAGAAGACTCAAGCGTCTAAGCTTGGGGATGCCCAAGGCATCCCCTTCTTCATCGACAAATTATCAGGTCATCTCTAGTGAGACTATATTTTTATTTCTTCACATTTTAAGTGCTATTCTTGAATCGTTTGCATGTTTTATTTTCTGTTTTTTTATGTTTTGTTCTCTGGTCATAACTATTTGGACCCTAGCACTCTTGTTTGGGACAGAGACACGCTCCGCTTTTTCATTAGAATACTCCTATTCTTCACTTATACTTGTTGAGTATTCTTGTCTAACGCTGCTATGCTTCTAGCTCTTGTTTTTCATGTATCTCTTGTTCAGAGCTATTAGTTCTTTTGAAGAAAGTACTCTCTTGCTTCACTTATATTTGTTTGGAGAGTTGTTAAATTTTTTTTGATTGGTGTTTGGTTGGAACAAAAAAATGCTATGCATGTGGTAATGGTATAAAGAAAATGCTTACATAGTCTTGTAGATCATTTGTTTTGAGTAACTTGATACTTTTCAATTATTTTGAGTTATCAAGTAAGTAATGTTTAAACTTGTGTATCATGTAAGTAAAGGCTCATTAGTGAAGAAGTACCGTTAAAGCTTGAAGTTATTTGATTTGTCATAATTGGTAGTTCCAAAGTCTAGATATTTTCTGTTAAAAGGATGCTTTGGTTAACAAGGAAGACAGTGTGGAGTCTTATAGTTTTCTTATATGTTCATCATATGGTTCTTTTTATACCGGTTGACGTTATGTGTTTGCTTAAAATAACCTTGCTAGCCTAAATTCTATACTGAGAGGGAATGCTTCTCGTGCATCCAAAACCCTGAGCCAAATTCCAGGCCATCTGTGTCCACCATACCTACCTATATGTGGTATTTTCTTGCCACTCCAAGTAAATTTGTCATGTGATATCTTTAAATTATTCAAAACTGTTACTACTTCTTATTTGTGTCTCTGTTTACCAGCTCACGAGGAAGTAGTAGATCATCTTTATTACACTTGTCAATCAGACTTTACTTCAGACTAGCAGCTTACATCTTCTTATCTATAATTTTGCAAAAAGAGCTGGCAGTGGGGTGCCCAGCCCCCTTAATTTACAACTTTCATCGTAAGCTCTCCTCACATTTTGTTCCTGAGCATTCAGTCAAACATCTGCATGTGTAAACAAAGGAGAAAAGAGGAATTATCTGCTTGCTGTAGAAATAACGTTCCTCATGGGAGCCGCCCTTAAAAAGTCTGGTTAGCGGGGTAATACTGTATTGTTTGCTACCATTCGTTGACCATTAACATGCACCTCTCAAAATATATTTTTACTCTCTATATGATTTCAAAAACTAAAAAGCTCTAGCACATGACATAATCCCTACTTACCTCTGCGAAGGGCCTTTCTTTTAATTTTATGTTGAGTCAGTTTTCCTACTCCTGTCTATTCTCCACAAGCAAACACTAGTGTCAACTTTGGTACAAGAATTGTTATATGTTAGCATATTAGACTAATTATGCTACTTTGTGTTGACAATATCCATGAGATAAATATGTTAAAAGTTGAAGCAAATGCTGAAACTTAAATATTCCTTCGTGTTGGTCAAAAACTTTTAATTCGAAAATGTTGCTTGGTGAGCTAACTTTTATGCAAATTCTCATAGCTCATGTCTCCAAAGTACTATCCATGAAAAGTTTTTTTTTACTTGTATGATATATTATGTTTACTCCTTGTTTACTTTTTAGCAACTATAGACAATTGTCTTGGATCATTTGATTCAGTTCATTTGCCTTACACTACTATTTGATCAAGATTATGTTGGTAGCATGTCACTCCAAAAATTATATTATTATCGTTTACCTACTCGAGGACGAGTAGGAACTAAGCTTGGGGATGCTGATACGTCTCAAACGTATCTATAATTTTTGATGTTCAATGCTTGTTTTATACATATTGCTACATGTTTTATATACACTTCAGAGCATTTTTATGCATTTTCTGGGACTAACCTGATGAGGGCATCGTCGGCATCGTGTTGGTTGGTTGACATGCTAGGACATATTTAAATGAGATGTAAAAGTCTAAGGTAGTGTTAACTAGGCCTGCGTGCCAAATCTAAGGCCGAACCCGCCATGGATCGGTTTGTATCCAGGTCGAGTCCAACTAAGTTTAGGAGTCAATTAGGTTTCGGTTTGGGCCTGTCCAACCGACTAGGTGTTGGCCTCCTATATAAAGGAGCCAGCGGCTAGGGTTTTAGGGGAGTTGGTGGAGTTGTGTCTCGTGCTGGTCATTGAATTGTTACGGCGGCAATAGCGAGACGGTGAGGTGGATAGGCGGAGTCTTTCTTCTTTCGATCGAGCTGTTCTACTACAGATCGGATCGGATCAGCGATCAGGGAAAGTTAAAAAAAAAGATCGGATCAGTTTGGCGTAAAGGAAGGAAAGGATAATTGGAGATCTGATCAGATTTGGCCTCACGTGGTTTCTACGCAAAAAAAAAGTGGATTTGGTTTGTACGTGCATGGGCACATGGCTTGGTGTCCGTGTACAAGAAAGAAACGTTGGGAGCTTGGTTCGGATCAGTACAAGGAAAGAACAAAATTAATTGGTCATGTACGTGACAATTACTGTGTCCGGATCGGAGCAATATTGTGGCAGCGAAAAAAAAAGAGACACAGGTTTGGAAGTTGCATCCGTGGCGTATTCAGCTTATTTGGATCTTTGGCGTACAGGAGTTTATTCTGCTGCGTTTCGGGTGATTTACGTGGTGCGTTTACACGTTGCAATTCGACATATTGTGTGTCTCAATCTGGTTGGTGGTGCCAAACATGGAGGGCGCCAAGAGCAAGTCTAGCTAGCCGAGAGGGAGGATGTGGTGTGGCAGGCCGGCGAAGACTTGAGGATGGAGAAGAAGCGTGGCGATTATGCATAATTGACGCCACAAGCGCTGGAGAAGACCTTCCGGCGTTGAGGACAACGCCTCTCTAAGAAGGGGAGGATGATGAGGGCATCGTCGGCATCGCGTTGGTTGGTTGACATGCTAGGACATATTTAAATGAGATGTAAAAGTCTAAGGTAGTGTTAACTAGGCCTGCGTGCCAAATCTAAGGCCGAACCCGCCATGGGTCGGTTTGTATCCAGGTCGAGTCCAACTAAGTTTAGGAGTCAATTAGGTTTCGGTTTGGGCCTGTCCAACCGACTAGGTGTTGGCCTCCTATATAAAGGAGCCAGCGGCTAGGGTTTTAGGGGAGTTGAAAATTATGTAGAACTTTGTGTTCAAGGTTGCTTCCGTCTCAAGGGAGCGGCGTGTAAGACGGCGTCTCGGACGTTCGTCGAGTTATCAATAAATCGAGGCATGAAGGTTCTTGAGTCTGTCAAGAGTTGTAGTGCAATTGTGAGAAGGCTCTTGAATCTGTCAAGGGTTGTTGAGCTTGGCAAGAGGCGTGGTGTTCATCATCTCGTTGCTTGCCGTGAGATTCGTTCTCTAGATTTTTCAGGTTACGTGGATTGCTTCCGTGATTGGAAGGATAGTTATCCGGTGGTTCTTGCGGTGAAAGATCGGGCAAAACTCTAGGATCATCCGTTTGATCCTTATAATAACCTATTAACAAGATGCCACAGTGTCAGTTCCTGTTTTCTGCTGTTTTTCTGTTTCAGAAAAGCTAGTAAGGAAATATTCTCGGAATTGGAAGAAAATCAACGGAGCCCAGTTTTTCACCGACACGAAGACAAAGTCCGAAGGGCGCATGAAGAAGCGACCCAGGGGAGCCAGACACCACTAGGGCGCGACCCCCCTTGCTGGCGCACCGAGGTGGTGTGTGGGGCCCTCGGCTGGCCCCACGCGCCTCCCTTTCGCCTATATATTGCCTCCGTCCCGAAAACCCTAAATACCCGAGCATTATTCCACGAAAAGTTCCGTCGCCGCCGCCGTCGTCAACCCTAGTTCGGGAGGGTTCTGAAGCTCCTCCCACCCTACCGGAGAGGGAGATAATCACCGGAGGGCTCTACATCACCATGCCCGCCTCCGGAGTGATGCGTGAGTAGTTCATCCTTGGACTACGGGTCCATAGCAGTAGCTAGATGGTTGTCTCTCCACTTTGTGCGATCATGTTTAGATCTTGTGAGCTGCCTAACATGATCAAGATCATCTTATTGTAATGCTACATGTTGTGTTTGCTGGGATCCGATGAATAGTGATGTTATGATCAAGTTGTTTATCAATCTATCTACTGTTTTATTTATGTTCTTGCATGCTCTCCGTTGCTAGTAGATGCTTTGGCCAAGTAGATGCTTGTGACTCCAAGAGGGAGTATTTATGCTCGATAGTGGGTTCATGCCTCCAGTAATCTGGGTGAGTGACAAGAACATCTAAGGTTGTGAATGTGGTGTTGCCAGTAGGGATAAAATAACTAATGCTTAGCTTAAGGGTACTGCTGTTAAGTCTAATGTGTTTGTTTACATTACACACTTTGCTCAATTCAATAATCTGTTGTTGGCAACTTAATACTAACAGGAGACACAGATGCTATCCCGGAAGTGGATTATTTAGGCATGGATGCAGCTGGTAAGCGGTCCATGTATTATGTTGTAATGCCCAATAAATACTACAATAAACTATCTTGTCATATATTGCATTGTCATGCGCTTGCTATTTGTCAATTGCCTAGTTGTAATTTGTTTACCCAACATGCATGTTATCTTTTATGGAGAGACAACACTAGTGAAGTGTGGACCCCGGTCCATTCTTTTACATCGATAAAAACACCAACTGCAATCATCTGTTCTCTGTTACTTTGTGCATTTATTATTATTCCCCACACCATACATTTAATCCTTTGTATTCAGCAAGCCGGGAAGATTGACAACCTTCCTGTTTCGTTGGGGCAAAGTAGTTTTATTATGTTGTGTGCAGGTCCACGTCAACCACCAAATCATCTGACATTGCGCCGTGCCATATTTTCTGGTGCCGTTGACAACCTTCTGAAGCACTTTTGACTCCTACTGGATTGATAACCTTGGTAGATATCAAGGGAAAATTGCTGCTGCACTACATCATTCCTTCCTCTTGGGGTCTCCCAACGAACGTGTGTTTTCACGTCATCAGTGTGCTACCTGGTTGGCCTCACGACGAGCAAAATCAACCGAAAAGGAAACCAAACAACTAGAAAGCTCACTAATCTCATCTAAGATAGGTTTCAGAACTGAACGATCATTAGACCGATCATTCCAGTGATGAACAAGGACTTCACAGTCCACCTCGAAGACCACTTGACCATAAGCTCTCTCAGTAGCAAAACTGACAGCATCTCTTAAAGCCAAAGCTTCGATGATCAGGGGATCAACAATTCCCCTATAAACTCTACCAGCCGCTCCACGAAAAGACTCAAAGTCTCTCGAAACCACTCCTGTGGCTGCCAAACCTCTGTCACTGTTGATAGCACCATCAGAGTTTAGCTTGATCCAACCATCAGGAGGGTTTGACCATTTACACGCCGACCGTAGCTTTTTCTTCTGCATCTTCTCCCTCGGTAACTCAAGAGATTGCAGTGTATCAATGACCTCCTCCATGGTTTTCGTCGGATTCAAGCCAACATCTCCATGGGTAATCTGATTTCTGGAGGTCCAAATCGGATACATCACAGTTGTGATAACTGCTCTTTCCTTCTCCGTGAACCTTGGATCACACAAAATATCTTTAGTCCACGTTGAGGGATGGAGTCTGGGTAATCTGACAAGGAAAAATTCTTTTGCTTTAGACCAGAACATTTGTGCATGACTACAGTCAATTAGAGCATGCATCAGAGTCTCGGATTCAGCTTTGCAAATTCCGCAAGTGCTACTGGCCATGACATGCCGCCGTGATAGAGTTCCATAGTCGGCAATATTCCACGAAGAACTCTCCACCAAAAGACTTGCACTCTAGGAAGAACAGAAAGCTTCCAAACTCGTTTCCAAATCTCAGCGTCGTTTTCAGAAGTTGACGCTCCATCACTCTCACCCATTTGTTCGGCTGGCTGCCCCTGAAGAATTAAGGATCTGTAGGCAGAGCGAACAGAGTAGATGCCATTTTTCTCTTTGGCCCAAGCAAGCCAATCATCTCCAACACTAGCACGCAAGGGAATTTTCAAAATTTCTTGTGCCTCAGGCGCTAGAAACAGGCTCTGGATACGAGGAATATCGCACTGAAAATCTTCGGTGATTATCTCACTCACCTTAGTTAGATTAGTGTCCTTCAACCGGCTGATTGGCCGCACTGTTCTGGTAGTCGGAATCCAGTTGTCATCCCAGATAGATACACTGTGTCCCGACCGCACTCTTTTAATTAAGCCAAGTCTCAAGGCATCTCTTCCCGCCAAAATGGCTCGCCAAGTCCTTGACGCTGCCCTTGGAGCAGTAGCTTCCATGAAACTCTGGTTATGGCAATACCTATTTAGTAACACTTGTGAACAAAGTGAATTTGGTTTCGTCAATAGGCGCCAACCTTGCTTTCCAAGAAGAGCAACATTAAAAGAATGCATATCCCTAAAACCCGTACCACCATGGCATTTTGGGATAGCCAATTTCTCCCACGAGATCCAATGCATTGCTCTTTTGTCCAGATTTCCAGCCCACCAGAATTTTGCATTGATAGAGTTTAGTTTCTTGCAGGAACCCTTGGATAATAAGAAACAGCTCATACTATATGTGGATTTTGCTTGTAGTACTGATTTGATCAAAGTCTCCTTTCCTGGATAGGCAAAATTCTTTTCAGCCCATCCATTAATTTTACCCTTTGAACTATCAGCTATATGTTCAAACGCTTCATCAGTCAATCTTCCCACAGCCGTTGGAAGACCCAAAACTTCTCACTGAACGCCTCAACTTGGATATTCAGATTGGCTTTCACTGCATCTCTGTGAGGCTCCGGAGTACACGGAGTAAAGAAAATAGAACTCTTTTCTTTGTTAACTCTTTGGCCTGTAGCCGCATCATAAATTTGCAGGATATCATCTAGTGTTCTTGCACTTGCAGCATTTGCATTAATGAAAATCAGACTATCATCCACAAATAGGAGGTGAGAGATCCAAGGAGATCTATTACAAACTCTCACTCCCCTGTCCACAAAACCAACACTATAGTGATGTAATAGTGCAGTCAAACCTTCTCCACAGAATAAGAAAAAGGTAGGGTGATATAGGGTCTCCCTGTATGGTTCCACGTGAAGGAGAAAAGGGCTCTAGCAATCCACCATTCACCTTTACAGAAAATCTGATAGTAGATACACAACACATAATCAGCTGAACCAAATTGTTGGGAAAACCAAGTTTCGGCATCATAGCTTCCAGAAAAGGCCACTCGACACGGTCATAAGCTTTCATCATGTCTAATTTTATAGCACACTGACCATTCTTGCCTTTCTTTTTCCTCTTCATTGAGTGAATGCACTCAAAAGCCACTAGGGCATTATCTGTTATCAAACGCCCTGGAACAAAGGCGCTTTGTTCGTGGCTAATAGTTTCCTCTAGAACCGGCCTCATTCTATTCGCGATCTTTTTAGTCCCAATTTTATATAGAACATTGCATAATGAGATTGGTCTGAACTGTTTAATGGACTGGGGATTTCTCACCTTAGGAATAAGAGTGATGGATGTCTCATTGAGAGACAAAGGCAACTCCCCACCATTAAGAAAGCTTCGCACTGCTTCACACAAACTTTGTCCCACTAGATACCAGTGCCTCGGATAGAAACCGGCAGCGAAACCATCGACCCCAGGGGCCTTTGAAGGATGCATTTGGAAGAGAGCTTTCCGAATTTCTTCATCCGTAAACTCTGCACCAAGCATAACCTGATCTTCCTGACTGACTTTTTGCTGAACAAGATTAATGAGACCACCGAGTTAGGTGCTCCCTCTGAAGTGTATAAGTCAGTATAGAAGTTCTGAACTTCCTCTCGGATATCTTCTGCACTTTCACAGACAGAGCCATCATCCCGATGCAGGGAGGAGATAGTATTTATTCTCTTCCTCTGTGAAGCACACACATGGAAATAAGCAGTGTCTCGGTCCCCTGATTTCAGCCAATTAACCCGAGACCTTTGCTTTATCCAAATTTCTTCTTGAAACAAAACTTCACTAATTCTTTCCATCAATCTTTTTTCTAAGCTTGAAGGGACACGGCCAACCGACTTGTTCTGTTCCCTCTCCAACTCCTTCCTAAGATTTGCCAACTTCCTCTTAAAATTGCCGAAAGTGGCAGTACCCATGACTCTAGACCAGTTTGCATGGATTTAATGGATTTGGCAAAACCATCTAGGCATTCTGCCACAGGTCACTAACTATTTTGTCATAATCAGCATGTGTTTGCCACACATTTTGATACCGAAAGCCCCTTCTCACAGGTGACCTATGCTGCATATGTTTAACCATCTCCATCATGATCATACAGTGATCCGAGTGAACTACACTTAAATGCTTCACTCTAACCACTTGGAATAGTTGACGGAAGTCCTCATTCCCAACAGCCCAATCGAGACGTGCCTTAACATTTGCAACACTATCGCGTCGGTTATCCCACGTGAAAGAAAAACCAGAGAAACCCAGATCTTGTAAATCACAGTCCTGAATCGCCTCTCTGAATGCCCTCATCTACCATTCTTCTCGATCATGCTCACTGAAATGTTCTGTACTATACATGGTTTCATTGAAGTCCCAATACATAGCCAGGGAAGATTTTGGAGCCCATGCAGACGTCTCATCAACGTCCACGTTAAATGTCTTTGTTCCCTTCTTGGATCACCATAGATACCCGTAAACCGCCAATTGGGAACAAACCCATCCTTACACTGAATCAAGGCATCAATATGATGCTTATCAGAGCCCTTCAGATCAACAGACACCGCTGACGACCAGAAGATACCAATTCCTCCACCGAGGCCCACACTATCAACAGCAAAACCCCCTGCAAAGCCAAGGGTGCTGACCAATTTCTCTACTCTCTTTGCACTAATTTTTGTTTCCATCACAAAGAGCAGAGCGGGATCTAATTGCTTCACGAAGCCGCGAAGCTCACGAACTGCCATGGAGTTCCCAAGCCCCTGGCAGTTCAAACTGGCGCAATTTATTGTTCCCGGCGCGGCTGGTGCCCAGCCGTCGTCGATGAACTGTTCTTGTCTAGTACTAGCTTCTTCTTTGGGTCTGTAGTCAGACCCTCTTTTTTTCTCTTTGTTCTGCTTCCTCCCTCTTATTCCCGGTGATAGTTGGATCATACATTATAAGATCCTTTGAGTGCTGCCCAAGAGCACTCTGAGTCTCCAACGGTATCACAGGGGTCAAGTTCAATTTGTGGTAAACCTGAGTTGGTCTACCCCTCGAGCACCACGGTGTCCACCACGTCCCCTGTCACCCTGACCATAAGGTCCTCTCGGGAGCTGACTGGCAGGAGCTGCGGCCACATCATCAAGGTGTTCATCAATCCACTCTTCTTTCTCATAAAACTCATTGCAATCATCATAACCTCCTTCTGCAAAAGGGGGGCCTCCTTTCTTCTTTCTGTCATTAGGAGCTCTCAGATTTAGGCCCCATGGCAGATTACCATCAGCATCTCTTTCCCCCGGCGTTGGGCACCTCGAGTCAGAGTGTCCTAGCAGCCCACAGGAGATGCAAAAATATGGCAGGAATTTATACTGGATAGCATACCAGAAACTTTTGTCTAGGTTTTGTCTAGGCGTTTAGAATCCAGACCAAACCAACGCATCAAAGGATCTTTCACCTTGATGAACACTCTTGCACGCATGTACTGCGCACTAACCAACCCATCTTTATTCATGTCTAGGTTGACAAACTCACCCACTCTCCTGGCAATCTTTTCTCCCCACACATCATTGAGTTTGTTGTACGGGAGATCCAGCACTCGCACCCAAATCAACAATTTATCGAATTTCAACTCAGATGGGCGACTTCGGAGAACAAAATTCTCCAGAACCACAACACACTTTGACACCGTCCATGGTGACCTTTCCTAGATCCGATCCCGATCACGTTCCAAACCCAGCTCGGTGATGAACAAATTAGGTCCACCGTCGCGCAAGACTAAACCCTTAGGGTTACGCCATGCGGGACGAAGGGCACTTGATATTTTATTGATATGAAAAACTTTTGGTTCCGACACAAATATCTTCCCCGCGATCGCCCACACAGGTTTACCTGGACCATCTTCATCATCATCCACTAATTTGTCCGACTCCGCGGCCGTTAGCTTTAGATCCTTCATCATCTCTTCAACAAAAGCTCTCCCTTTAGATCCGTTTCCATCTTCCTGGTTCGCCCCATCATGGGTGTCCCCCTTGTTACCAGCTGACGCCGGCATCGCCTTCGATGCCATACTTGACAGGCTCTTCCTTAGCCTCGACGTGGAGAAACGCCGAGCAGCACCTTGTGGACTGGCGGCGAGCGGCGGCCGCCACAGATGTCACTCGGAAACCCTAATCGCCTCCCAGGGAGACGAAGCGTTATTTCCGGGACTCAATTTGTCTGAAAGAATCTGACGTGCGTATGTGTAAATCTAGAAAGTTGAGAAGCGTTGGTCTTTATTCGGAAAAGGACGGCGTGGCTTCGGATATAGGGTTATCGTGCTGGACTTATCGATCCCCAATCACAGACGACGCACCATAGTTTAAAAAACCGGACCGGTGATCAAACCGGCGGGGGTCTCGGTTCGCGGTTCACCGGTTAGACCACCGGTTTGCTCGTTTCATTTACCGGTTTTTAAAAATAAAGTAATGAAGACATATTAATAATCTGCTTGAAAAAATGAATGTATTTAATTCGTGCGTGTAGTTTCCAGTCACGAACTTGTCTCGGCCCAGTTGGCTAGCCCAGTCGCACTGCGTAGGGGCACTGCGGGAGGTTGCGATTTCGATTCTCGCCGCACGCATCAAATTTTTCTCGCGCATGCAGGGAGCTTCGGTTGGACCGGCGGCTTGTTAGGCCCCGGTTTACTCAAAAACCGCCGGTTTGACCGCGGTTTGAGCGATTTTTCCCGTTTCGCCAGTGGGGGCGGTTCAGTGCGCTTAACGGACCGGAGAAGGCTCTGGTTCTGGGTTTTTTTCGGTTCAACCGGCGATCCGGTCCGGTTTTTAAAACTATGCGACGCATACGCTATCGATTCGATCCCCCATCGTCCTCTCCCCGTCGCTCCCACGCCGCCGTCGCTGCTCTCCTGGCCTCCTGCGCGGCTGCGCCGCCATCCCTCCTGCGCGGGAGCCGCACCGACGCTTCTCCTGGGCGTCCTGCGCCGCTCCTGCGTCGGCCCTCCTCCGCCGCCGCCGCCTCTCCTTCGTCGCGCACCCTCTCTCATGCGCCGTCGTCGCGTCCGGGGACCCCGAGCTCCTCTCCACCTCGCCGCGCATCCTCTCGGCTTCTCTCCTGCATGTTCATCTTCGCGGCCTCACGGGTACCCGTCGGGTCCCCCGTACCCGGCGGGTGGCGGATTGGTGGAAATATATACCCGGCGGCGGTTATGGGGCGGGTGGTGGGGGCGGGGAGAAGGTATGGGGGTGCTAAACCCGCACCCGAACCCGGCGGGTGGCATCCGTACCTATACCTCGCTTGTAGCGAGTCGAAGCCACCAGCTCGCTCGCACAATTCCTGCGCCCATGTACGACACCTCCACATGGGCCGGCCCACATGTGGTCTATTTTTTTCTTATTCTCTTTTCCCTTTTTTTCATATTTATTATCTTTATATTTGTTGTTTTATTTATTTTTCGTTCTTTTTTCCCATGTTTAGTTTTCCTTTTTTGTTTTAAATATGAAATATTTGAAATCTGTTTTTTATTTAAAACATTTTACAAGATCTGAATCATATTTAAGATTTTTCAAAATATGAACCAGTTTAAAAATGATCATTCTTCAAAATTGAAACCATTTAAAAATAATGATTTCTAAATATGAACCATATCTAAAAACTAAAATTTGCGTAAACCAAAAATAAGAGTGAACCGAAAATACCGGTGAATCGAAAATAATAGTGAACCGAAAAGGACCTAAATTCGGGTGAACAAAAAATAATAGTGAACAAAAATACCGGTAAACCGAAAATAATAGTGAATTATTTTATATAATGGACATTTTTTAATTTAAACATGTTTTAAATCTTAACATTCTCAAAAAAATAAAGGACATAACGAAAAAATAAAAGAAAAAACAAAAAAGAAACAAAAACAAATCCAAAAGGAGAAGAAAAAACGAAAAAATAGTCCGAATGGGCGGGCCATATGAAAGTTTACTGCGGGATAAGCGGTGCACTAGCTCGCAACGAGCGATATATAGTGCTCGCGGACCTGGGAGGAGGGGGAGCTCTTATATCCCGCTTTCGGGCGGCGCACCCCGCCTGAAGATTGGACTACTGGGCCAGCCCCTTTAATGGGCGTTCTTCATTTAATTCGAGTTTCACATTTTTTTCTTTGTCTTCGTTTTCCTGTTTATTTTCATTTATTTATCTATTTCGAAAATCGTTCAGATTTTAAAAATATTTTAAGATTTGAAGTTTTTGAAAATATGAACATTTTTTAGTTAAAAATTGTTTTAGATTTGAACATTTTTAAATATATAACATTTTTTTAATTTGAACTATTTTGAAATCTGAACTTTTTGAATTTTTTCCAATTATGAACATTGTTTTTTTGAATCTACACATTTTAAAATCTGATTTTTGTAATTTAATATTTTCCAATTCTTGAATTTTTTGAAATCTGAATATTTGTGAGTTTGAACATTTTTGGAATCTAAAATTTATCGAAATATAAATATTTGTTAAAATCATAAAATGGTAAGAAAAAGAAAAACAGAAAAGGAAAAGAAAACGAAAAAGGAGACAAAACGCTTGATGGGCGTGATCAGCGCCTCCCTTTTGGCGGCGCGAGCATACCATGCTGCTGATGGGCGATACATAGGGTTTACCCGGAGGACGCAACAGAGGCCGGCACCCTGGGCCCAGGAAAATTAGGCTCCCATAGGTACGTGATATGAAGTAGCTGGCCGGGGCCCCATAGAAAATTAGCACTCATAAGCGCAGCAAAAAGGCCTTAGCAGGCTAGGTAGTCCAGTAGGTATACGTCAGGGCCGGGCCTTTTTTCGTCTTTTTTTTGCGAAAGGGCTTTTTGTTTTATGCTGGACGCATAGATTCAGAACGGAGCGATTTGGAGTAGTCGTAGTAGTTCATGACTAGCAACGGCCGTTCCGTTTGTGCCGATCTGTCCATGACCTAGCATCATCAGATTAATCCAAATTCGTTTTGGTGGATGAGCTCGTTGATTACATGTCTAACTTGGATATTGGTAATGGAGATCAATGGTTGATTGATTCTTAAAGTCAAGGAGGTCTACCGTACCCCTACCCTTCTCGAGAGGGACTCTTGAATTCATATTTATTCAACAAACGCCGGCGACAGTGAATTACCAGGATCTGGTAGTCCACACGGGACCAAGAAACAGAGATATGATTATCTATGCGGACTGGATCAAACGCCAAGTTACATGTGCTGTGCAGGCCATTAAATCAACGCATGAAATAGGAGAGGAGGCGATCGTGGCGATCGTGGCGGCGGCCTAGGGTTTCAACCCTAGCCGCCGCCGCCGGTGATATCTGCAACTTCGTCGCCGCCGGCAAAGATTCGACGGGTCCTCGCCTCCTCTAGGTGTTGTTCTGGCACTAGAAGGGGTGGGGACCTCGGACCTGCGCACGGCGCTTTTCGAAGGTCCTTAATGGTAGACTTTGGTTTTGGTCGTCATCTTCTTCGTTAATGGAGATGGTATCGTCTACAATAAGTGATCTTCCACGCTTCGTTCGACGGCGAGATATCCTTCCCGACGTCAATGGTGGATTTGGAAGATTAATTCTGTCTAGGTATGGTTCTTCAGATCTTGCTTCGCCAGATCAATCTTGGATTGTTTCTCATGGTTGCCGCGAGGAGGTTTGTCCTCGCAATATCTATCCCGGCTATTACGTCTTCGGCAATGGTGATTCGTTCTCTCGGCTCCCAACGACGTCGACAAAGTGGTTCGGTTATTTGTCCCTGGGATATCAGTGGTGGTGCTCTTGCCGATATTGTTTGATTAATTTAATGGCTGCGTGCGTGCACAAAGCCTTGGCATTGCGGCTCAAAATTAAAAAGGGAGAACCTTCGGTGGTATTCACAGGTCTATGGTTTGGTGGTGTTGGCGTTGTTCTACGGCTTCCTTCAGAAAAGTACAAGATTATGTCATGGATGAAGAAAGAGCTTGAAGATCACATAGATTTGCTAGTCTCTTTTAGTTTTGTTTTTGTAATCGATATAATCGTGTACTCTTTGCTGGTTTAATATACGTGGAAAAATTCAAAAAAAAAAATCAACGCATGAAACAGCAGGTGAGGCTTCACCCTCCTAAAATTTAGGTCAATCTGCCGTCGACATGCGTAAAACCAAGGATAGAAAGACGTCAGATCAATCAAACAACGAGATACGCATCCGCTGCCGCTATAGCTAACTAACTACTGAATCCGTAGACTCAACTATTTTACTGTCTCCTCTTTTCTTTTGCATGCGTGACGGCATGATGCAGACAACCAAAATAAAATTAAGCTGGCTATGATCGAGATTTTGCATTCATGGCCAGCATACCTACTGGATGTGCACGGGGCGTGTTTGGTTGCCCACGAGGGTTAGGAACGCACTGTTGCATGTGATTTTCGACCCGTTTGGTTAGCTGGCCCGTTCCGCGAGCCTGCATGTGCACGGAATTTAAAGCACTCTGGGCCAGGTCACAGCTGTCTGACCGTTGTTCTTCTCGACATCACCGCTGCTGTTACTAGGTTGTGCTTGGTGTACGAGTTTTCAACCTTCGTCGGTGAGCCGCCACCATGTCGCGACATTGTTCTTCTCGCCGCGCTTTATGGTGTCACATTTGTGATGGTGTGAGGTAAGTTCACCATGTAGCAAAATACAAACCAAACATCGTGCTCAAAAATCTTGCACCCAGCTGAAGGAGCATGGCTAGAACATTGTTGGCAACCAAACTACATGCACAACATGGCACAACTCGTGTTTTTTTCAGGGCCAGACCCTAGGAAGCCACGGATGTAAAGTGCCCAAAATTAATGCGAGCAACATGCCCATGGTGAACGTATGTGCCTAGCAAGTACATGCATACAACGCGTAATATAACAGCATGCGTATGTCACGATCCCTGGTTCAACTATCTGGTGGCCTCTCTCAGGTAGACATGAACGTGTAGGTGACGCTAGATCTGATCAAAATCTTTTGATGGCAACACGCAATGAACTTGCCAGATATATGTTCCCAGATCTGGTTTTGGTAACTGCAATTCAATCTGACTACAAACGCTGTCATCACTGTGAAATTTGCGTAAACCTAATATTTTATTGTTATATTACGCTGACCCTCATGGTTATATAAAGAGGTAAAAGGAGGGAGATAGACTTGGAGTACAAGTAGATCTAGGAGTCCTAGTTTAATACTAACTCGTATATTTACTCTAACATTCCCCTTAGTCGTAGCGGGAGTGAAACTGATGTAGTGCTACCTAGGCACACCACACAACAACACCTATTGGTCCCATGACAAGATCAAGAGTCAAAACAATTCATGAAAAGGTGACCTCCCTCATCTCTATGTGTGATTTCGATACCCCTTTGGATGGTATGCTACTTTATTCCACCACCTTGTGTATCCTCAGGCATGAACCTCATGAAGATCACCAAAGACGTGTCGAGGTTGGACAAGAAGACGAACAAGAGAGAAGCCAAGAAGAAGAAGATGAAGTCCAAACTGCATCAGGCGGTACTACCGGACACGTCCCGGTACTACCGCCCGTGCCCGACGTGTCACCTGGCGAAGAGACAGCCCGCACCGGTACTACCGCCATAGGTCGACCCGGTACTACCGGGCCACTACCGCGCCTACTACCGCATCTCCCTGGAGCTACTGGACTCACGCATGTTTCATCCCGGAAGTATCCCGGTAGTAGCCCGGTACTGCTCCCTTTCCGGTACTACCGCGTTGGGTCCGGTACTACCGACGTGGGCGAGCCTGCGTGCTGAAAAGGTTCTTGTGCCTTGTAATCTTATCCCCTTTTTGGATCTAGACTATAAATAGGACGTCCTCTTCCTAGGGTTAGGGTTAGACTGAGATTAGACTTGAGTTGAGCTTTGCTCCTTTCCACCCCTTGTTGGTGTTGCGTCCTATGGAGATGAATCAAGGCCTCCCCTTGTGGAGATGAATCAAGGCCTCCCCTTGTGGAGAAGATCCCTCTAGTGGATTCCAAGGCTTCTTCTTGTAGTTGCGATTACTTGTCAATCTTTCCTCTTGAGTGACTAGATTGGACCGGTGGGATTGACCGGTGAGAGAAACAATCCTAAGAGTAAGGTTGCTTGGAGATTGAGAATCGGGGGCTGCCCTTGGGGACTTGTTACCGGTTTGATTTCGTCTGTGTTGCTTTGCTATTTACCTTGTGTTTACCTTTTCCCCTTTCGTGTTCATCGCGTTCATCCGCCCTCAATCCGTGAACATCGGAACCCTACCCGCATCATATGGTATCAGAGCTTGGGTTGACGCGGATTGATTTATGTTTCCACCTCCATATCCACCAAATTTTTCTTTTGATTTTGCAAAATTCGAAAATTTCCACCGAAAATAGCCTTTCTTGGATTTGAGCCGATCTATCGATTTGGTGCGTTTGGAGTAGTTTTGATCCACGGATCTGTTGCCTTAGGACCCCCTCCACCTTTGTTCCAAGTTTCCCAGCCTAATTTGCCAATTTCCCACGAATTTGAGGATTTTCGAGTCCAATTTCCGCCCAAAATCGAAAGTCAAACTTCAGAAATCGGGCAGGTCGGTACTACCGGACCCTAGCCGGTACTACCGGGTGTGCAAAATTTGGCCGAAATTTTTTCTTCCTTATTTTTGTTTTGGCATTTCATCTTGTGTGTTTGAGTTGTCCTTTGAGGTGATAACGTCTTCTACTACGTCAACATGCTTACGCAAGCGCCCTACTTCAACAACAAGCGCCAACGACACCTTCGACTCAACACACGTTCCTCGTCTAGTATCCGTTGTGAGACCTTCTTCTTCTTCTTTGTGTACCTATCCCATTGGACTAGTTCGTTGATATTGCGGGCATTGCAATCGTGTCACCTTGGTATTGAGTAGTTCATCAAAACGCAGCTTAGTTAGTTTTCTTTGTGCTTGTAAATAAAAAAAAGTGCCAAGTTTCATCCTTTGTGAGTAGCACGCTGCGAACGCTTAGTGAGAGTAAAAGGTTGGCACGTGTGCAAATCGGGTGCCCTTACACAAGGCAATTGAACTAGTGTCCTTGCGGTAGTGTGACATTTGAGCACGTAGTCTTTGTTAGGATCGTCATATAGTATCTTCGTGGTGCTCGCCCTTTGGTCACACTATCCCCATTGTATCTTTGGTGTGTGTGTGTTTCCGTTGTTCCGTAACATTTGTGTGGTTGGTTTGTTCTTTGTCAATTTGGTCATTGTGGTTTTTCTCTACTCCTTACAACATACTTTTCGTTGGATTTGCTTGTTTCCTTTAGACACCATACCTTCCTATCCTCATAAGTGTGTGTTTGGGTGTTAGAACCAGATTTTCTTTCGTCAAGCAACTCTATTCTTACGATATAGTTTCTCTTGGTTCTCCATTTCTACACATTTCACTTGTTCTTGAGATCATGTTTAGGGAAGTACAAACGGAAGCTCAACTCAGATGATGATGCCAATGGAGGAATTCAAGGTGACAATGGTTATGTCACTCACAATGAGTTCGTGGGCCTTCGACATCTTGTTCGTGATGGGCTTGGTCGCTATGAGCGTCGTCTTCAAGCACAAGAAGCCAACTTCAACGACCAAATGGCGCGCGTGACCGAAGCTATCAACAACCTTGCGCAACGTCGATCTTCTTCTTCGGGCTCCCACCATACAAGAAGCACATCAAGGTCGACACAACCACGACATGCGCATCGAGAGCCGCAACAAGCTCGTCAAGACATCCAAGGCGCGACGAACATGCTCGACATCACCATGAAGTGGAGCACCCACCTTCTCTCGCGCACATCATGACAATGGACATCAAGAACAACATCGACAAAATGGTGGACATCGTGAACAAGCTCCTTCACCACCACCTCGACATCAAGATCGTCAAGACCCTTTGGCCAATGCCAATGGTGTTCCGGGTGTGAATGACTATGGAGACCAAGGCCGTCGACACCGCCATCCTCCAAGACCACGCCACAACAATCCTGAGCATGGACACCATGAAGCGAATCATCATCACCATGAGCCTCATCACCGCCAAGAGTGTCCGCATGATCGTCATCCCCACAACCACACCGAATCAAGTGATGCGGAGTCCAACCAACATCTTGGTGATGGACTCACCAAGGAGACGTGGACATGCATTCCCACCTCCAAACCGTCGAGATGACGATGACAACTTGAACAACCTTTGTGGAGGTTATGCTGAACGGGTGTACCTGCCACGGTGGATAAAACCTGGCCCACCAAGGAGGCCCATCAGATAAAGCCGGAGGGCTTAATGGAGAAGCCTCATGGGCTTAGGCGCAAGGATAAGCCTGGCTGGCTTAGTGAAGTCCAAGACGAAGGCCTGGCTGCGTTCGCCTTAGGGAGCAAGTTAGGGTTTGTTACCGTGTTAGTCTAGGACTCGTGATCTAGTCGGTTAAGGCTTTCCTTGTAGGGGAAGGCTTGGCGCCTTTATAAGCCAGCCTTCCAGCAGCCTTAGGGCACGCATACAACCTCATTGTAACCTGTACACATATTCGCCTTGAGTGAATTATAGCAGCACGTAGGATCTCGCCACCGTCGTGAGATCCGAAGCTGGGTAAGATCGTGTGTGCAATCCCGTCACTGGAACCCTCTACGTTCTTCCCCACCTCCTCTACGGTACGTATGAATCCATATAGTAGTTCCGCGTTACCAATACCTCGACAGTTGGCGCCCACCGTGGGGCCCAAGGCGTCGGGAGTTTTGTTTCAGGCGGGAGCATTGGGCGAGATCGGCAAGACTATGGCGTTGGTCGCGCCCGCATCATCAACAACTTTGGGTGCATCGAAGACGACGGATCCTACGTCCCAGCAAACGACGCACTGTGTCAAGCTTCGTCGTCCCCTTCGGCACCATCAACATCTTCATGGGTTTTACGGCTGAGGCGTATGGATTCCCCAGGGGATCCGCCGCCTTTTGGCCCACCCACCACCCCATCGATTATGCAATCGAGCAACAAACAGATCGGATCAGGCCTTTGTCTATCGCGATCTGAGTGACTCTGATACCCAAAGCGATTCTGACTCCAGCTCTTATGAGCTTATGGAGCCCGCCTCTCGCTTTGTCGGTGTCATTGACATCTGGCCCTAAGCCGGCCGAATCTGACCCTGAGTCAATATTACCTGCCTTACAGACAGGAGCAGCCTCTGATGGCACTCTGCAGGGAAGATTCAGATCTCGATGAGCATAAGGAGGAAGACTTTGCAGCACAGGTTGCCGCGCGAGGCTATGGCTCATCCGATCCAAACGAAGTCTTAATGACTTTCCCGGCACAGATAGCTGTGGAGGATGGCGCTGCCGCGGCTAAGCCAGACGAGGCTGAAGTTTCCTCTAGCATCAAACACATTGGTGACAAGGCGGAAAAGCCAGAGGAGTATTGGACCCTAAAGGCCTCCCCGGCTACGCCTATTGAAGAAGACCTGGAACGGTCAAAGGAGGAACACATGCGCGCATTGGAGCTTCTCAAAACACCTTTGGGACCAAATCCAACCGCGGTGAACTTGAGGAAAGACGGAAAGCGCTCCTGCTGAGACTGAAGTCAACATCAAGTATAAGTTGTCCCTCCTGAACAAGGAAAAAGAGTTAATCCTAGTTGGAAAGGCTCTAGAAGAGGAAGAGTATCAGCGTGAGCGCGATGTTGAGAAATTCCGCAAAGTACGAAGTATACGTGACCCTCTTCTGCATCGGGATCTGCAGGGAAACTTCGAGAAGCTTCTGCCCAAAAGCCTTTAAAGCCTTGGCAGAAATACTCTTTCAGAGTTAACCCTGATGGAGTCATATTCTTCTCCACCCCGGCCAAAAACCTAGAGGCGGCCAGGGAAATCATGGGAGACGAAACAGTCCCAATTGAAGAGCGCCACCATTATTCTAAATGCTCATCGAAAAGGCGGTAGAGCAGCAGGCTAAGGCGGACTCAAACTCAAAACTGGCGGACGACACGCGTCTTTGCAAGACGCCGTTGCCGGCGGTGGAGATCCAGAGGAACCAGCTGGTTCCAGTAGCCATGGCAATAAGGGTAAGGAACCCAGGAAGGACAAAGTTCCTGACAAGCACAGGGATGAGTCAAAGACTGGGTCCAACCGCCATAGTGACAAAGGCAAGGACGACCACCGGCAAAAGGATAACACACGCCATAAGAAGAATGATCCGCCTCGCCGTGAAAGAGATCAAGACAAGGGGAAGGACGCACGGCGTGGGAGCGACCGGCTTAACATGCCACCTCCGCCCGCACACGGGCAAGAAGGAAACAGGGGCAACAGAGATCCGCCTCAAAGGCGATCTCGCTCCCGCTCCCCTCATCGCCAAAGCCGTCAGGAGGAGCCAAGGCGTAGCCAATCCAACAAAGGGCAGCCAGGGAAAACACTCATATCTCAGACGCCCGCATCCGTCTCGATGAGATTAAAGCGGCCAAGAGGAGTCTTACCTGGGCCCTGTGTGCTTTGGACCGGCGATTCGCAAGGTGCAACTCCCATCCTCGCTAGGCAATGTCAAGAAAATTGTGACAAGTACAATGGCATTGACAAACCGGACATATGGCTGCCTGATTATATCCACGCCGTTGGTATTAATGACGGTGATTACAACGCAGCTGTACGTTTTCTTCCACTCATGTTGGAGGGAACGGCCCGGTTATGGATCGACACTTTGCCAGAAAAGAGTATCCACAATTGGCAAGACATGCAGAAAACATTCATGCAACACTTCTCATGCACATACAAACGTCCAAAGGCTTACTCAGATCTACTAAAGTGCGCTCAAGTGGAGGGGAGTCAAGCAGAGCTTTCATAGCTCGATGGACAGAGACAAAGAATGCATGTGAAGACGTTTCTGAGATCCAGGCCATACATGCTTTTATGAACAGCCTGAAGAAAGGCAACATGATGAGATATATGTTAGCCAGCCAAAACATCAAACACCTCGGCGAGCTCTTAGACAGCGCGAACAATTACGCTGCAGCAGAAGACGACGCTCGAGCTGACGACGGCGATCTGCGCATGGACATAGCTGTTAACCCGGAAAAGCGAAACAACAATCAAAGCCGGAAAAAGAAGGAAGCCAACGATGCGCCAGGACCATCAAAGGAGGTAGCCTTTGCCAATAAGAAGGGTGGCCAGAGCGGGGCTAGCAGATGGCAGAAGAAAGGATGACAGTCAAGGGTCAAGACCCATTAAAATCACCTATGACGACATCAAAGATGAACCTTGTGCCCATCATAGCAAGCTTGGCAAATGCACCCATACCAACAGGCAGTGCCGCCTTAACGATGATATCAAGAAGGATCCTGACGCTGGCTTCAAGGCAAAGCAGTTCAAGCGCAAGAACCGTAAAGACAAAAAGAGCAGAAGGACAACGAGGAAAGTGCTTCGGAGCCGGAAGATCAGGAGCCAAAGCACAAGAGGAGCAACAAGTTTCCAAGGGTCGAAACAAGCCTTGTTACTTTCCTTGCCACTCCTTCGGCCAAAAAGGAAAAGGCAGCCTGGAGGGAACTCAATGCCACTATGCCAGCGGTTCCCCAGTATCTCAACTGGTCCGAGCACCCATTACATGGGACCGCAACGATCATCCTGATCATATTCCACAGAACCCAGGGAATTACGCGCTCGTTGTAAACCCAATTGTGCAGCAATGCAGGCTTTCTAAGGTGCTTATGGATGGAGGGAGTAGCATCAACATCCTCTATCTTGAAACCTTAAAGCGCATGCGCCTTTCTGAGACACAGCTAAAACATAGCACAGTCAAGTTTCACGGCATAGTGCCAGGCAGGCAGGCCAGTTCTATGGGAACAATCGTCTTAGACGTCACCTTGGTGACGAAACAAACTATAGGACTGAGGAAGTTGCCTTTGAGGTGGTGGAATTCAAAAGTGCGTATCACGCAATCTTTGGCCGCCCAGCCTTTGCCAAATTCATGGCACGCCCGTGTTACATCTACAGCAAGCTCAAAATACCTGGACCAAACGGCGTCATCACGGTCAATGGCGACTTCAAGAAGGCGAAGGAATGCGAAGCAGGAAACGCCGTCTTAGCAGAAGCAGTCATCAGCAAGGAAGAGCTGGAGCAGTACAAGAAAGAAGTTAACACCAATGAAATGCCGGATGGTAAGAAGCCTCCTTGCGCCTCGGATGTCACTTTCAAGGCCAGCTCAAACTCGAAGAAGATCGTGCTGGACAACGCGATGCAAGCAAGACGACGAACATAGGCGCGGACCTCAGTGACGCATAGGAAGGCGCGCTCGTCAAGTTCCTCCGTGAGCAACGGGATATTTTTGCATGGTCACCATCAGACATGCCAGGAGTACCCCGGGAACTTGCCGAGCACAGCCTTAATGTCGCCAAAGGTGCCAAGCCAGTAAAACAAGGTCTTCGTCGCTTCGGTCCAGAGAAGAAGAAAGCAATAGGAAAAGAGGTAGCTCGGCTTAGTGCCGCTAATTTCATTAGAGAGGTTATCCACACAGATTGGCTAGCAAATCCTGTATTAGTACCTAAGAAGGACGTGAAAGACTTGCGCATGTGCATAGATTTCACCGGCTTAAACAAAGCCTGTCCTAAAGACCCCTTCGCATTGCCGCGAATTGATCAGGTCGTAGATGCTGTATCAGGTTCTGAATTACTATGCTTTTTGGACGCTTACTCTGGCTACCACCAAATTAAGATGAAGGAGTCTGACCAAATTAAGACTTCCTTCATCACACCTTTCGGAACGTTTTGCTACATAACTATGCCTTTCGGGCTTAAAAACGCTGGCTCAACGTACCAACGGTGCATACAACGTTGCCTACACGATCAAATAGGCCGCAATGTTCACGCTTATGTCGATGACATTGCCGTTATGTCGCGAAAACGCGGCGATCTCATCGTTGACCTTCAAGAAACCTTTGATAACTTAAGAAAATATAACATGAAGCTAAATCCGGGAAAATGCTTTTTTGGCGTCCCAGCAGGAAAACTTTTAGGCTTCATTGTTTCAGAAAGAGGTCTTGAGGTTAACCCAGAAAAGATTCGAGCTATCATGGACATCAAAAAGCCTACTTGTCTTAAAGATGTCCAAAGGCTCACAGGATCTGCAGCAGCTGTAAGCCGATTTATTAGTAGGCTTGGGGATAAAGCTTTACCCCTATACAGGTTGTTGAAGAAAACTAAGACGTTCGTCTGGACTGAAGAGGCAGATGCAGCCTTAGCACAGTTAAAAGACGCCTTAGTTTCAGCACCAATATTAGCGTCTCCTCTACCACAAGAGCCGATGCTACTTTACATGGCGGCTACCAACCTAGTTATTAGTGCAGTGGTTGTTGTTGAACGAAAGGAAGAAGGAAAGGAGCTACCGGAACAAAGGCCGGTATATTATATCAGCGAAGTCTTCTCCGAATCCAAACAACGATACCCTCACTATCAGAAGCTGGCTTATGGAGTTTTCTTCGCAGCCAGAAAATTACGCCATTATTTCCAAGAGCACCCAATCACGGTAGTCAGTAAGGCGCCATTGGGTGACATTATAAACAACACTGATGCCACTGGACGTGTGGCTAAGTGGGGAATTGAATTGGCAGCCTTCGATATCCAGTACAAGCCACGTACAGCCATCAAATCCCAGTCTTTAGCTGATTTCATCGCAGACTGGACGGAAGCAATGGATGAACTTCCCCTCCCTGACGAAGAATATTGGGTTATGCACTTTGACGGCTCCAAAATGTTGCAGGGATCGGGAGCTGGCGTGGTACTGAAGAACCCTAAAGGAGACAAGATGTGCTATGTCTTGCAGATACACTTCAATGCCACTAATAATGTTGCAGAATACGAGGCTCTGTTGCATGGATTGCACGTCGCAAAGGATTTGGGCATTAGCCGTCTTTTGTGCTATGGCGATTCAGACCTCGTTGTTCAACAGTTAGAAGGGGCATGGGACGCGAAAGCCCTACAATGGCTGAATACCGACGCACGGTAGACGAGTTTGGTCGGTGTTTTATCGGCTTAGAAGTCAAGCATATCAAAAGGGAGGAAAATGAAGCAGCGGACCTTAGCCAGAATGGGCTCGAAAAGATCGAAGGTGCCCTCCGATATATTTTTGGAGCACCTGTACGTGCCGTCTATTAAAGGCGGAGATGAGGATGACCCCATGGCTTCGCAGTCTGTTTCCGTCATGCTGGTAACCAGATTGGACACAGCCCTACATAAATTTCCTCCTTAACAAGGAAGAGCCAGAGGATGAAGTCTTAAGGCGGCAAGTTGTGCGCAGAGCTAAGGCATACACAATAATAAATGGAGAGCTATACAAGCGGAGTACCACAGGTGTATATCAACGATGCGTTTCGCCGGAAGAAGGACAGAGATACTAGAAGAGATCCATGGTGGATGTTGTGGTCATCATGCCTCTGCCCGAGCAATTGTCGCCAAAGCTTTTAGACATGGATTCTACTGGCTCACAGCAAAGCAAGACGCAGAAGAACTCGTCAAGAAATGCGTTGGATGCCAAAAGTATGCAAGACAGCCAAAGATGCCAGCCCAGGAGTTGCGCACCATTCCAATCACGTGGCCATTTGCGGTCTGGGGACTGGACATGGTAGGTCCATTCAGGACTGCGCGAGGCGGCGTCAAACATCTCTTAGTTGCGGTGGATAAATACACCAAGTGGGTTGAAGCTAAGCCCATAAAAAAGCTTGATGGGGCAACAGCCAAGAAGTTCGTCATTGAGGTTATAACGAGATTTGGCGTCCCCACAGTATCATTACGGACAATGGGACAAACTTCGCCGTAGGAGAATGGCAAAGTACTGTGGTGAAGTTGGTATTCGTTGGACTTAGCATCTGTGGCTCATCCACAATCGAATGGCCAAGTTGAGCGAACCAACAGTATAATTCTACAGGGAATAAAGCCAAGATTAGAGGTGCCTTTGCATAGAGCAGCTGGAGCATGGGTAGAAGAATTACCTGCTGTCTTATGGAGCATACGCACAACTCCAAGCAGCGCAACAGGCTATACCCCTTTCTTTCTCATATATGGCGCTGAAGCGGTACTCCCAACAGATGTCCTGCACGACACACCTCGTGTAACAGCCTACGTCGAAGCAGACGCAGAAGAAGCCCGACAGGATGGCTTAGACCTTCTCGAAGAAGAGCGTGAGATAGCGCTTCAGCGCTCCGCCATTTATCAGCAGAACATGCGGCGTTACCACAGTCGCAAGGTAAGACGGAGATCGTTTCGGAAGGCGATTTGGTGCTTCGCCTTGTTCAGCAAAAGGAGCACAAACTATCTCCCATATGGGAAGGACCCTTCGTTATCAGCAAAGCGCTTAAGAACGGGGCATATTATCTTGTGGACCTCCGTGATATCAAGAAGAAGAAAAGAGGCCGCAAAAGGAAAAGGAACGAAGAAGCAGTGCTCAAGGAGACGAAACGTCCTTGGAACATTGAGCAGCTACGTCCTTTTTACACTTAGCAATTCTATTGTAATCACACCATATATGATTATGAAATAAAAGTCTTTGGTTCCCTCAATTATTTTTATGCATGAGTTCTCGCCGTCTTTTATTTCCATTTGATCATATATTTCGATAAAAATATCAATGTTAACCCGAATTGGCTCGTGCTTGTGGTTACTCACATGATGCTTTTGCCTTAAGGCCTTACAAAAATTAAAATTGCATCCGTCTAAGAGTATTTATCTGATCGCGTATATGCTGGCTTGTCTTAGTAGATGCTTTACGCACCAAAAGCCGGCGCCGTTTCTGTGTTTAAACAGTTTGGTTACTAACCCTGTTGCCAGCGAAGTGTTCCGTGCCTTAGGTTCTGCCAGCATACGAAAAGGCTAAAGCATATAAGCCAGAAAACTTAAAGACGGATAAGGAGCATAGTTTGCAAGCCTTTTAAAAATAAGTGCATGCGTCGCAAAACAAACATGTTCAACAGATAAAAAGGCTCCTGCCATTACAAAACATAATTAACAAGTCTTTTGTGCCATTTTCATGACACGCTTAATGCAAAGTTTTTCCTGCATCTTATGCAGGGGACTGAGGAGGCGAAGACGCAGGGGACTTGGATGGATCCAGCGTAGCTTCAGACTCGCCTTCTTCTTCTTCTTCTTCTTCTTCTTCTTCTTCTTCATTTCGTCTTCTGACTCATCGCCATTACCAGTTGTGGTGGCTTCGGCTTCGTCATCAGACACGTCGTCAGGACGGGGAGGCACAGGCCTTGGAGAAGAAGATAGACAAGTCTACCATCTCAGCAACGGCTGAGGCAAAGCCAGAGACAGAGGCATAGACCTTTTCTTTGACGAGCTCGTTGCCGTCTCTGTCCTTGGCTGGGAAACACTTGATAACGCGCCACATGTTGACCTCGGGGTAGTGGCCGCGAACAAGTCCTAGAGCAAGTTTTGCTCCGCCTCTAGCTGCTGAGCGAAGACGCTCCACACCTCTGGGACGCAGTTCTGAAGAAGTGGCAGCAGTTGCTGGTGTTTGTCACTTGGGGAAGATGTTGGCGACAACGTCTCTTCCCGCAGTGTACAGCCCTGACACAATTTCGCCACACTCCAAGATAGCTCCAGACGCGTCTCAGAGGTAAGCCTTTCCCCAAACCCAGCTGGAACTGTGGAGAGGGGGAACGGAATAAGTTAAGGCGTAATGAACTGTTGAAATAAAGGCGAGAAGTGAAAGAAAGGAGAGAAGCTTACTTAGCAGTTTCTCGTCAATGGCGGTGCTCTCATCAGCTCGGCGTTCAAGTCGACCTTGTAAGCTCTGGATTAGAGCCCATCCTTTTCAGCCTGTCGCTGCAAAAAGTTCTTTCTTCAGTTTGTCTTGCTCTGCAGCGGCGCTGTCTTGGATGGCTTTAAGATTGGCCTCGGCCGTCTTTCGGTTCTCCTCCAGCTGCTTAAACAAGGCGGCATTTTCCCGCCTCACAACTTCTATATCGCCAGTCTCGCTGACGATCTTTTTCGCCTTCGCACAACAGCTGTGCAAACACATTGCATGTGTTGAGCATGTTATGCCTTCAAAGAATAAACTCACATGCATGTGAAAGAACATTTACCTTCGTTCGCCTTATTTTGGCGACGGCTTGCTTGAGCACCTGCCTTTGGTTGCTCAGTGAGTACCATAGATCGCATGTAAGCTGCTCGCTGCTCTGCTAGGGCAAGGGTAGTAGTCAGTAACAAAGGTAAAAGATAATAAGATAGCTACAAGGTGCTTGGGGACTGAGTCTTTATCAACATGAATCAAAGGCCATTACGTCGGCTTAGTCAAAGCTCAACGTAATGCCCGGGGACTAGTACATACATAAAGACGGAATATTTACCTGCATCATGGCCTTCAAGGCTTTGTAGCTCTTCTTCATTGTGACGTACAGCTCGTCACAATTGTCTTCCAGATTCAAGATGGTCAATGTCTGACCAACTGGCCTTAGCTTCGGAGGCGGCTCGTTGCGCTCCTTCTCATCGGCAAGCATGGCGGCGATGTTGGGTAAGATGTACCCCTCGTCGTCAAAGAGCTCTTGCTTCACCATGTTGCGGATAGCTTCCCGAGTAATGGGCTCGTTTGGCTCTTCTGGCTGAATTACTGCCGCCTTCCCAGCAGCAGCAGCCCTGGCCAACTTTTCAGTTTCCGTCTTCTCAGGTAAGACGGGCGGGTCTAGATCCGTGTGTTGATCTTCAGATGGGCCTGGGGCTGTCTCTTGCTGAATGGAGGGGGTGGGGGGAGCAACAGCCGGAGAAGGGTCAGCTTTCTTTTGCTTGGAAGAATATGCTTTCTTCTTGAGAGGCACAGTTGGCTTGATCCTGCGAATTGTATACAAAATAAGAACATTTATAGACACTGTTCGCCTTACTACAGAAATTGAGATTCGGCTTACTTCTGCACTGGAGCGTTGAAGGCCGCATCCTCATCGTCTTCAATGTCGAGCACTTCGGCATTAGCAGGAATGGCTTTCTCACGCTTCCGCCTTTCTGCTGCTGAAGTTGCTGCAGAAGCTCCTGAAGCCTTTCGTTTCCGAGTCTTTGGGGGCTCGGGTGCCGCTTCAGGCACGTAAAACAAAGGAGCCAGCAGATTATCTGGCAAAAGGGCGAGCTGAAAATAAAAGTGGTGTTAGTAAGACGAACATCGTGGAAGTATAGTAACACAAAGAGTGACGGTAAATGCCTTACCGTGGGAGCAGGGTTAGCGGCAGTGTACATAGGACGCTGCTCTGCGAGCTGATCCTTTCCTTGGCAATCCTCTTGAAGCGATACATAAGGGCATCGTGCGTGAGGTCGCTCTCACTAACACGGAGAGGATCTTTCTTCTGGTCCGTGTAGTGGCATAAGAGGCCCTTGCGGTCCTTCAAAGGCTGGATTCGCCTTGACAACCAACAAAAGATGGTGTCTGCGCCCGTGAGTTTGGGCACAACAGTCTTTGTCAAGTATTCAATCCGCCTTTGCATGCGACGGAGGTTGTCAGGAAGGACCTTCAGTGGTTTCTCGCCCCAAGAAAGGCGGGGCTCCGCAGGCAAAGGAGAAAAGCGAGGAAGTCCTATGTCTTTACCTACGGGAGCCATGTCTTTGCAGTAGAAAAAGGAGCTGTTCCAGCCCTTAATTGAGTCTATTTTTGGCGCCTTAGGATACCAGTCTCTGCCTCTACAAAGGTTGATGCTAACTGTTCCTAAGGAAAGCAATTCTTCCTTCTCTGTTTGGCGTTTGCAAGTAAAGCAGTACTTGAAGAATTCTAAGCTGGTTCTATGCCTAGATATCCTTCGAATAAGGCCATGAAACCAGCTATGTACAAGATGCTATTGGGGCCTACGCTATGAGGCTGAAGACCATAGTAATCTAAGACAGATTGGAAGAAAGGATGCGGTGGCAGAGACAAACCGCGGAGGAGATGTGAGACGAGGAGCACTCGTTCATCGCCGGCGGGATCTGGAGCGGGGTGGCCGTACGCCGACCGCCAGTGGTAGTCCTCCTATGGTGGGAGAATGCCCTCCTTTTGCAGCTTCAGGAGATCTGCTTCGGTGATGGTGGAGGCAGCCCAGTTGCGGGATGATGCCTCCTCTCCCTCCTCCTCAGCCTCCGCCGCGTCGCCCTCGTCGGAGGGCTGGGCGTTTTTCTCTGCTTCGTTGGAGATGGCCGCGGAGCTTGTTGCCGTTGCCGTGCGAGAAGTGGATGCATCCACGGCACCCGAGCTCCTCGCAGCCAAATCTTGTCCCGCCGCCGCCGACGACGCCGCCGCTGCCGCTCCCGCGGTCGCATCGGAGCTCGCCGGAGTTTGGACGGGGATGGACGCGAGGAGGAAGATGAACAGGGAAATGAATTGGATGGAGAAAATTCGTTTCCTTATATGGGGGGCTGCGCCGCGATTAGTGCGGTGGGATAACGCCCGCGCGATTTTCGCCACGCGTCCCGCAACGGTCAGATAGTGGGAATCTTCTCCCCTACGCCTCGGAGATCGTGTGCGGAAAAATAGCAGTGATGGCGTCACAACGTCTCTTTGCTTGTCGAAACTGTCGTGGACTGGCTTTGGCTATGATGACGTCATGACAAGACTCGACGCTGACAGAATCTTTCTGCCAGATTGTTCAAAGTGCAGGAGAGTTCGGCTTAATCCTTAAGGCAGACTGAGCGTCTCATTTTGGAATGCTCCAAGCTCTTCTGTTCGCCTTTCGCAAAGGCAAGAGCCCGTGTCTTACAAAGACGGAAAACGAAGAACTTAAACCTTTCCGGGGACTATTGTGGAGGTTATGCCGAACGGGTGTACCTGCCACAGTGGATAAAACCAGGCCCACCAAGGAGGCCCATCAGATAAAGCCGGAGGGCTAAATGGAGGAAGCCTCATGGGCTTAGGCGCAAGGATAAGCCCTGGGCTGGCTTAGTGAAGTCCAAGACGAAGGCCAGACTACGTTCGCCTTAGGGAGCAAGTTAGGGTTTGTTACCGTGTTAGTCTAGGACTCGTGATCTACGTCGGTTAAGGCTTTCCTTGTAGGGGAAGGCTTGGCGCCTTTATAAGCCAGCTTTCCAGCAGCCTTAGGGCACGCATACAACCTCATTGTAACCTGTACACATATTCGCCTTGAGTGAATTATAGCAGCACGTAGGATCTCGCCACCGTTGTGAGATCCGAAGCTGGGTAAGATCGTGTGTGCAATCCCGTCACTGGAACCCTCTACGTTCTTCCCCACCTCCTCTACGGTACGTATGAATCCATATAGTAGTTCCGCGTTACCAATACCTCGACAATGCCTCATATATAGGTAGATTGGACACACAAATTCCAGGGATGGAGCAAGCGAGCCAAGTAGGATGCACAAGATCGATGTGTATTTGTGCATATCACAAGGATCACTAGCGCCACCCCCGGATCCCACGGTGTCACCTAATTTTAATCATCGGCATAACAGAAACAAAGCTAAAATCAGAGCAAATGCCTACTAAAAACAGAGAAAATCCATGGATAAACAATTAGCTACTTACAACTAGAAAACAGCTAAAATCTATGTGTAAACAATGCGTACTAAAAACAGAGCAAATCTATGGATAAACAATTAGCTACTTACAACTAGAAAACAGCTAAAATCTACGTGTAAACAATGCCTACTAAAAACAGAGCAAATCTATGGATAAACAATTAGCTACTTACAACTAGAAAACAACTAAAATCTATGTGTAAACAATGCCTACTAAAAACAGGGCAAATATATGGATAAACAATTAGCTACTTACAACTAGAAAACAGCTAAAATCTATGTGTAAACAATGCCTACTAAAAAGAGAGCAAATCTATGGATAAACAATTAGCTACTTACAACTAGAAAACAGCTAAAATCTATGTGTAAACAATGCCTACTAAAAACAGAGCAAATCTATGGATAAACAATTAGCTACTTACAACTAGAAAACAGCTAAAATCTATGTGTAAACAATGCCTACTAAAAACAGAGCAAATCCATGGATAAACAATTAGCTACTTACAACTAGAAAATAACAAAAATCTATGTGTAAACAATGCCTACTAAAAACAGAGCAAATCTATGGATAAACAATTAGTTATTTACAACTAGAAAACAGCTAAAATCTATGTGTAAACAATGCCTACTAAAAACAGAGCAAATCTATGGATAAACAATTAGCTACTTACAACTAGAAAACAGCTAAAATCTATGTGTAAACAGTGCCTACTAAAACACAGAGCAAATCTATGGATAAACAATTAGCTAATTACAACTAGAAAACAACTATCCTACTGAACTGGAGTCTTACATTAGGTGAGGCGGGCTCGCTTAGCGTCGCCGCCGGCGACGGAGCTAGCGCCGGCCTCCCCTGGCGGCGCCTTGCCCTCGCCGTGGACCATAGAGAGGGCTATGGCGGCCCGGAGGTCAGACTGGTAGACCGCCTCCTCGGCGCGTTCGACCTGGGTCGACGCCTCGGAGAGGAGGACCGCCGCCTCCAGATCGGCCTCGCCCTGACGACGATTGGCGTCCTCGCGCTCGAAATCGGCGCGGGAGAGTTGGCAAGCGATCTCCAGATCACGATCCTCCTCCTCTTCCTCTTCCTCTTCCTCTTCCTCCTCGTCGGAGGACGAGGACGAGGAGGAGGAGGAAGACGGATGGCGGCCGGGGTACATCGCCTGGCGGATCTCGCGGTAGCTGCAATGGTGGCCAAATGAGCGGGTGCGGCTGGAGCCTTCGCCGTGCGGACGAGCGCCAAGGCTACGGGACCGGCCCGCGGGGGCCGGATCGGCGGCGGCCTGTTCCGCAAGCTCGTCCCGCAACACCAGCTGACGCTGCTGCTGCCTGAAGGCCCGGAGGGTGGGGCGGCCACGGCCGCGGTGGCCGGATCTACCAGCGCCGACGGTGGAAGCCATGCGAGAGAGTGGAGAGAGAGGAGACTGTGCGGCGGCTAGGGTTGGAAGTGAGACAGTGAGAGTGAGAGTGAAGGGCATAGTAGGTTCTTATAGGCCGGCTGTCGGGCTGCTTCTAATGGCAACGGAGATTACGAAACTGTCCGTGTGCGATGAGCACACATCGGTAACGGAGTTAAACCAAACTCCGTTGCCAACATATATTCCACTATTCACCCGTTGCCTTTGTTGTGGGTCTGCTTTAACGGCCCAGTGCGGTGATGGCTCCCAAGTGCAGGAGATCAATTGTAGTACCTTTCAATTAGAAAAGGTTGTCGAACCCACGAGGAGCTGAAGGTATTGGTTAGTAAGATTGATAAATAAAACAATAAAAGATGCAAGTGTTTTTGGTATTTTCAGTTGTATAGTTGCAAGCAGATAACAGATAGTAGCAAGTGAAAGCTCTCAAAGAGAGAAAGCCCAATCCTCTTATGTGGCAAGAGGACAAGCTCAAGTGATGTGTAACTTATATGTGGCAAACGTTCCCGAGGGCGGCATGGATGATGCTAGGCATAGAGATTTATTAAACAACACGTTGAATATCTTGTCAAGTTTTAATCTTCTTTGGACGGAGCCATAATTAGGTATAGCTAAATAAATAAACTACAACCCCTTATGATGGATCATGTGGCCAAGCAAATGACTGCACAAGAATTATTAAGACATAAAGTCCCACCATAGCATTACACTCTAAGGTCCCCGATACTAATACCCTCATAATATAACTTCATGACTCGGTCTCAGGTTTACGTGTCCTCCCAAGTCTCCATCAATTCATTACACTACGGTGTTCTCCTATGAGCCCATAAAGGTGAAGTGTTGTGCAGTCGACGTTCGCACAACACCATCATAGAATCACATAAAAGATAAACTCTTGACAAAATACCAACACATGTCATATATAAATCATGCCAATTCATCCTATGCCCTCAGGAACATACGGGAACTACTCACAACGTGCGAACATGATCATAATCAGTGGCATAAGTGGTACAACACAATCTGAAATTATAACTTCACCACCAAATAATGACAAGTACTCAATCACAAACATGAATAGTAGCACAAGACAAGTATCTAGGGTATAGCAACTCTCAAACTGCGAGGGGAACGGAGTGGATCACGGTGATGATGATGGTGATGGTGCTGGTCTTGATGGGGGTGATGATGTAGAGGCCTCCTCCCACGCCAAGGAGGAGAGGTGATGACGATGACGATGATTTCCCCCTTCTCCGGAGTTCCGGAGCAGCAGGATCTGACCCCCCTCGGAAGGGATCAGGAGTTTCGCCGCCGCCGCGACCTCGGATGGACTTGGAAAAATTAGGGCGAGACGAAGGCGTCGATAAAAAGCCCCAGGCGAGGAGGTGCCCGAGGCCAGTTTGGGCTGGTCCCACGCGGCCAGGTACATGGGCCGCGTGGGCCACCCCCATTTGGCCCTCGTGGCTCTCCTCTCTTCGGTCTTCTTCCCTCTGCCTTTCTCCCGATGAAAAACTGACGCAGTATTTTTCCTTTTATTATTTGAGTCCTGTAGCTCCTGAAACATTAAAGACAAGAAAAAGGAGGTTTTCTGCCTCCCAGAAATTAAATACCAAAAATAGGGACTTTGTATGAAAGTCCCCAAAATCATCTAAAACATGTAGAAACAATCATATAATCATGCAAATAACATTCTAGTATGATACTAAAAGTTATATAAATGATGATATAAAATGCACGTATCAACTCCCCCAAGCTTAAACCTTTACTCGTCCTCGAGTAAGTAAGGACATAGATCATTACATGCATCAATGGACTTATGGTTGATAAATAAATACGGGCATTGTATCATCATCATATTCAATTGCAAGATAAGATTAATGATCTAAAACTCATACATATGAGGGCAACATAAGTAGAACTCTAGCAATCACCCCTTACTTTTGAAAGCAAATAACCATTGTATGTTGGACAATCGAATCATATTGTTTTTCACATGCTTTTGCTCTTCATGGCAAGCATTATAATCTTTTATACTTTGCTGAAATTCAAAGACAAGATAAACTCTCATTGGATAACAAGTTCAAAAGAAGACAAATGAAAAGACAGATAGATATAAAAATTGTTATCACTCTTGCTTGACTAGTAACTAGTGCAAACTTTAGTCATGGATATCTCAATCAAGTTCCCATGCTCTACACAACCCTTTTCTTACACTTTCCATGGCTAGCTGAAATTTCAGGTGCCTTCCTTTCATTCACATTCAAGAGCATAAGTATTGAAATATCCATGATCATTAATTTGCTCAAAAGATACTAGGTTGTAACAAGAGTGTTTTATATCCTTTTCATTAAGTCTTCTCAACTTCTTATCCTACAAGACTATATCTTAACCTCAAACTATTAATTCACAAGTCTTTTTACTTCTTCTATATTGAGATAATTCTATAATTGTCCAACATACTCAAGTTAATTAATTTCAAGGCAAGATGTGATTGAAATTCTAAATATGCCACGCTCATTTGCATGAGTGTTACCCATAAATCCCCAAACAAGAGAATCATGGATGACACCATACTTTAATATTCATTGATAAACCATAAGATAGGGATACATGATAATGCTCCATGAGCTCACACACGCCTAAGAGATATTGATAACTAATCGATAAAAGCAAAGCACACCATGACTAGATAGATATGATAGATTGATAAAGAGAAAGACTAGATGGAACTCCCCCAAGCTTGGTGTCTTGCTAGAACTCCTCTCTTCTTTCACATTGCCTTCATAATAATTATCTTCAAGATCCCCAATGATCTTCATCATGAGGTTGTAAGCTTTTTCGAACTCTTTTGCGGCTTCTCCCAGTTTTTGCATGAGATTCTTCTCCACCGACTCTTTGCAAGGCTTCCACTCCGGGCTTGGCACCTTCTTGTTGGGGATCTTGCGATCCCATTCACCAGGATAGTTCTCTTGAGTGGTGCGCTGAAATTCCCTGTCAATAAGAGTAGAAGCTACGTTTTTGCTCGCAAGGAAGTGCCTGGGAACCTTCCCTCCGGTCTGCATGCGCGCGCCCGCCTCTTGTTTCCAAGAGAGTGGTTCACCCTCACGCCGGCAACAGCAATGGGTGATGGAGGTGCTGTCGCCAAGGGCGCGATGTCGACGGAGGGCTTGTGCTCTTCTTCTTCAGCTTCTTGCTTGTCCATCTCCTCTTCATCAAGCTTGTAGTCTTCATCGTCGGAGTAGTCCTTCCTCTTCCTATTCCTCCTCCATATGGACGTGGGGCTGTACCCATCGAGTTCATCATCATCGTCGTCCATGGAGGAGCATTGGTAGGAGTCTCCCGAAGACATGGCTAAAAACCTGACAGGCAGAAACAGCAAAAGAAAGAATCGCTCGAGAACGCTCGGTGCGAGATTAGATCGACAGAGAGGGGTATATATTGAGGTTTTTGGGTCAAGGCGAAGCGTCGGGATCGAAAACGAGACGAAAAAGGACTCCGAGGTGGAAAAGGGATAGCCCCACGCGGCCAGGTACATGGGCCGCGTGGGCCCCTCTCTTTCTCCCTCGGGTCTCCGTTTCGTCCAGTTTTCTTGTCCCATACGATGATTTCCATAAAAATTGACCTCCGTAAAATTTTATGCAATTCCGAGAAACTTTCCAACACAAAGTTACCTTCTATTGATTTAGGGTTTCTGAACTGCACGGTTTCTCTCAATTACCTCTCCGGTGTTTGTAAATTCAACTCCTCCACCCTTCCGATGAAGCTCTTTCCTGCAATATAAGGTTTAAGGCGTTGTCCATTGACTACATGAGGTTTACCTTTCATGTCACCGTGAAGACGGATAGCTCCTGAACGGTACACCTCCTGTATCACTAATGGTCCCTGCCACTTTGAAGCTAGCTTCCCTGCAGAAAACTTGAAACGAGAGTTGTACAATAAAACTTGATCACCTACTTTGAATTCCTTTTTCTTAATTTTCTTGTCATGCCAAATCTTAACTTTTTCTTTAAACATCCTGGCACTTTCATAAGCTTCATTTCTCCATTCGTCAAGTAGGTTTAGGTCAAGAATTCTCTTTTCTCCCGCAGTTTTAAAATCAAAGTTCAGTTGTTTAATAGCCCATCTAGCTTTATGTTCTAGTTCAACAGGTAAGTGACAAGCTTTTCCATAAACCATTTTATAAGGAGACATTCCCATAGGATTTTTAAAAGCAGTTCTATAAGCCCACAAAGCATCATTAATCTTAATTGGCCAATCAGATCTAGACTTATTCACTGTCTTTTCCAAAATGAGTTTAATTTCCCTATTGCTTAATTCAACTTGCCCACTTGTTTGAGGATGATAAGGAGATGCAATTCTATGGTTAACATCATATTTTGCCAAAGTTTTTCTAAGAACACCATGCAAGAAATGAGAACCACCATCAGTAATTAAGAACCTAGGAACACCAAACCTGGGGAAAATGATGTCCTTGAGCATCTTCATTGCTGTGGCATGATCTGCACTTTTGGTTGGAATTGCTTCCACCCACTTTGTAACATAGTCAACTGCAACCAAAATGTGAGTATGCTTTGTCTTTGATTCTGGGAAAGGACCCATAAAGTCAAAACCCCACACATCAAATGGTTCAAGTGGCAATGAATAATTCATAGGCATTTCATTCCTCCTACCAATGTTTCCTACTCTTTGACATTTATCACAAGATTTAACATATTCAGCACAGTCCTTAAATAAAGTAGGCCAATAGAAACCAGATTGTAATACCTTTGCTCCTGTGCGATCTCCTGCATGATGCCCTCCATAGGGACTGTCATGACAATCTCTTATAATAGCCTGTTGTTCATGCTCAGGTACACAACGTCTAATAATACCATCCACACTTTTCTTATAGAGGAAAGGATCATCCCAAAAATAATGTCTAAGATCATAAAAGAATTTCTTTCTTTGTTGAGAAGTGAAGTGTGGAGGCAAAACTTTACCAACAATAAAATTTGCATAGTTGGCAAACCAAGGAGATGCAACTTTAGCACTAGAAACATTAACAATTGCAAGTTGTTCATTAACAAAGCTATCATTAATAGGAATAGGATCATCAGGTATGCTTTCCATCCTAGAGAGATGATCAGCAACTTGATTATCCTCCCCTTTCCTATCAACAATGTGTAAATCAAATTCTTGCAATAGAAGTACCCATCTTATTAGTCTAGGCTTAGCATCTTTCTTATTCATCAAGTATTTAATAGCAGAATGATCAGTATGTATTGTGACTTTTGAATCAGTAATATAAGGTCTAAACTTGTCACAAGCAAACAGTACTGCTAAAAATTCTTTCTCAGTTGTAGCATAATTCTTTTGAGCAGCATCAAGTGTTCTACTAGCATAATAAATAACATTCAGTTTCTTATCAACACGTTGGCCCAAAACAGCCCCAACTGCATAATCACTAGCATCACACATAATTTCAAAAGGCAAGTTCCAATCAGGAGGTTGAATAATGGGAGCAGTGATTAAAGCATTCTTCAAAATATTAAAGGACTCAATGCAATCATCATTAAAAGAGAAAGGAACATCCTTTTGCAGAAGATTGGTTAGAGGTTTTGATATTTTGGAGAAATCCTTAATGAACCTACGGTAAAAACCTGCATGCCCAAGAAAACTTCTTATACCTTTGAGGTCCCTTGGATATGGTAGTTTTTCAATAGCTTCAATCTTTGCTGGATCAACTTCTATTCCTTCTCCAGAAATCTTATGCCCAAGAACTATACCCTCAGTAACCATGAAGTGACACTTCTCCCAATTAAGAACCAAGTGTTGGTCTTCACAACGCTGTAAAACTTTGTTAAGGTTGAACAAGCAATTATCGAAGGAAGTACCATACACAGAAAAATCATCCATAAAAACCTCCATTATCTTTTCAATATAATCAGCAAATATAGCATTCATGCATCTTTGAAAAGTAGCAGGAGCATTACATAAACCGAATGGCATTCTCCTGTAAGCAAAAGTACCATATGGGCAAGTAAAAGTGGTCTTTTCTTGATCATCCTTATGGACAGGAATTTGCGAGAAACCTGAATAACCATCTAGATAGCAAAAGTGAGAGTGTTTAGACAACCTTTCTAGCATTTGATCAATAAATGGCAATGGATAATGATCTTTTCGAGTTGCTTTATTCAATTTTCTGAAATCAATAACCATCCTATAACCAACTACAGTACGTTGAGCCACAAGTTCATCCTTTTCATTTGGAACAACAGTCATTCCACCCTTTTTAGGAACACAATGAACAGGACTAACCCACTTACTGTCAGCTATAGGATAAATGATACCAGCTTCAATAAGTCTTATTACCTCTTTCCTTACCACTTCTTTCATTTTTGGATGGAGGCGGCGTTGAAAATCAACAACAGGTTTTGCATCTTCCTCCAGATTAATTTTATGCATACATAGAGCGGGGCTTATACCTTTAAGATCATCAAGAGAGTATCCAATGGCTGGTCGGTGAGCTTTTAGCACATCAAGTAATTTCTCTTCCTCTTCAGCTGAAAGGTTAGCACTAATAATGACAGGATATATGCTCTTCTCATCCAAATATGCATATTTCAGATTTGCAGGCAAAGGTTTCAATTCAAAACTAGGATCCCCTTTAGGTGGTGGTAGCACTCCTAAATTATCAGGTGGGATATGCAATTGTAATTGTGGTGGTTGTTGCCATAATATTTGTTCCAAAGCCTCTTTTTCCTCATCATTAAATGGTTCATCTTGATTAAGCATATAACGTTCTACAACATCAGTTGAAGCTACAGCTATATGAGCAAGAGTTTCAATTAAATTATTAGGAATTGGCTCTTTCTCAACATGTTTATCAGCAAATTTGGAAAAGTTAAATTCAAGTTTCTCACCAGCACATTTAATAAACACTTTCTCTTTAGGCAAATTAATTTCAGCACCAACAGTATGTAAGAAAGGTCTACCAAAAATGATAGGACAAAATGAATCTTGAGGACAACCAAGCACAATAAAATCAGCAGGGTATTTTATTTTGCCAATCAATACTTCAACATCTCTAACAATTCCAAATGGACTAATATAATCTTTATTAGCAAGTTGAATTGTCATACCTGTCTCTTCCATAACAATGGGATCAATATCAGGCTTGATCTCAAGATAAAGAGAATATGGAATGACACTAATACTTGCTCCAATATCACATAGACCATGATAACTTGAAGTCCCAATAGAGCATGATATAACAGGTTTCCCAACTTTGGCCGAATTACCTTTGATGACTTTGGTAGCATCTTCACATAGATAAACATCCACTGGGTCTTCTTCAGTTAGTAACAGCTTTAAGTAAATTCTCCTTAACTTGGTCTGGAAATGGAGGTGGTTCAACATACTCCTCAATTGTCACAGATGACATTGGTTCAACCTGTTTAATAACTTTAGGAACAACAATAGATTGTTTAACAGGTTCAACATAAACTTCAAATCCACTTTTTGGAACACATATATGATCAGCAAAACCTTTAGCTATTTCAATTATAACATAGGGATCAAGACCAAAAGTATCACTCAGATTTTTAAACAGAATAGAAGTAGAGAAATTCTCTACACATGAATATTCATAATCAAAATATGGCTCATTACCTTTATCAAGATCCCAGTGGCTAGTATTTTCAGAAATAGTCTCCAATAAATTCCATGCTTCTTCTTCAGTGTTATTAGTAAAACTTCCACCAGATGAATTATCCAGAATCTCCTTGTGCTTCATAGGTAGTCTCACATAAAAGTTTATCAATATAAGTTTCCTTGTAAGATCCTGACATGGATTCTTGCGAAGGAGTTCCTTTGACCTCCCCCAAGCTTGAGTAATACTCTCTCCCAGATGTGGCCAGAAATTGAATATATAGCAGCGGTTATCATAAGCTTCTTTAGGAGTAAAATATTTAAGAAAGAAAACCTTCCTCAAGATACTCCATTCATTCTGGACCTCTTTATCCAGAGACCTGTACCAATCACGAGCATTACCAGATAAAGACAAATACAATAGCTTCCTTTTTACCTAATCCTCTGAAATACCAGGTAGTCTGAACAAGCCACATATTTCCTCAATTATTTCCATGTGCTCGCGTGCCGACTTAGTTCCATCACCTGTAAATGTATTATTCATAACTCTTTTAACATGACCCATCAGAATTTTATATCCCACTTTAGGTATCTCAGGCACAGCAGTTTCAACCACCTTTGCAGTAGTGGCATAAGCACTTTCATATAGAGCAAGATGCAGCGAGGCACGATTCATAAATGCCATAGTAACAATGAGATAAACAGCTTTCAAGTTTCCTTACCAAACTTCTTACCAATAGCGCTACGCTCCCCGGCAACGGCGCCAGAAAAGTATCTTGATGGCTCCCAAGTGCAGGAGATCAATTGTAGTACCTTTCAATTAGAAAAGGTTGTCGAACCCACGAGGAGCTGAAGGTATTGGTTAGTAAGATTGATAAATAAAACAATAAAAGATGCAAGTGTTTTTTTTGGTATTTTCAGTTGTATAGTTGCAAGCAGATAACAGATAGTAGCAAGTGAAAGCTCTCAAAGAGAGAAAGCCCAATCCTCTTATGTGGCAAGAGGACAAGCTCAAGTGATGTGTAACTTATATGTGGCAACCGTTCCCGAGGGCGGCATGGATGATGCTAGGCATAGAGATTTATTAAACAACACGTTGAATATCTTGTCAAGTTTTAATCTTCTTTGGACGGAGCCATAATTAGGTATAGCTAAATAAATAAACTACAACCCCTTATGATGGATCATGTGGCCAAGTAAATGACTGCACAAGAATTATTAAGACATAAAGTCCCACCATAGCATTACACTCTAAGGTCCCCGATACTAATACCCTCATAATATAACTTCATGACTCGGTCTCAGGTTTACATGTCCTCCCAAGTCTCCCTCAATTCATTATACTACGGTGTTCTCCTATGAGCCCATATAGGTGAAGTGTTGTGCAGTCGACGTTCGCACAACACCATCATAGAATCACATAAAAAGATAAACTCTTGACAAAATACCAACACATGTCATATATAAATCAATGCCAATTCATCCTATGCCCTCAGGAACATACGGGAACTACTCACAACGTGCGAACATGATCATAATCAGTGGCATAAGTGGTACAACACAATCTGAAATTATAACTTCACCACCAAATAATGACAAGTACTCAATCACAAACATGAATAGTAGCACAAAACAAGTATCTAGGGTATAGCAACTCTCAAACTGCGAGGGGAACGGAGTGGATCACGGTGATGATGATGGTGATGGTGCTGGTCTTGATGGGGGTGATGATGTAGAGGCCTCCTCCCACGCCAAGGAGGAGAGGTGATGACGATGACGATGATTTCCCCCTTCTCCGGAGCTCCGGAGCAGCAGGATCTGACCCCCCTCGGAAGGGATCAGGAGTTTCGCCGCCGCCGCGACCTCGGATGGACTTGGAAAAATTAGGGCGTTACTTTTCGGGCGAGACGAAGGCGTCGATAAAAAGCCCCAGTCGAGGAGGTGCCCGAGGCCAGTTTGGCTGGTCCCACGCGGCCAGGTACATGGGCCGCGTGGGCCACCCCCATTTGGCCCTCGTGGCTCTCCTCTCTTCGGTCTTCTTCCCTCTGCCTTTCTCCCGACGAAAAACTGACGCAGTATTTTTCCTTTTATTATTTGAGGTCCTGCAGCTCCTGAAACATTAATGACAAGAAAAGGAGGTTTTCTGCCTCCCAGAAATTAAATACCAAAAATAGGGACTTTGTATGAAAGTCCCCAAAATCATCTAAAACATGTAGAAACAATCATATAATCATGCAAATAACATTCTAGTATGATACTAAAAGTTATATAAATGATGATATAAAATGCACGTATCATGCGGGCACGCGGGGGATGTCGCGATTTACCGTCGCCTAACTCCTGCCGTTGCCATAGAGGGGTATCCGATGTGTCGTTCTGTACTAGTGGCCGAGCGTCACGTGCTTGAAGAGCTCAAATACCTCAAGACCAAGGCATTCTTCGCTAACAAGCCTTCATCATCAACACCTACATCCACCCAAGCCCCTCCTCAAGGAACCACTAAAGTCCCTCCACGAGCTTCTACACCATCCACTCAAGCTACTCAACCTTTCAAGAAGGCACCTCCCTCAAGCAACACACCTCAAAGAGTGTCCACCGGCACAAGAGTATTGCAATGCTTCAAGTGTGGAGGACAAGGATACAAATCCTTTGAGAAAGTTATGATTGTCAACGACATGGGAGAATATGAGTCTATGAGTGAAGATGAGTACCATGCTTTGAACCAAGACACCGCAATGCAAAATGTTGAAGAAGACACCAATGACATCTATTGCGATGGTGATAACAACCCTTCATTGGTTGTGGCAAGAGCATTAACCGCCAATGTCCAAGTAGATGAAGACCAAAGATGCAACTTGTTTCAAACAAGGGCGGGAATCAATGGAAAATCTATCAAGGTCATCATCGATGGTGGAAGTTGCCACAACTTGGCTAGCAAAGAGCTTTGTGATAATCTCAACTTGAAGTTCAAGAAGCATCCGCATCCATACCATGTGCAATGGTTGAGCGATTCCGGATCCGTCAAGATCCAACACATGGTACAAGTGTCTTTCAAGATTGGAGCGTATGAAGATACGGTTGATTGTGATGTTGTGCCTATGTCAGTATGCCACTTGCTTCTTGGACGCCCATGGCAATATGACAAGGGTGCAATGCATGATGGACGGACCAATTACTATAGCTTCAAGAGCAACAACAAGAACTTTGTCCTCCGTCCCATGACACCAAGCCAAGTGATTGCCGACAACGCCCAGACTATAGCACGAGCACAACAAGAGAAAGCTTCTAGTGAGAAGAGTGGAGAGAGAGAGATCCACCAAAATGTGAGTGAGTCCCACAAGCCAAATGAGAGTACACATAACAAGAGGGTTCCACAAAGCATGTCTTTGATTGCCACCAAAAGAGAGATGAGAGAGTTGAGAGAAAACCCATCCACCCTCCACTATGTCCTCATATGCAAGGGAGAGGTTTCTTTAACTAACAACTTCACAAACCTTCCTCCGTCTTTGATGTCTCTTTTGCAGGAATTTGAAGACGTGTTTCCACAAGAAGTGCCACCGGGACTACCTCCTCTACGCGGCATTGAGCACCGCATCGACCTCATCCCCGGCGCCCCTCTACCGAACCGTGCCCCATACCGCACCAACCCCGAAGAAAACAGGGAAATCGAGCGTCAAATACAAGAACTTCTATCGATGGGACACATTCGAGAGAGCTTGAGTCTGTGTACCGTACCGGTCATTCTCGTCCCAAAGGCCGACAACACGCTTCGTCTATGCATGGATTGTCGCCCCATCAACGCCATCACCGTACGGTATCGCCATCCTATCCATCGCCTCGATGACATGTTGGATGAGCTTAGTGGTGCTTGCATCTTTTCCAAAATCGATCTTAAGAGTGGATACCACCAAATCCGAATGAGTGAAGGTGACGAATGGAAGACCGCTTTCAAAACTAAACTTGGCCTTTATGAATGGTTAGTCATGCCATTTGGTCTTTCCAATGCACCTTCCACATTTATGCGTCTTATGAACCATGTTTTGCGACCTTTCATTGGAAAATTTGTTGTGGTATACTTTGATGACATATTGATCTATAGCAAATCTTTGGATGAGCACACTTCTCATGTTGCTCAAGTTTTGTTGGCTCTTCGCAAGGAACGGCTTTATGCCAATCTTTCCAAATGCACCTTTGCAACTAACAAGCTTGTTTTCTTGGGCTTTGTTGTGTCATCCGAGGGAGTTGAAGTTGATGAAGCAAAAATCAACGCAATTCGCAATTGGCCATTTCCTATGTCTCTTGCCGAGTTGCGACGTTTCGTTGGGGCAAAGTAGTTTTATTGTGTTGTGTGCAAGTCCACGTCAACCACCAAATCATCTGACATTGCGTCGTGCCATATTTTTTGGTGTCGTTGACAACCTTCTGAAGCACTTTTGACTCCTACTGGATTGATAACCTTGGTAGATATCAAGGGAAAATTGCTGCTGCACTACATCATACCTTCCTGTTGGGGTCTCCCAACGAACGTGTGTTTTCACGTCATCAAGCACATTTTCTGGCGCCGTTACCGGGGAGTCAAGAGGCTACAGCAAGGGGAGTCTCACACTTCCAATCTCATTACTTTGTTTTTGTCTTGCTTAGTTTATTTTATTTTATCTTGTTTGCTTTTAAAAATCAAAAAACACAAAAAAATAATTTAAATTCTTGTATCTAGTTTATTTCGGTTTTCTAGCTTTACTTCTTGCTTCAATCATCATGTCTAGCTCTACTCGTTATGTTTTAACTCCTGAAGTTGAAGTTCGTTCCTTTAAGCAACAAGGTGGAGAATGTTTAAAAGATGCTTGGTATAGAATTAGTGATGCTCATCATAGATGTACTAGAAAGTATTCCACTACTATCCTTCTTAGGAATTTTTATGTTGGTATCACTAGTTGGTATAGCTATGTTTTAGACACTTTAACTGGAGGTAATTTTCTTGGTACTCCAGCGTTGGAAGAAAATAATATCATAGAAAGTTTGGTTGGAACTCCACCTATTAATGGCATTAAAATTGAAATTACTCTGGAAGATGTTATGAAAAAATTGGAGTCTATAGAAAAGAATTTGCAAAACATGGATAAGATTAATGGAATAGAGAAGTTGCTTGATAGTACTAGTAAATGTGATGAATCTCTGGGAAATATCAATAAAAGGATTACTGTTTTAGAAGCTAGTACTGTTAAAGATAATCAAATCTTTAGGATTGGCAAATTAGAGGAAGCTATTGATACTTTAAGTGCTACTTTTTCTTCCATTAAACTGAAAATGCTAGAAAGTCCAGTGGGTAGAGGACAAAGATTTATATATGTACCGAAAGGTCCAAAACCGAAATCTACACCACATGATGTTTTTGAATCTGAAAAGGTTTTTCGTGAACTTGCTAGTAAATCATGCATTGGTAACACATAATTGTTTAAATTTTCTTCTCAAGATCTCGACAAAAAAAGGCTTTTGAAAAACCCTCTGATAACAAGCTGCACTTTGGGGGAAGATTTTGATGATTTTGATGTTTCCACTCTTTATAATACTTGATTCATGCTTTGTGCCTAGCTAAAAGGCGTTAAAGAAAAGCGCTCATGGGAGGCAACCCATTTTATTTTCTGTTATTTTATTTTGTTGAATCAAGGAATTAGCGTACTTATGTAATAATTCCTTTGTATCTTTTATTTTTTGTTTTGTTGTGCCAAGAAGAGCCTCTAATAGCAAGATAGCACTAAAAGTTTAGTTTGCTGTCCAGAAACAGATTTTTGTGCTTCATGGTAAAAATTCGTGAAAAATCACGGAACAATATTTTAATCTGCAAATTTTTGTGCAGAAGCCTGAGCTTTTTACCTATCTTTAAGTTCTGCGTTTTCTGATTTGAGGGACGTAAGGGGCTCGAAAATTTCGTCTTCACAGACTGTTCTGGTTTTGACATATTCTGTCTAGTTTTGCATTCTCTCTTTTACAAGCGTTAAGTGAAATTCTTTAAAGGTGGAAGAGCTTCACATAAGGCTAGTAAACAGTAGCTAATGTTTAAAATGATGTTTATAATGTGTCTTTACAGAACCAAGTGAGATTATGATTTGATGCACTAACCCTCTAATGGAGTTTACTCTGAGTTTGGTGTGAATGAAGTTTTCAAGTATTAAGAGAGAAGGGTGATAAAATAGGATCAAGAAGAGTGAAGAGCTTAAGCGTCTAAATTTGGGGATGCCCAAGGCATCCCCTTCTTCATCGACAAATTATCAGGTCATCTCTAGTGAGACTATATTTTTATTTCTTCACATTTTAAGTGCTGTTCTTGGATCGTCTGCGTGTTTTATTTTCTGTTTGTTTATGTTTTGTTCTCTGGTCATAACTATTTGGACCCTAGCACTCTTGTTTGGGACAGAGACACGCTCCGCTTTTTCATTAGAATACTCCTATTCTTCACTTATACTTGTTGAGTATTCTTGTCTAACGCTGCTATGCTTCTAGCTCTTGTTTTTCATGTATCTCTTGTTCAGAGCTATTAGTTCTTTTGAAGAAAGTACTCTCTTGCTTCACTTATATTTGTTTGGAGAGTTGTTAAAAAATTTTGATTGGTGTTTGGTTGGAACAAAAAATGCTATGCATGTGGTAATGGTATAAAGAAAATGCTTACATAGTCTTGTAGATCATTTGTTTTGAGTAACTTGATACTTTTCAATTGTTTTGAGTTATCAAGTAAGTAATGTTTAAACTTGTGTATCATGTAAGTAAAGGCTCATTAGTGAAGAAGTACCGTTAAAGCTTGAAGTTATTTGATTTGTCATAATTGGTAGTTCCAAAGTCTAGACATTTTCTGTTAAAAGGATGCTTTGGTTAACAAGGAAGACAGTGTGGAGTCTTATAGTTTTTCTTATATGTTCATCATATGGTTCTTTTTATACCGGTTGACGTTATGTGTTTGCTTAAAATAACCTTGCTAGCCTAAATTCTATACTGAGAGGGAATGCTTCTCGTGCATCCAAAACCCTGAGGCAAAATCCATGCCATCTGTGTCCACCATACCTACCTATATGTGGTATTTTCTTGCCACTCCAAGTAAATTTGTCATGTGATATCTTTAAATTATTCAAAACTGTTACTACTTCTTATTTGTGTCTCTGTTTACCAGCTCATGAGGAAGTAGTAGATCATCTTTATTACACTTGTCAATCAGACTTTACTTCAGGCTAGCAGCTTACATCTGCTTATCTATAATTTTGCAAAAAGAGCTGGCAGTGGGGTGCCCAGCCCCCTTAATTTACAACTTTCATCGTAAGCTCTCCTCACATTTTGTTCCTGAGCATTCAGTCAAACATCTGCATGTGTAAACAAAGGAGAAAAGAGGAATTATCTGCTTGCTGTAGAAATAACGTTCCTCATGGGAGCCGCTCTTAAAAAGTCTGGTTAGCGGGGGTAATACTGTATTGTTTGCTACCATTCGTTGACCATTAACATGCACCTCTCAAAAAAATATTTTTACTCTCTATATGATTTCAAAAACTAAAAAGCTCTAGCACATGACATAATCCCTACTTCCCTCTGCGAAGGGACTTTCTTTTACTTTTATGTTGAGTCAGTTTTCCTACTCCTGTCTATTCTCCACAAGCAAACACTAGTGTCAACTTTGGAACAAGAATTGTTATATGTTAGCATATTGGACTAATTATGCTACGTTGTGTTGACAATATTCATGAGATAAATATGTTAAAAGTTGAAGCAAATGCTGAAACTTAAATATTCCTTTGTGTTGGTCAAAAACTTTTAATTCGAAAATGTTGCTTGGTGAGCTAACTTTTATGCAAATTCTCATAGCTCATGTCTCCAAAGTACTATCCATGAAAAGTTTTTTTTTACTTGTATGATATATTATGTTTACTCCTTGTTTACTTTTTAGCAACTATAGACAATTGTCTTGGATCACTTCATTCAGTTCATTTGCCTTACACTACTATTTGATCAAGATTATGTTGGTAGCATGTCACTCCAAAAATTATATTATTATCGTTTACCTACTCGAGGACGAGTAGGAACTAAGCTTGGGGATGCTGATACGTCTCAAACGTATCTATAATTTTTGATGTTTCATGCTTGTTTTATACATATTGCTACATGTTTTATATACACTTCATAGCATTTTTATGCATTTTCTGGGACTAACCTATTAACAAGATGCCACAGTGTCAGTTCCTGTTTTCTGCTGTTTTTCCGTTTCAGAAAAGCTAGTAAGGAAATATTCTCGGAATTGGACGAAAATCAACGGAGCCCAGTTTTTCACCGACACGAAGACGAAGTCCGAAGGGCGCATGAAGAAGCGGCCCAGGGGAGCTAGACACCACTAGGGCGCGACCCCCCTTGCTGGCGCGCCGAGGTGGTGTGTGGGGCCCTCGGCTGGCCCCACGCGCCTCCCTTTCGCCTATATATTGCCTCCATCCCGAAAACCCTAAATATCTGAGCATTATTCCACGAAAAGTTCCGTCGCCGTCGCCGTCGTCAACCTAGTTCGGGAGGGTTCTGAAGCTCCTCCCGGCACCCTGCCGGAGAGGGAGATCATCACCGGAGGGCTCTACATCACCATGCCCGCCTCCGGAGTGATGCGTGAGTAGTTCATCCTTGGACTACGGGTCCATAGCAGTAGCTAGATGGTTGTCTCTCCACTTTGTGCGATCATGTTTAGATCTTGTGAGCTGCCTAACATGATCAAGATCATCTTATTGTAATGCTACATGTTGTGTTTGCTGGGATCCGATGAATAGTGATGTTATGATCAAGTTGTTTATCAATCTATCTACTGTTTTATTTATGTTCTTGCATGCTCTCCGTTGCTAGTAGATGCTTTGGCCAAGTAGATGCTTGTGACTCCAAGAGGGAGTATTTATGCTCGATAGTGGGTTCATGCCTCCAGTAATCTGGGTGAGTGACAAGAACATCTAAGGTTGTGAATGTGGTGTTGCCAGTAGGGATAAAATAACTAATGCTTAGCTTAAGCGTACTGCTGTTAAGTCTAATGTGTTTGTTTACATTACACACTTTGCTCAATTCAATAATCTGTTGTTGGCAACTTAATACTAACAGGAGACACAGATGCTATCCCGGAAGTGGATTATTTAGGCATGGATGCAGCTGGTAAGCGGTCCATGTATTATGTTGTAATGCCCAATAAATACTACAATAAACTATCTTGTCATATATTGCATTGTCATGCGCTTGCTATTTGTCAATTGCCTAGTTGTAATTTGTTTACCCAACATGCATGTTATCTTTTATGGAGAGACAACACTAGTGAACTGTGGACCCCGGTCCATTCTTTTACACTGATAAAAACACCAACTGCAATCATCAGTTCTCTGTTACTTTGTGCATTTATTATTATTCCCCACACCATACGTTTAATCCTTTGTATTCAGCAAGCCGGGAAGATTGACAACCTTCCTGTTTCGTTGGGGCAAAGTAGTTATTATGTTGTGTGCAGGTCCACGTCAACCACCAAATCATCTGACATTGCGCCGTGCCATATTTTCTGGTGCCGTTGACAACCTTCTGAAGCACTTTTGACTCCTACTGGATTGATAACCTTGGTAGATATCAAGGGAAAATTGCTGCTGCACTACATCATACATTCCTCTTGGAGTCTCCCAACGAACGTGTGTTTTCACGTCATTAGTGTGCTACCTGGTTGGCCTCGCGACGAGCAAAATCAACCGAAAAGGAAACCAAAGAACTAGAAAGCTCACTAATCTCATCTAAGATTGGTTTCAGAACTGAACGATCATTAGATCGATCATTCCAGTGATGAACAAGGACTTCACAGTCCACCTCGAAGACCACTTGACCATAAGCTCTCTCAGTAGCAAAACTGACAGCATCTCTTAAAGCCAAAGCTTCGATGATCAGGGGATCAACAATTCCCCTATAAACTCTACCAGCCGCTCCACGAAAAGACTCAAAGTCTCTCGAAACCACACCTGTGGCTGCCAAACCTCTGTCACTGTTGATAGCACCATCAGAGTTTAGCTTGATCCAACCATCAGGAGCGTTTGACCATTTACACGCCGACCGTAGCTTTTTCTTCTGCATCTTCTCCCTCGGTAACTCAAGAGATTGCAGTGTATCAATGACCTCCTCCATGGTTTTCATCGGATTCAAGCCAACATCTCCATGGGTAATCTGATTTCTGGAGGTCCAAATCGAATACATCACAGTTGTGATAACTGCTCTTTCCTTCTCCGTGAACCTTGGATCACACAAAATATCTTTAGTCCACGTTGAGGGATGGAGTCTGGGTAATCTGACAAGGAAAAATTCTTTTGCTTTAGACCAGAACATTTGTGCATGACTACAGTCAATTAGAGCATGCATCAGAGTCTCGGATTCAGCTTTGCAAATTCCGCAAGTGCTACTGGCCATGACATGCCGCCGTGATAGAGTTCCATAGTCGGCAATATTCCACGAAGAACTCTCCACCAAAAGACTTGCACTCTAGGAAGAACAGAAAGCTTCCAAACTCGTTTCCAAATCTCAGCGTCGTTTTCAGAAGTTGATGCTCCATCACTCTCACCCATTTGTTCGGCTGGCTGCCCCTGAAGAATTAAGGATCTGTAGGCAGAGCGAACAGAGTAGATGCCATTTTTCTCTTTGGCCCAAGCAAGCCAATCATCTCCAACACTAGCACGCAAGGGAATTTTCAAAATTTCTTGTGCATCAGGCGCTAGAAACAGGCTCTGGATACGAGGAATATCGCACTGAAAATCTTCGGTGATTAGCTCACTCACCTTAGTTAGATTAGTGTCCTTCAACCGGCTGATTGGCCGCACTGTTCTGGTAGTCGGAATCCAGTTGTCATCCCAGATAGATACACTGTGTCCCGACCCACTCTTTTAACTAAGCCAAGTCTCAAGGCATCTCTTCCCGCCAAAATGGCTCGCCAAGTCCTTGACGCTGCCCTTGGAGCAGTAGCTTCCATGAAACTCTGGTTATGGCAATACCTATTTAGTAACACTTGTGAACAAAGTGAATTTGGTTTCGTCAATAGGCGCCAACCTTGCTTTCCAAGAAGAGCAACATTAAAAGAATGCATATCCCTAAAACCCGTACCACCATGGCATTTTGGGATAGCCAATTTCTCCCACGAGATCCAATGCATTGCTCTTTTGTCCAGATTTCCAGCCCACCAGAATTTTGCATTGATAGAGTTTAGTTTCTTGCAGGAACCCTTGGATAATAAGAAACAGCTCATACTATATGTGGATTTTGCTTGTATTACTAATTTGATCAAAGTCTCCTTTCCTGGATAGGCAAAATTCTTTTTAGCCCATCCATTAATTTTACCCTTTGAACTATCAGCTATATGTTCAAACGCTTCATCAGTCAATCTTCCCACAGCCGTTGGAAGACCCAAAACTTCTCACTGAACGCCTCAACTTGGATATTCAGATTGGCATTCACTGCATCTCTGTGAGGCTCCGGAGTACACGGAGTAAAGAAAATAGAACTCTTTTCTTTGTTAACTCTTTGGCCTGTAGCCGCATCATAAATTTGCAGGATATCATCTAGTGTTCTTGCACTTGCAGCATTTGCATTAATGAAAATCAGACTATCATCCACAAATAGGAGGTGAGAGATCCAAGGAGATCTATTACAAACTCTCACTCCCCTGTCCACAAAACCAACACTATAGTGATGTAATAGTGCAGTCAAACCTTCTCCACAGAATAAGAAAAGGTAGGGTGATATAGGGTCTCCCTGTATGGTTCCACGTGAAGGAGAAAAGGGCTCTAGCAATCCACCATTCACTTTTACAGAAAATCTGACAGTAGATACACAACACATAATCAGCTGAACCAAATTGTTGGGAAAACCAAGTTTCACATCATAGCTTCCAGAAAAGGCCACTCGACACGGTCATAAGCTTTCATCATGTCTAATTTTATAGCACACTGACCATTCTTGCCTTTCTTTTTCCTCTTCATTGAGTGAATGCACTCAAAAGCCACTAGGGCATTATCTGTTATCAAATGCCCTGGAACAAAGGCGCTTTGTTCGTGGCTAATAGTTTCCTCTAGAACCGGCCTCATTCTATTCGCGATCGTCTTAGTCCCAATTTTATATAGAACATTGCATAATGAGATCGGTCTGAACTGTTTAATGGACTGGGGATTTCTCACCTTAGGAATAAGAGTGATGGATGTCTCATTGAGAGACAAAGGCAACTCCCCACCATTAAGAAAGCTCCACTGCTTCACACAAACTTTGTCCCAGTAGATACCAGTGCCTCTGGAAACCGGCAGCGAAACAATCGACCGCAGGGGCCTTTGAAGGATGCATTTGGAAGAGAGCTTTCCGAATTTCTTCATCCGTAAACTCTGCACCAAGCATAACCTGATCTTCCTGACTGACTTTTTGCTGAACAAGATTAATGAGACCACCGATTAGGTGCTCCCTCTGAAGTGTATAAGTCAGTATAGAAGTTCTGAACTTCCTCTCGGATATCTTCTGCACTTTCACAGACAGAGCCATCATCCCGATGCAGGGAGGAGATAGTATTTATTCTCTTCCTCTGTGAAGCACACACATGGAAATAAGCAGTGTCTCGGTCCCCTGATTTCAGCCAATTAACCCGAGACCTTTGCTTTATCCAAATTTCTTCTTGAAACAAAACTTCACTAATTCTTTCCATCAATCTTTTTTCTAAGCTTGAAGGGCCACGGCCAACCGACTTGTTCCGTTCCCTCTCCAACTCCTTCCTAAGATTTGCCAACTTCCTCTTAAAATTGCCGAAAGTGGCAGTACCCATGACTCTAGACCAGTTTGCATGGATTTAATGGATTTTGCAAAACCATCTAGGCTGTACCTTTGTCTGCATTCTGCCACAGGTCACAAACTATTTTGTCATAATCAGCATGTGTTTGCCACACATTTTCATACCGAAAGCCCCTTCTCACAGGTGACCTATGCTGCATATGTTTAACCATCTCCATCATGATCATACAGTGATCCGAGTGAACTACACTTAAATGCTTCACTCTAACCACTTGGAACAGTTGACGGAAGTCCTCATTCCCAACAGCCCTATCGAGACGTGCCTTAATATTTGCAACACTATCTCGTCGGTTATCCCACGTGAAAGAAAAACCAGAGAAACCCAGATCTTGTAAATCACAGTCCTCAATCGCCTCTCTGAATGCCCTCATCTACCATTCTTCTCGATCATGCTCACTGAAATGTTCTGTACTATACATGGTTTCATTGAAGTCCCAATACATAGCCAGGGAAGATTTTGGAGCCCATGCAGACGTCTCATCGTCCACGTAAAATGTCTTTGTTCCCTTCTTGGATCACCATAGATACCCGTAAACCGCCAATTGGGAACAACCCATCCTTACACTGAATCAAGGCATCAATATGATGCTTATCAAAGCCCTTCAGATCAACAGACACCGCTGACGACCAGAAGATACCAATTCCTCCACCGAGGGCCACACTATCAACAGCAAAACCCCCTGCAAAGCCAAGGGTGCTGACCAATTTCTCTACTCTCTTTGCACTAATTTTTGTTTCCATCACAAAGAGCAGAGCGGGATCTAATTGCTTCACGAAGCCGCGAAGCTCACGAACTGCCATGGAGTTCCCAAGCCCCTGGCAGTTCAAACTGGCGCAATTCATTGTTCCCGGCGCGGCTGGTGCCCAGTCGTCGCCGATGAACTGTTCTTGTCTAGTACACGCTTCTTCTTCGGCTCTGTAGTCAGACCCTCTTTTTTTCTCTTTGTTCTGCTTCCTCCCTCTTATTCCCGGTGATAGTTGGATCATACATTATAAGATCCTTTGAGTGCTGCCCAAGAGCACTCTGAGTCTCCAACGGTATCACAGGGGTCAAGTTCAATTTGTGGTAAACCTGAGTTGGTCTACCCCTCGAGCACCGCGGTGTCCACCACGTCCCCTGTCACCCTGACCATAAGGTCCTCTCGGGAGCTGACTGGCAGGAGCTGCGGCCACATCATCAAGGTGTTCATCAATCCACTCTTCTTTCTCATAAAACTCATTGCAATAATCATAACCTCCTTCTGCAAAAGGGGGGCCTCCTTTCTTCTTTCTGTCATTAGGAGCTCTCAGATTTAGGCCCCATGGCAGATTACCATCAGCATCTCTTTCCCCCGGCGTTGGGCACCTCGAGTCAGAGTGTCCTAGCAGCCCACAGGAGATGCAAAAATATGGCAGGAATTTATACTGGATAGCATACCAGAAACTTTTGTCTAGGTTTTGTCTAGGCGTTTAGAATCCAGACCAAACCAACGCATCAAAGGATCTTTCACCTTGATGAACACTCTTGCACGCATGTACTGCGCACTAACCAACCCATCTTTATTCATGTCTAGTTTGACAAACTCACCCACTCTCCTGGCAATCTTTTCTCCCCACACATCATTGAGTTTGTTGTACGGGAGATCCAGCACTCGCACCCAAATCAACAATTTATCGAATTTCAACTCAGATGGGCGACTTCGGAGATCAAAATTCTCCAGAACCACAACACACTTTGACACCGTCCATGGTGACCTTTCCTAGATCCGATCCCGATCACGTTCCAAACCCAGCTCGGCGATGAACAAATTAGGTCCACCGTCGCGGAAGACTAAACCCTTAGGGTTACCCATGCGGGACGAAGGGCACTTGATATTGTATTGATATGAAAAACTTTTGGTTCCGACACAAATATCTTCCCCGCGATCGCCCACACAGGTTTACCTGGACCATCTTCATCATCATCCACTAATTTGTCCGACTCCGCGGCCGTTAGCTTTAGATCCTTCATCATCTCTTCAACAAAAGCTCTCCCTTTAGATCCGTTTCCATCTTCCTGGTTCGCCCCATCATGGGCGTCCCCCTTGTTACCAGCTGACGCCGGCATCGCCTTCGATGCCATACTTGACAGGCTCTTCCTTAGACCCGACGTGGAGAAACGCCGAGCAGCACCTTGCGGACTGGCGGCGAGCGGCGGCCGCCACAGATGTCACTCGGAAACCCTAATCGCCTCCCAGGGAGACGAAGCGTTATTTCCGGGACTCAATTTGTCTGAAAGAACCTGAAGTGCGTATGTGTAAATCTAGAAAGTTCAGAAGCGTTGGTCTTTATTCGGAAAAGGACGGCGTGGCTTCGGATATAGGCTTATCGTGATGGACTTATCGATCCCCAATCACAAATGACGCACCATAGTTTAAAAAACCGGACCGGTGATCAAACTGGCGGGGGTCTCGGTTCGCGGTTCACCGGTTAGACCACCGGTTTGCTCGGTTCATTTACCGGTTTTTAAAAATAAAGTAATGAAGACATATTAATAATCTGCTTGAAAAAAATGAATGTATTTAATTCGTGCGTGTAGTTTCCAGTCACGAACTTGTCTCGGCCCAGTTGGCTTGCCTAGTCGCGCTGCGTAGGGGCACTGCGGGAGGTTGCGACTTCGATTCTCGCCCACGCATCAAATTTTTCTCATGTGTACAGGGAGCTTCGGTTGGACCGGCGGCTTGTTAGGCCCCGGTTTACTCAAAAACCGCCGGTTTGACCGCGGTTTGAGCGATTTTTCCCGTTTCGCCAGCGGGGGCGGTTCAGTGCGCTTAACGGACCGGAGAAGGCTCTGGTTCTGGGTTTTTTTCGGTTCAACCGGCGATCCGGTCCGGTTTTTAAAACTATGCGACACACGCGCTATCGATTCGATCCCCCATCGTCCTCTCCCCGTCGCTCCCACGCCGCCGTCGCTGCTCTCCTGGCCTCCTGCGCGGCTGCGCCGCCATCCCTCCTGCGCGGGAGCCGCGCCGACGCTTCTCCTGGGCGTTCTGCGCCGCTCCTGCGTTGGCCCTCCTCCGCCGCCGTCGCCCCTCCTTCGTCGCGCACCCTCTCTCATGCGCTGCCGTCGCGTCCGGGGACCCCGAGCTCCTCTCCACCTCGCCGCGCATCCTCTCGGCTTCTCTCCTGCATGTTCATCTTCGCGGCCTCACGGGTACCCGTCGGGTCCCCCGTACCCGGCGGGTGGCGGATTGGTGGAAATATATACCCGGCGGCGGGTATGGGGCGGGTGGCGGGGCGGGGAGAAGGTATGGGGGTGCTAAACCCGCACCCGAACCCGGCGGGTGCCATCCGTACCTATACCTCGCTTGTAGCGAGTCGAAGCCACCAGCTCGCTCGCACAATTCCTGCGCCCATGTACGACACCTCCACATGGGCCGGCCCACATGTGGTCTATTTTTTTCTTATTCTCTTTTCCCTTTTTTTCATATTTATTATCTTTATATTTGTTGTTTTATTTATTTTTCGTTCTTTTTTCCCATGTTTAGTTTTCCTTTTTTGTTTTAAATATGAAATATTTGAAATCTGTTTTTTATTTAAAACATTTTACAAAATCTGAATCATATTTAACATTTTCAAAATATGAACCAGTTTAAAAATGATCATTCTTCAAAATTGAAACCATTTAAAAATAATGATTTCTAAATATGAACCATATCTAAAAACTAAAATTTGCGTAAACAAAAAATAAGAGTGAACCGAAAATACCGGTGAATCGAAAATAATATTGAACCGAAAAGGACCTAAATTCGGGTGAACAAAAATAATAGTGAACAAAAATACCGGTAAACCGAAAATAATAGTGAATTATTTTATATAAATGGACATTTTTTAATTTAAACATGTTTTAAATCTTAACATTCTCAAAAAAATAAAGGACATAACGAAAAAATAAAAGAAAAAACAAAAAAGAAACAAAAACAAATCCAAAAGGAGAAGAAAAAACGAAAAAATAGTCCGAATGGGCGGGCCATATGAAAGTTTACTGCGGGATAAGCGGTGCACTAGCTCGCAACGAGCGATATATAGTGCTCGCGGACCTGGGAGGAGGGGGAGCTCTTATATCCCGCTTTCAGGCAACGCACGCCGCCTGAAGATTGGACTACTGGGCCAGCCCCTTTAATGGGCGTTCTTAATTTAATTCGAGCTTCACATTTTTTTTCTTTGTTTTCCTTTTCCTGTTTATTGTCATTTATTTATCTATTTCGAAAATCGTTTAGATTTTAAAAATATTTTAAGATTTGAAGTTTTTCAAAATATGAACATTTTTTAGTTAAAAATTGTTTTAGATTTGAACATTTTTAAATATATAACATTTTTTTAATTTGAACTATTTTGAAATCTGAACTTTTTGAATTTTTTCCAATTATGAACATTGTTTTTTTGAATATACACATTTTTAAATCTGATTTTTGTAATTTAATATTTTCCAATTCTTGAATTTTTTGAAATCTGAATATTTGTGAGTTTGAACATTTTTGGAATCCGAAATTTTTCGAAATATAAATATTTGTTGAAATCATAAAAAGGTAAGAAAAAGAAAAACAGAAAAGGAAAAGAAAACGAAAAAGGAGACAAAACGCTTGATGGGCGTGATCAGCGCCTCCCTTTTGGCGGCGCGAGCATACCATGCTGCTGATGGGCGATACATAGGGTTTACCCGGAGGACGCAACAGAGGCCGGCACCCTGGGCCCAGGAAAATTAGGCCCCCATAGGTACGTGATATGAAGTAGTTGGCCGGGGCCCCATAGAAAATTAGCACTCATAAGCGCAGCAAAAAGGCCTTAGCAGGCTAGGTAGTCCAGTAGGTATACGCCAGGGCCGGGCCTTTTTTCGTCTTTTTTTTTTTGCGAAAGGGCTTTTTTTATGCTGGACGCATAGATTCAGAACGGAGCGATTTGGAGTAGTCGTAGTAGTTCATGACTAGCAACGGCCGTTCCGTGGGTACCACTAGCAAAAGGGTTACCTTTAGAAAGATCACTTTTTCTGCGCATGCGAGCTGACAGGACGCCACGTGTTGACTGCACGGAGAAAGCAAATCTCGTCACGGCACGTAACGCGCTGGTCGCGGTCGCGCGCAGGGCGAAGCCCCTTGGAAGCAGGTGGCGCTGGTGGTCCTCGCGCGCGTGGATGTACAAGGCCCCGATCGATTGCTTGCTTTGCTTGTACAATCCTGATAGCTTGCTTGGTTTTTTTTTTTTTTTTTTGACACATCCAACACCCTCATATAATCACCAAACATTCACATACAAAGTACATAGATCGAAGAAAACGAAGAACACCCATACGAGGAGGAAGATCCAGAGCCAGCATCGCGAGCCGCAGCTCCGCCGGCGACGAAGACGAAGGCCAGCAAGCCACCTTGCCACTGCCTGGGCAACTTTTCGACCCTTGAGAGACGCCTCCAAGCCTGCCCGCCGCACCGCGACGAACTTGTTGTCGATGAACACGCAGGGAGACGCCCCCCTGGCACCGCTTCCCTTCTTCACCTCGGCCACCAACGGATCCGTCACTGGAGGAGGCTGGAGAACCCGAGCAGCCCTGGACAAGCACCGCAGCTCCAGCGCCGCCGCACCGCAGCAGCTGGAGGAGAAGGCCGCGCACGGCGGATCCAAGGATCCGCGAGCACGGCGAGGACGACGCCCGTGCAAGGAAGCTCCACCGGAGCTCCACCGCCGGAGAGGAAGGACGCCGCCGCCAAAACACCACCGACCGCACCACCGCCTCCACAGCGCCGCCGGAGGCAACCCACACACCCCTACTCTATAAACACGAGGATATCCGGGGATCCCCCACCCACCCGCCGCCGGAGCGGACGGGGGGAGAGAGATCCCAACGGATCTGCGACGGCGAGAGCGCGGCGGCAGGCGATTCCAGAAAATCGCCCTCTCTGCACTGTAGTGAGGAGGGAGGGGAAAGTGCGACCCTGTGTCCATCGTTTGTACGAGTCCTGCCGGTAAGCCCCGCGTGTACGTACGGCGTGTACGTCGGACCGGCCGGCCGGGATGTACAGAGCCGTTGAACATATGTACAGAAGTTGCTCTTTTCTTCTCTTTTGCATGAGCTGCTCCTGCCCGCACGGTACGGGAATTAAAACGAATTGATATTGTACAGTGCAATGCACACAAATAGGTTATACAACGTTGTACAACTACACAAATCAACTTGTACAACTAAAAAGACACATATTGTACAACTAACAGGTTGTACAACTACACGTACACAGATTGTACAACTAAATAAAACATATTGTACAACTAGACAGACATAGTTTGTACAGACACATGTTGTACAACTAAACATATACGTATTGTACAACTAGACAGACACATGTTGTACAGACACAGATTGTACAACTACATAACATATGTTATACAACTAGACAGACACAGATTGTACAGACACAGATTGTACAACTATACATGCATATGTTGTACAACTACGCGGACACAGTTTGTACAGACACAGGTTGTACAACTACACAGACACAGGTTGTACAACTATGCATAACAGGTTGTACAAAAAAAAAGTTCGTCGAAACCTATCAACATGGGATCTAGTTTTGAAGATCTCGACGCGAGGAGTTCAAAAGTGAAAACGGTTCGTAATTTAGATAAGCGGTTCTCAAGATATTTCATTTTAAAAATTCGATTTAGAAAAATAAAAGGGAAAAAGCTGTCCTCCCACCTCATTATCTCTTCTCTCTCATCATACAAAAGTATAGAAAAACAGGAAGTACAAAATACAAAGAAGTTGGAGTACAATTACACATAACAGATTGTACAATTATACATAACCGGAAGTACAAAAAAAAGTTCGTCGAAACCTATCAACATGGGATCTAGTTTTGAAGATCTCGACACGAGGAGATCAAAAGTGAAAACGGTTCGTAATTTGGATAAACGGTTCTCAAGATAATTCATTTTTTAAAAACGAATCTCAAAATAAATGCACATACAACCCTCCGCACGGAGAAGCAGAAATCCCACCAAAACTCTCTCGTGCTGCCACTTGTCACATATTTAAGCACACATGGGATACCGCGTGAAGGGAGAAGCTGACACTTGTCATCACGCCACGGTTCGCTGGGTTCCCTTCGCAAAGGGAACCTTTTTTCTAGTGATTTCCCCGTTCCGTTTGTGCCGATCTGGCCATGACCTAGCATCATCAGATTAATCCAAATTCGTTTTGGTGGATGAGCTCGTTGATTACATGTCTAACTTGGATATTGGTAATGGAGATCAATGGTTGATTGATTCTTAAAGTCAAGGAGGTCTACCGTACCCCTACCCTTCTCGAGAGGGACTCTTGAATTCATATTTATTCAACAAACGCCGGCGACAGTGAATTACCAAGATCTGGTAGTCCACACGGGACCAAGAAACAGAGATATGATTATCTATGCGGACTGGATCAAACGCCAAGTTACCTGTGCTGTGCAGGCCATTAAGTCAACGCATGAAACAGCAGGTGAGGCTTCACCCTCCTAAAATTTAGGTCAATCTGCCGTCGACATGCGTAAAACCAAGGATAGCAAGACGTCAGATCAATCAAACAACGAGATACGCATCCGCTGCCGCTATAGCTAGCTAACTACTGAATCCGTAGACTCAACTATTTTACTGTCTCCTCTTTTCTTTTGCATGCGTGACGGCATGATGCAGACAACCAAAATAAAATTAAGCTGGCTATGATCGAGATTTTGCATTCATGGCCAGCATATACGGGACGTGTTTGGTTGCCCACTGAGGGTTAGGAACGCACTGTTGCATGTGATTTTCGGCCCGTTTGGTTAGCTGTCCCGTTCCGCGAGCCTGCATGTGCACAGAATTTAAAGCACTCTGGGGCAGGCCTCAGCTGTCTGACCGTTGTTCTTCTCGACATCACCGCTGCTGTTACTAGGCTGTGCTTGGTGTATGAGTTTTTCAACCTTCGCCGGTGAACCGCCACCATGCCGCGCCATTGTTCTTCTCGCCACGCTTTATGGTGTCACATTTGTGATGGTGTGAGGTAAGTTCACCATGTAGCAAAGAGGTGAGAGCACTGGAAACACAAATACAAACCAAACATCGTGCTCAAAAATCTTGCACCCAGCTGAAGGAGCATGGCTAGAACATTGTTGACAACCAAACTACATGCACAACATGACCCAACTCGCGTTTTTTCAGGGCCAGACCCTAGGAAGCCACGGATATAAAGTGTCCAAAATTCATGCGAGCAGCATGCCCATGGTGAACGTATGTGCCTAGCTAGTACATGCATACAACGCGTAATATAACAGCATGCGTATGTCACGATCCCTGGTTCAACTATCTGGTGGCCTCTCTCAGGTAGACGATGAACGTGTAGGTGACGCTAGATCTGATCAAAATCTTTTGATGGCAACACGCAATGAACTTGCCGGATATATGTTCCCAGATCTGGTTTTGGTAACTGCAATTCAATCTGACTACAAACGCTGTCATCACTGTGAAATTTGCGTAAACCTAATATTTTATTGTTATATTACGCTGACCCTCATGGTTATATAAAGAGGTAAAAGGAGGGAGATAGACTTGGAGTACAAGTAGATCTAGGAGTCCTAGTCTAATACTAACTCGTATATTTACTCTAACATTCCCCCTCAGTCGTAGCGGGAGTGAAACGAACGATTGCGACTGGATTTAAAGTCTTGTCTTTCGTCGTCTTCTCCCCTCCATCATCATCAACTGCGTTTCTGATGGTTTCTCCTCTCTTCCCTCCCGCAGTCACAGCGGAAGTGGCGTGGACGCAAGTGACGACACGAACGTTGTTAACTGGAGTTGTTGCCGATGTGTTTCTGTAGACGTTGGCCTTGATGTCGATGTCGAGTTAGCCGATCTTGATGTAGCCATGGTCGAGGTAGTCGTGGTCGATGTAGTACTCGTCGTAGTCGTTGTACCGGCAATGCCGGAGGCGCAAAAAATTGCGTGATTTTTTTTATGACGGAGCTGCATTTGTGTTTTTTTATCACGACGTTTTGCACCCTTGAGGGTACCGTTGAAGCCGACGTTTCGCACCTTGAGAGGTACCGTCGGGGGCATCTTGCAGATGTCAGAGGACGCGGTCATAAGGGAGTCCACCAGTTTTGCCAAGACTGGAGGAAACTCACCGAGCACACAACAGTTTTGCCAGAACCATGTGCGCGGTTGTAGGGGCTTTCACAATAGTGATGTCGTTTTCTTCTTCTAAACAGTCTTCTCCGTCGGACACGGTCAATGCCGTCGTCGGTCTTGTGGGCATCTTGCAGTAGTACTGTCAGAGGACGTGTGTCCATCTTTGTGGACGAGGTTGTAGCGGCGACGGCGGTGTGTTGACGAGATTGTCGATGAAGACCACGTTGATGTATACCTTGACGACGATGTGTCGGCGGTGTAGCAGCAGGCTTGATGTGGTACGTCGCTTGAAGGCGTCCCTCGTGGCGATGATAGTGTTGACAACTTGCTGCCGGATATCAGAGAAGTCGATGAGGATCCACACCGGCCTGCCTGTGGTTGACGTCGCTTCTCGTGGATGTCCTAGCTTGGCGTAGTCGTACAACAATTTGTTCGGCTTGGTGTAGTTCCGGCTTGACGCGGTGCAGATTGCTCGTCCTTCCGTGATAGACGTCGGATGTGTACTTGCGCGGCGGTGCATGTAGTCGATGGAGCAGCTGGTCGCCTCGAGTCCTCGTGCAGTTACTGCTAGTGGAAGATGCCTGTGTAGATGCATATATACATACGGCATACCTGTCGTCCATGGAACTAGAGGCTGGCCCGTGCGTGTATGTGCTCTGCACGTGATTGCAAGTGGAGCTGTGGAGATGCAAAACCACGTCATCTTGTTGGCGTTGCTGGTGGAGCCGGCTTGGAGAGACATTATTTTACTACCTATATGAAAGACGAGCGAAACAGCGAGCTCTCAGGACTCCTGATACTGTTCATCTACAGTGTTGACCAGTGTTCTACAATGATTTCGATCCACACCGTCCGGCGCCGATCCAACGGTCCGCACAGCTTGCTCGTGCTGTTTTTGCAAGAAAACCCCTCCCAAAACCAGATATTATCCCGCAGTTCAGATTGTCTTTTAAGTTATTGCAACCTTTCAAGTCTCTGGCCTCATGTCAACTCGCACAGCAGGCCCACGGTTTCCTGGGTGGGCCCCATGGTCCTTCTTGGGCCTGGTGGTCAAGTACTTCGCGTATTGTTTCTTCATGTTTTTTATTCCACTTTATTGTACCTGTAATCTGCATAAAAAAGACAGAAACAATATATCTGCTAAAACCAATGTCAGTTCTGACAGCTTTATTTCTAAGAAATCCGTACAACATCCTAAATAAAGTGATCGAAATTAGATATATTTGGAAAGTATCAGTTATTTTCAGGAAACCGACACGTGACTGAACTACCCGAGTCTATTTTGAAGCCGACGGTGCTAAATTAACATGTGTTATAAGCATGCGTGTATTGCTTCGATGGCAAAAACCTAGTCCGACCTGTGTGTGCCAGAACCGTCTCTAATAATCAGTTCGGTATGAGCGGTGTGATGCGTATTACACCTTTTGTCCCTATAAATACGTGGCATTTAAACTTACTTAAAAATTTGCATTATAGTACCGTTGAGTCTTGGCCTCCACTGAGCGGGCCAAAATATGAACTGTTTTGCCTTATGTGCACACGTAGCGCTAATTAAGAGGAACTGAGGAAATATCCGGAAATTAGCTACAGTTTTTTCCTATGAATCCAACTGCTCGGCGACAACCATACGGTACGCTGTGTGAATCGAAACAAAGCAGTGTCGAGTGTTGTGCATTCCCCAGATCTGGCTAAATGCTCGTTCAGGCACCTGTCATATCCTAGCTTGGTGCAGAAAATTAAGCCGCTTTTTGACCAGTACCACCTCCTGCCGGCGCGCCGCTCTGCTCCTTCTCTCTGTCCCTCGCTGCCGGTGTGTGCGTCGCCGTCAGCTAGCTGGAAACGAGACGATACGTCGGAGCAACCGCGTCGCCGGCCGCGTGCTGAGCCGAGTTGAGCGATCGAGCCGACGAGCTGCCAACAGGATGGAGACGTGGACTCGTCGACATCAAATTCCTATGCCTTCCTTTTTCGTTTTTTCGCACCTGGCCGACTGGCCGGCCCCTACTCGATCGACCGGTCAAATCACAAGCCGATCGACCGATCATCTATGGTCTCACTCATCCATCTCGATCCATCGGTCTTCAGGCCGGCCAGCTGCTGCGACAACACGATTATTCCATCGATGTAAATTAGCAGCTAACTATTCATCCATGCATGCATGCATGCATGCAGTGATTCTTCTGCTTCGATCGGCGCATCGTCAGCTTGTGTCAATCAACTGTTACGGCGCACACCGCCTAGCTAATTTTTTTTAAAATATACATTTTTTTAAATAAATTCAAGAAATAATACGCATTTTGAGAAATTTTTAAAAATAATACACACTCGTCCACGGCGTAGCCGATAGGCACTGATCGGCCACGGCGTAGCCAATAGGCTGGTCGGCTGACGGCAGGTCGCTGGTCGAGACCTGCTCAGCCACGGCGCTGCCGATAGGCCCGCTCGGTTACGGCATAGCCGACGGGCTGATCACACGAGCCAGCTAACTAGTTTTCGTCGTGCGAGCAACGCATGCATGCATGACAGAGCTACGCATGAGATCGATCCGTCTCGCGAGCTAGCTGCCACCGCGCAACGCATGCATGCATGAGAGAGCTACGCATGAGATCGATCGATCAATCCGTCTCGCGAGCTAGCTGCCATCGCGCGACGCATGCATGCATGAGAGAGCTACGCATGAGATCGATCGATCCGTCTCGCGAGCTAGCTGCCACCGCGCGAGCTAGCTGCCATCGCGCATGTACACGGATCGATCCGTTCCTGGGACTTATCGGCTACGCCGTGGCCGACGGGCTAGTCGGCATTCGCCCAATCTGGTCCAGCCATTTATCGGCTACAGTGGCGGATCCAGCCCAGAGTGATGCCCCGGGCCACCTTCATACAAACAGTGCCAAACAGTGTGATGCAGTGCTGCTACGTGTCGACGGAAGCCTACCCCGCCGCTGTCGCGCCCTAGGCCATGGCCCCGGCTGCCCGGGGTGTAGATCCACCCCTGATCGGCTATGTCGTGGGCGATAAGTGCTGGTCGGCTATGCCGTGGCCGATAGGACCTGCTCGGCCATGGCACAGACGAGGATGTATTATTTTTGGAATTTTCTCAAAAGGCGTATTATTTCATGAATTTATTAAAATAAATGTATTATTTTAAAAAAATTAGCCCACCGCCTAAGCATGCATGCATGATGCATGGTTCGGGATATAGTACGTGGCACCACCTCTTTCACACGTACACATATTTATCCCTGGGAGCTGGAACTATATGCTGGGTGAGTGGGGCCGCATGCACGGAGAATCGCTAGTCGACCGGCGGCGATGGCTACATCCTCCTCTAGGACAACCGATGCGCGCGATCCAGTACGGACACATGAGACTAATCTATTTTACTATCTCAATAGTGCAAAGTATTATAGAGATAGACTCATTTATTAGTTTGTAAACTTATTTTATTTTGAAAAAACGCTATGCGATACTCCCTCCGTCGTATCAAAATATAAGATGTTTTACCATTTTTGAACCAACATGTATCTAGACATGTTCATGTGCAAGATTCATGTACATGTTTAGATACCTGTGGATCCAAATATGTTAAAACATATTATATTTTGATGCGGAAGGAGTAGTTATTACCACTATCAATCTTTTTTTCATATAATAGTATGACATCTCACCAATATGCCTAGTTGATATTGCATGAGAATGCATGTTAATATGTCCGTTACTCCCACTATGGCTAGTTTAAATTCTCCCCCGTGATGGTATATCTTAGCACAATTTATATGTATTTTGCTCATGTGTCATAGCAGTTAATAAAAAGAGAGATTGGGGTTATATATTAACTAACATACAACATGCACGTTGACATTGGCAAAAAAAAAGTTGTTAGCCCAATAACAACTATGTATGAACGACAGATCATTAAAGTCAGATACAACCATTGAGAAACAATACATTGTGGTGGTTGTTTTTTAAGCTACACCATTTTCTAGGTTAAAACGCTAAACACCAATGCATTGGAGAAGGCCTAGAATTCTCACAATGCAAATTTGTGAAAGGACAAGGATGGGGGTGAATAGGCGATTAAAACTTTTCCGATTTAGACTTGATAATTGCGGAATAAAACTAGATGTTTAAATTAACAAGCCAACAACCTAAATACTAGGCTCACCTATGTGCACCAACAACTTATGTTAAGCAAGACAAGTAACAAGGTGATAGCAATATAGAATACACTACTAGAAAACTAGCTATAGGTGGATCATCATTCTGTGGCGCACCTTTTTTCGGTGCGCCACAAAAGTTTATCAGTGGCGCATCCCCTGTGGTGCGCCACAGATATCTGTGGCGCATGAGAAGTTAATGCGCCACTGAATATGGCATTTCTGTGGCGCATGCAAGCTCATGCGCCACAGAAATATCGTAGGCCCCACCACCCACGTTTGAATTCGAGGCCCACCACCCATTTCTGTGGCGCATGGGTCTGGATGCGCCACAGAAACCAGCATTTCTGTGGCGCATCCAAGTCCATGCGCCACAGAATTCAGGTGGGCCCCGCCCCCAATGATTGGGTGGATGAAATTTCTGTGGCGCATAGATCTGGGTGCGCCGCAGAAATGCTTGTTTCTGTGGCGCACCAAGACTTATGCGCCACAGAAAATACAGATTCTGTGGCGCATGGGGTTGCACGCGCCACAGAATCAGTGTTCCAGATCTACAAAAGGCAGCATCCCCTACCTACCACCCCCATTGTGGCCTTCTCCCTTCCCCCACACAACTCGTCCTCCTCCCTCCCATCCCATTTTGCCCATACTTTTCTCCATTTCTTGTAGTTAAACCTACTTTGTTTGATAGATAATTGGTGAGGGCTTGGGGAGAGCCTCCATATACACTCTCCTCCTCTCCCAATACATCTTATCTTTTTCTCCTATTTTCTCTCCAACACCACACACTCTCTCTCATCGACCACGGTCACGTCTCGGGGAATCCAAAGGCGTAGGTTGAGACCCCAATAGCAGAGTGTGTAGTACGGGCAAGACAATTTTCCCCACGAAGGTGACTCGAGGGTTTATATCGAACTCTCGGGGAATCAGTAGTGGAAGCTTTACCTCCTTATCCTTCCCTTGGAAACCTGCAAACAAAGATAAATTGTTTTGTGCCCTCAACCTCACCAAGTGGTTGTCAAGCACAAGGTGTGAGTAAGTTATGAATACAAAACAATAAATAAAATATGCAATGATGATAAATAAATATGCAAGGATGATGGAAACAATAATAAATGATATTTTTGGGTTTTATATGATGAATGAAAGATGCAAAAGTATTTTTGTATTTTCGGATTTAATTATGGCTGAAAATGAAAAGTGGATGAAAGTTGTTTCTTATGATTAAAAATGGACCGGGGTTCATGGTTTCACAAATGCACTCTCTCTTTAATGATGTGGTGGACAATGGAACACAAAAGTTAACATATGAGATTGCAACAAAGTTTCATGACAAGTTATAATCATATGGGCATCACGTCCTAACATAGAGATCTTTTGGTTATTAATCTCTCTTATACTCCACTAAGATGCGAACTAAATCATAACACCTTAGTATTAAGATAAATCAGAGCATAGCAATAAGTTTCATGACATGAAGTTGAAATAAGAACATGCTAGATCTAGTCATGGAGTAGTGGCATGGTCACACCCACATCTCCGGTAGCAAGGTATTTCTTTTTATCCCTAGTGAGGCAACAAAGTAAGGTAAAATACCCAAGTGGATCGCGGAACTTTCTCTCACGTTCACCGCACTAGCCACCCCCCGTTACTCCATCTAATGCACACGTTCCCCCTCACACGCTCTCATAAACATGCTTGATCATAACAAGTAAACAAGAACGGGGTACATAATATGCATCTACTTTCATAACTGAAGTAAAACAATTGCAATCTCACACATATATTAACTCATAAAGATCCACCACAAAGGTATTACATAGATGACCGTAATCATGTTCGGCAGCTCATACGGTGCTAATTAGTGAAGCACAAGAGAGAGAGATACATAAGTTACTTCCACAAACCCATAGTCCAGGGGTGGACTACTCCCTCTTCATCATGGAGTCGATGGAGATGTCGTTGGAGGAGGTGGAGACCTCTCCGGCAGCGCCCCGCCGGAGTTTTCCCCCTCCAATCTGCAGCTCCTGATCTCTGTTTCGGTGTTTCTGTGTTTGTGCGGCGCTCTCTCCGAAGAGCCTCGGGGACTATTTTTATAGTCGGTTTTAGGTCAAGACGAGTCGTGGAAAAGATCGACGGCAACGGAGCGTCGAGGGCCAAGATGGTGGGTCCCACGCGGCTACAGTACCTGGCCGCGTGGGCCCCCTCTTTTGGTCCTCGGACCTCCGTTTGTTTGCTTCCTTCGCTCCCAGGTCTTCTTCCTTCCAAAATATTGCGCCTGTATTTTTCCATAATTTTTGGACGTCGTTTGGGTCCCTGAAACATAAAAGGAAGAAATAGGGTTTTCTGCCTGCGCAGGGTTAATTCCAGAAAAATAGGGGAACTTGTGAATTATTCCCAAAATCATTATAAATCAATAATATAACCCTTATATGATGCAAATATGATGGGAATATGAATAAAATAATGCAAAGTTCATGTATGCATTTTACATGCATCAGCATCCCCAAGCTTAACCCATGCTCGTCCTCGAGTATGAAGGTGATAAAACTAACATGGACTTTGCATTTCAATATTATCAATGAATATCAAAGATGATTACTATTGCTACATAGAGTCAAATGGTTCATTCTTAATAAGATGTAACAATATGCAAGATAGTTTATGAAGTGATATCAAATATTCAATGTAAGGATGTTCAATGATAATTCACAAAGTGTAACATAAATGAAAAAGTACTATGGACTTCAAGTATGCATAATGATAAGTAAGAACATCCTATAATGGTCATAGAGTGTAGATGGAAATCTGAATATAAAAGGTGGACACTTTGAAAGATATAATGAGTAGAGGTAAACATGAATAAGTTTCATCTAACTTCTCTACTTAAGTTAATGATTGTAATATGGTACTCCTTGGTGTCAAGCTCTCATTGCCCCTATCATAGCATCTTGAATGATTAAGTTTAAAGTGAAAGCAAATATGAGTAATGTGCTTGACAAAGTATGGTTGAAAGTCTCATGCCCCTTGAATACGAGTACCTACACCATGTGCTACTCAACTCGGAAAACAAAGCAAGTTCAATTTAAATATCATTGTAAGTAAAATAGTATCATCAAGAGCGTCAACTGGGGTACCTCTTGTCCCAGGATATGGAACAAGCCCATATCCAAACAACAAGACAAACAGACAATGAACAATCTCAGCACTCTTTTATTTACCACTTGTGTAGCTTTTTATTTGATGTGCATCACGAATGTTCACTATGGTACGCTGTAAATTTCCACCATGATGATGCATGGCTTAGATTAGCGGCCCAGGCGTCTCTCTAACCATTATACAAACTCATTTAAACTTACTCCATTTCACCTTTTATTTCACCATGATAAGCATCCATAAACAAAAGTGCATGACATCAACTAGATATAATGAAGTGCAATGTTGAAAGCGTTCCATGTGATACACATTTCTGCTAACTCCAACCAAGACTTTGTCAAGCTCATAACATCATAATTTTAATCACAATGGGTCATGTTTATTAGTGCAATAAAATAAAGTGTGCATCAAGTTCGTGAGAGCTATATAACCAACTTTTCCCATAACAATCAACAACATAAGCATTTTAATTCAGAGGTATAAATGATACAAAATAACATGGTAAACATACTCGGAATAGCATAAAGCTAATAGGTAGATATGGTGGACTCACTGGAAAAACTTTGGTTGAAGGTGTTGGAAACAAGTTTTTGCTTGTTGGAATTTTTGGGCTAGCAAGAGGGAGAAAGTTGACCGTCTAAATGCATGCATGAGTGTCCATAGAACTAACTAATTCATGTTAAACAAAGTAAAGTAACATTCAGCATCAAAACATGAATAAAAGATAGCTCTTGATAAAACACTTGCAAATTATTACTCATTAACAAGCTCATGAATCATGCAACTATATGTATCTTTTAAAATCAACTCAAACATCCCTTTTCCCAATCTTATAATGGCATCCAACATATTTCAACCCATATTCCAGTAGCTCTCTCATATATAAATGATATGTGGTGGTCTCAAAAATAAAAATCAAACAAACAAAAAACAAAAAGACGCTCCAAGTTTATACGATAAAGTGCATTGATCGAAAAACAGAAGTTAGACGTGTGCAAACCGAGAGTGTTTGGTCCAGTGGGTTGTCTTCACATCCCCAAGCTTATGGTTTCACCATCCTTAGATACTCTTGGTGCATCTCCTCTAATCCCTGTGAAAAAACTTCAAAACACCGTTTCTCCCATTTCTTTTCTGTGGGGTGACATTAGTAGTGATAAACAAATAGGTTTCTTGCTGCATATAATCCTTAGACAAAAATTTATATGAATGTCCAGTAAGTGTATAATGTTGTATGCCTACTCATAAACTCAATTGGATCAAAAAGATTCAAGTTAAAAGTTCTAAGCATGCATCAAACAAAATGGGACAGAATCTGTCCAGAAAAACAGCAGCAGCAAAACGTATTTTTCTACCCTACTTAACTTTGTCAAAAATTCTGAAAAATTCATGCATACAGAGGATGAAAAGTTGCTTCTACAGTTAAATATCAGCTCATTCGGAGTTACAGAATAGGAATTAAAAATCAAACCGTGCACAGATTCGTGCTGGAATAATATCTCCGAATGCTATAAGCAACTTTTTCAAACCAAAATGGGTAAAACTTGGCACTTTATTAAAAATTCCAGAAACAAAACTATAAACAAAGTCTCTTGTTACAGCAAGAGGACACAAAGAAAATCAAAATAAAAACAACCGGGTTGCCTCCCGTAAAGCGCTTTCTTTATAGCCATATAGCTAGGCTTCTTACTTGATAGTTATAGTGGACGAAGCTCATGAGGGAGCTTGAACTTTGGTGTGCCCCTCTTCCTTGGGAAGTGTTCCATGCATTTCTTGTGTGGAAACTGAAACTTCACATTCCCTTCTTTTGAATCAATGATAGCACCTGTGGTACGAAGAAAAGGTCTTCCAAGAATAATTGGACTAGAGGTTTTATTCCCCATATCCATGATTAGAAAATCAACAGGCACAAATGTCATATGTAACTCTACCATAACATCACTTACTCTTCCTAAAGCATGTTTAATGGAATCATCAGCAAGTGCAAGTTCAATAGAGCATTTTTCAAGATTCTTTAATTCAAGTACTTCATATAGTTCTTTAGATAAAACTGAGACACTAGATCCTAGATCTAATATAGCATGGTGTGTCTCTTTTCCAATGGTTACTAGTACTTTGGGAATCCATACATCCCCAAGCTTAGGTGGTATCATAGCTTCTTGTTGTACCTAGCAATCTTTTCTTTTAAGACATGATTAGCAATATAAGAACCAAAACCAGCTTGGTTAGCATTAAAGAAGGATCACTTGCAAATTTTTGTAAGATAGATATTAATTCATGCAAGCTACAATTTCTAAGTCAAGCAATGGTTCCTTGACTTCACTAAGCATTTTAACTTCTCAACTTTCTTTTCTAACTCAATCAACAAAGAGATTCATCATGTTCAGTTTCTTTCTTCTTTTAAACCAACAAGTTGAGACATAAATGGCAACAAATATTCAGGATAGTTTAATAATTCATTAAGAGTTTCCTCCAAAGTAAGAGGAACATTTTCAGCAATATTAATAGAATTCATTCCAACCACAGGTGGTGCTTGTGGTTTCCCTGCAGACATACTCAATAAAGTGGCTTGGTTATCAGCTAGTTTTGACAAGGCTTTGTCTAGTCCTGCAGTTTGGAGTTGTAAGCCTTTAATATCAGAACTAATAGAAGCAACAGACTTATTCAACTCTTGTATCATGGTATTATGACTAGCAACTTGTTCCATAAGAATTTTATTAGCCTCAAAATTATCATTACGTGGTGGTATAGGCTTCCAATTATTATTACTAGCATTAGGATATGGAATAGATGGACGGTTGTTGGGAACATATGGGGGTTTATTATAAGTTATAATTGTTATTACCATACCCATTATTACCATAGTTCCTAATGAAGTTGACATCAATATTTTCAGGATTATTACCAACTAGTTCTTGCAAAGGCACATTTTCAATATTTTGTTTATTAATGAAAGCAAGAATAGTGTCCATTTTAGATGACAAATCATTTGTTTCTTCTATGGAGTTTACTTTCTTAGATGAAGTAGGTGCTCTATCAGTGTGCCATTGACTATAGTTTTGCAAAATGCTCTCCAATATGTTTTTAGCTTCACTACAGTTTTTCCCATAAAAGCACCTCCAGCAGCAGAATCAAGAATATTTCTAGACATGTAATTTAGACCATTGTAAAAGAGTGTAATATGGTCCATTCATTAACCCCATGTGATGGACAAGTTCTAAGCATAAGTTTAATCCTATCCCAAGCCATGGCAACATGTTCATTTTCATTTTGCCTAAAAGAAAGAATATTGTTTCTATTTTGCAAAATTTTAACAGGAGGATAGTATTTCTTAATGAAAGCTTCTTTTAGATCATCCCAAGTTTTAATGCTATCAATAGGTAATGAATGCAACCACTCTTTAGCTTTTCCTCTAAGTGAGAAAGGAAATAACTTCAGTTTTAGAACATCACTTTCCACATTTTTAAATTTTTGCATGTCACATATTTCAACAAAATCATGAAGATGCATAGAGGCATCCTCCATAGCACTACCGCCAAATTGTTCCCTAGTTATCAAGTTCAACAAACTAGGACTTACTTCATAACTATCAGCTTTATCTCAGGTGTGGCAATGGGCCTAGCAATAAATTGATCATTTGGAGTGTTTGTGTAGTCACACAACTTAGTTCTTCTCCCATTTTGCAAGTTTTTATGTTTTTTTAATTTTTTATGCAAAACTGAAAATAAATATGCAAGACAATAACAAAACAAAATAAAATGGTTTGCAAGGTAAAGATGGATAAGATGGTGCTCACGTAGGTGCAACCTCCCCAAGCTTAGGTGTTTGCACAAGTTGGTGATGAAGTTGACTTGTTGTGAGATACCCTTGGATAAAACTTTCAGCAATGATTCCCCGGCAACGGCGCCAGAAAATATGTCTTGATAGCCCTCAAAGGCGTAGGTTGAGACCCAATAGCAGAGTGTGTAGTACGGGCAAGACAATTTTCCCCACGAAGGTGACTCGAGGGTTTATATCGAACTCTCGGGGAATCAGTAGTGGAAGCTTTACCTCCTTATCCTTCCCTTGGAAACCTGCAAACAAAGATAAATTGTTTTGTGCCCTCAACCTCACCAAGTGGTTGTCAAGCACAAGGTGTGAGTAAGTTACGAATACAAAACAATAAATAAAATATGCAATGATGATAAATAAATATGCAAGGATGATGGAAACAATGATAAATGATATTTTTGGGTTTTATATGATGAATGAAAGATGCAAAAGTATTTTTGTATTTTCGGATTTAATTATGGCTGAAAATGAAAAGTGGATGAAAGTTGTTGGAAAGTTGTTTCTTATGATTAAAAATGGACCGGGGTTCATGGTTTCACAAATGCACTCTCTCTTTAATGATGTGGTGGACAATGGAACACAAAAGTTAACATATGAGATTGCAACAAAGTTTCATGACAAGTTATAATCATATGGGCATCACGTCCTAACATAGAGATCTTTTGGTTATTAATCTCTCTTATACTCCACTAAGATGCGAACTAAATCATAACACCTTAGTATTAAGATAAATCAGAGCATAGCAATAAGTTTCATGACATGAAGTTGAAATAAGAACATGCTAGATCTAGTCATGGAGTAGTGGCATGGTCACACCCACATCTCCGGTAGCAAGGTATTTCTTTTTATCCCTAGTGGGCAACAAAGTAAGGTAAAATACCCAAGTGGATCGCGAACTTTCTCTCACGTTCACCGCACTAGCCACCCCCCGTTACTCCATCTAATGCACACGTTCCCCCTCACACGCTCTCATAAACATGCTTGATCATAACAAGTAAACAAGAACGGGGTACATAATATGCATCTACTTTCATAACTGAAGTAAAACAATTGCAATCTCACACATATATTAACTCATAAAGATCCACCACAAAGGTATTACATAGATGACCGTAATCATGTTCGGCAGCTCATACGGTGCTAATTAGTGAAGCACAAGAGAGAGAGATACATAAGTTACTTCCACAAACCCATAGTCCAGGGGTGGACTACTCCCTCTTCATCATGGAGTCGATGGAGATGTCGTTGGAGGAGGTGGAGACCTCTCCGGCAGCGCCCCGCCGGAGTTTTCCCCCTCTAATCTGCAGCTCCTGATCTCTGTTTCGGTGTTTCTGTGTTTGTGCGGCGCTCTCCTCCGAAGAGCCTCGGGGACTATTTTTATAGTCGATTTTAGGTCAAGACGGAGTCGTGGGCGAAAAGATCGACGGCAACGGAGCGTCGAGGGCCAAGATGGTGGGTCCCACGCGGCTACAGTACCTGGCCGCGTGGGCCCCCTCTTTTGGTCCTCGGACCTCCGTTTGTTTGCTTCCTTCGCTCCCAGGTCTTCTTCCTTCCAAAATATTGACGCCTGTATTTTTCCATAATTTTTGGACGTCGTTTGGGTCCCTGAAACATAAAAGGAAAGAAATAGGGTTTTCTGCCTGCGCAGGGTTAATTCCAGAAAAATAGGGGAACTTGTGAATTATTCCCAAAATTATTATAAATCAATAATATAACCCTTATATGATGCAAATATGATGGGAATATGAATAAAATAATGCAAAGTTCATGTATGCATTTTACATGCATCAATGTGTGATTCGTTTCTCGTTTCTGCTCTATGTATACCGTGTAGGCAACCATGATCGTCAACATGAGCTCCGATCGAATCAGTAGATACAAGGAAGAAGCGAAGGCGGAAATGATTCGGTGCAACATCACGAGGTCTGTTTTCCACGACTTGGAGTACTGGAAGGTCCTCAAGACGCCACATAGCCTCGATATGATGCACATCACGAAGAATGTCACTGAGAGTCTGCTTGGCACTCTTTCCATCATGCCAAAAAAGGCCAAGGATGGGACGAGAGCAAGATACGATCTGAAATGGCTTGGCGTCAGGAAAGATCTTCAGGCACCCGATAGTGATGACGACGATGATGATGATGATGATCAGACGGAAGGGACTCAAGGTCGCCGCAAAAGGGTAAAAAAAAAGGTGGTGCTTCCCGCTACCTGCTTCACTATGAGTCCGGAGGAGCTCGAGCAGTTTTACAGGTGCCTCCTAGGAGTCAAATTTCCTCACGGTTACGCGGGGAAGATCAGCAGATATCTGGACGCAACGAATAAGAGGTTCAGTGGGATGAAGTCTCACGATTGTCACGTGCTGATGACGCAGATACTTCCCATTGCGATCCGAGGGATAATGGACGAGCACGTCCGAGATACGTTGCTTGCCCTTTGCAACTTTTTCGACGTCATCAACAGGAAGTCGATCGGCGTGAAGCAGCTCGACAGGCTACAGGAAGAGATCGTGCTGATACTATGCGAGCTCGAGATTTACTTCCCGCCCGCACTCTTTGATATCTGCATGCATCTCCTTCTCCATGTCGTTGATGACATCAGGCAGCTCGGGCCGACGTTCCTGCACTACATGATGCCGTTCGAAAGGCAGAACGGTGTCATGAAAGGATATGTTCGCAACAGGGCCCGTCCAGACGCAAGCATGGCCAAGGGCTTTCTAACCTACGAGTGCATCTCCTTTTGCCAGAATTATCTAAGCACCGAGAACCAGGATGTTGGTCTGCCCACCAGGAAGCACCTCGGCAGGCTCGATGGATATGGTCACCGCGAGGGCTACCGCTCACTCTTTGTCGGCGTTCATGGTCGAAAAGAAGACTTCGACAGGGCTCACCGGGTCACGCTACAACACTTACAATTGATCGAACCTTGGGTGGAAGAGCACAAAATCTTAATCGAGCAGAATTACGTCGACCTGGGCCGACCGAGGAAGAAGGGAGACGTAACCAGAGAGCACAACTCCACCTTCACGCGTTGGTTCAAGAAAAGGCAACTTATTGAAGCAAAGAGCAAAACGCCATCTACACAAGATGAAAAAAAATCATATTCTCCTTATCACAGGGCCCCGGGCACAACGTAAGGACCTATCAGTCATACGACATCAGCGGTTTCAGATTCAGCACCGAGGAAAAGGACAGGATTAGCGAATTTCAAAACTCAGGAGTAACTATGCTATCCTACGTCGATGACGAGGCTACTGTCAAGGAAAGATTCTTCGGAAGGATCGAGGAGATATGGGAGCTCAACTACTGTGGAGAGTCGGTGCCAATGTTCCGTGTGAGATGGGCCAAGGACGTCGTCAAAGAAGGCCGGTATTTCACCACCATGGTAATACACGATGCCAAATCGAAGAACGCCTCCGCGAAAAATGAGCCATGGGTACTCGCTAGCCAAGTTGAGCAATGCTTCTTCATTACTGACCCCTCAAAGCCTAGCCGTGTTGTCGTGAGGAGGGGCAAGAGGAGCATCATCGGAATGGAAGGAGACGCCAACGAGGAAGACTTGGACAAGAACGGCGATCCGAAGATCGAGGAGGAATTCGACAAGTACTTCGACATGCCAACTACTAGCAAACACACAAGGAAGACCTCCCTACCTACTAAAGGTTTTCCGTTCATGCGAAGAAATCTCAAGGTGCCCGGCTTAAAGTATTCAACCGCCAAGAAGGGAAAGAAGAGAAGCTAGATCGGAACCGGCCGCCGGGACGAAGAAGACTTTTTTTGTGTATTAATTTGTGTGTATATGTGTGAGACAAGCATATATATATGTATATCATGAATAAAATATTGGTCTACTAACAATTGTGTGTATATTCGTCTTTTCTTTAAAATGTGTGTATGTTCTTTCTTTAAATATAACCAAAAATGTTTTTTTTAAGAATAACAAATGTGTGTAGTGTTCCACTAAATTCTGTGGCGCATCCAGATAATTCTGTGGCGCACCCAGGCTGGGATGCGCCACAGAATCTCAAATTTCTGTGGCGCACCCAGTAGGTAATGCGCCACATAATTTGTCTGCCCCACTTACATGTGGGGCCCACCCCGCGCCGATCTCTCTCTTCAAAAAATCCCCAAATTCAAAGAGGAGGACGCGCTCTCGACCTGCACCGCGCGCTCCGGCCGCCCTCTCGCCGTCGACCTGCACCGCGCGCACCGCGCTCTCCCCGTTCTCTCGCCGTCGACGCCTGCTCCGGCCACCCTCGCCGTCGACGCCTGCACCTCCACCCCACCCGCAACCGCCGCGTTCGAGGAGGACGCGCCCGAGGCCTCGACGCCGTCCCCTTCCTCTTCGCCTCTGCGACCCCGCCCTCCTCCAGCCCCTCGCCAGGTACCCCCACCAGCGTTGCCCCGCCCCAACTCTCTCGCCAGCCCCTCCCTCCTCCAGCTCCCTCGCCAGCCCCTGTGCAGCCGTGCTCGCCAGGTGTTTGTGTTAATGCCTAGCTAGGTGTTGTTTGCTGCTGCTAATTGCTGCTTTTGCTGCTAGTTGCTGCTAAGTGCATACATGCCTAGGTGTTGTTTGTTGCTAGTAGAAATGTGAGTATATAGGTTAGTTGCTAGGTTAGTTGCTAGGTTAGTGCTAGGTTAGTGTTAGTTGCTGCTAGGTTAGTGTTAGGTTAGTTGCTAGGTTAGTGTTAGTTGTTGCTAGGTTAGTGTTAGGTTAGTACATGAAAATTAATAAGAAACTAATTTAAACATACTTCAAACTTGATTTAAATAGGCTGATAAGATGGAGTAGATTTAAACATGTTGCTGCAACTAAATTGTTGTGCCTAACTTAGTAATTTTTTTTGGTTGTACAGGTGCAGAGGTGCTTGTGTGTGCTAGGCAAGAAGACGTCCTTGGAATCGAGATTTGTGAAATATTTGCAGGTACCCCGAGAGGCCCTTGGAAGAGGTGCTTGTGTGTGCTTGTGTGTGCTTGTGCGTGCTTGTGTTCTGTGCTACCATGACCATTGTGTCGTGGTTGTTTGTGCTCCGACCATCGTGTCGTGGAGATGCCGGCCGGAGATGTGGACATTTTTGTGAAATGTTTGCAGGTACCCCGAGAGGCCCTTGAGATTGCCGGAACGTCGATTAACTTCCGTTCCGGTAAATTCGGCTACTCCATATGTCCCTTTTTTAGCAAAGGTCATGCCGAAATTTTTCGTGAATTTTGGCATGACTTTGCTAAAAAAGGGACATATGGGGTATTGCGACTAATGCATGGGCCGGGGTATCTTAGTACTAAATTAAGTGATTTATTTTTATATTTGATGTACTAACCTTTTGCCTCTTTTTATTAATGCAGTGCAAACATGTCGGAAGCTGGCCCTTCTAAGCACATGAGCGTCCAAGAAGAAGCTAGAGAGGCCAACAAGTCGTTCTGGCAGCTGTCCCAGGAGATGGAGGAGGCGGAGGCCGCCAGAGCTGCTAGTGGTGGCGACCGTGCCGACGATGAGCAAGAGGATGACGCCGAAGCCACCGATGGAGCTGCTAGTGGCGGCCATGAGGATGACACCACCACCGATGGCGGCGACCACTCGGATGGCGGTGGTGGCAGTAACCCGACCGCTCCGAAGCAGAAGAAGCCAAAGAGGGATCGGACACCGCAAGCGCTCGGCAACGTCACGGAGGTGTTCACTGAGGTCACGCCAAGTGGCCAACCAGTGGAGCCTAAGCATCTTGCCAAAGGGTTCGGCATGCAACTAGGGTGCATCCTTCGTGAAAGCGTGTCGATCAACACGAAGGACCTCAGAAGCAAGGACAATGAGGCTTTGGTCGTACACCTCCTCCAGAAGCTTCACCAACGATACACGTTCCCGGAGCCGTTCAACAAAAAGGTGGACAGTTTAGCCATCACGAAGATGAGCACCGCCTTGAGCAGCTGGAAATCCCGGGTGATGAAGAAGATCGATAAGGGTCAGAGCTGGGAGGAGATAAGGGTCAAAGAGCCGATGCTCGACCAAGAAGAGTTCGAGGCATTCAAGTTGTCCTTGGAAACTGAGGAGGCTAAAAATGGACCGCCTGGGGGAAGCAAATGCGGGAACTGAACATAGGTAACCACCATTTGGGAAGCGGCGGTTACCGAGGAAAACAGCACATTTGGGACAAGGAGGATGCCGAGGTTGCAAAGATGGGCAAAGAGAACATGTGGCACAAAATCACGGACGAGCAAGTTAGGAACTTTGTCCGGTCCCGCTACTATCTCAAGAAGGAGACGGGGGAATTCGTCACCGACGATGACGATGTGAGGGCATTCGAGAAAGTGCTGGTAAGGAATTTAATTACCGCGGATATCTCAAAGTCCATTGTGTTGATCTAATTAGATAACGAAGTCATATTTCTAAATGGGTTCACCTAAATTTCCTTTGTCTGCACAGGAGAAAGAGTTGAAGGCTGACGATGAGGCCGGCCCGTCGTCCCAGGGGTCGACGGAGCCGTGGGACACGACCTTCAACAGGGCGATGAATGTTTACAAGGAAAGGGACAAGTCGGCGCCGCCGACGTCAGCTGGCCGTGTGTCCGGCTTTGGTACGAGCATGAAGTTCCTCCAGTACTACAGCACGGACACCGAGACGAGAAAGGAGAGGAGGAAGTCGAGTAAGGATAAAGAGGTGGTGGAGCTAAAGAAGAAGGTGGAGTCACTAGAGCAGGAGAAAGTGGACTCCACCACGGTGGACAAGTTAGTGGAGGAGAAGATCCGGGCGATGTTACTCCCTGGGTTGATGGAGGGGTTAGCTGCCTGGAACGCGGGAGGTCAACAGGGGCCGATACACGTGCCCAGCTTCGTCGGCAGCACCTCCAGCCATAACGTGTCGCCGGACCTGGTGACCCCGCCGCCCAACACCGCGGCGCAGCAGCCGCTCCATTTGGTCCCACCGGCGCCCCCTACCGCGGAAGATACCGAGGCGCTGCCGGTGGCGGCGGTGATCAATGATAATGCACACGAGCGGCCGGAGAATGATAGGCCGGCCGCCGGCACCGGCGCCCTTGTCTCGACAATTGCCGATCTCAACGCCATCACCAAGGTAACTAATTAATTAGTTAGTCCGCGACATCTTCTATAACTATATATGCCTTTGTTGACTGCCATCTCATGATCGATGCCCAACATGTGTTGACTCCCAGGACATGCCTTGCATACTCCTGGATACGGTGGGGGCCGGCGGCGAGTTAAAGGAAGTCGCAGAGGGCACTCTCATACAACCTTTGACCCGCGATATGCACAACGTTAGAATGAGCGAGGCCGTGATGAGGGTCAGGGTGACTGCGGTAGTGCCCGAGTTTCGTTACATCGACGCCCCCATGCAACCTCCGGGAGCCGATGAATACATGGTCCTTGGAGAATGCCCCAAGTGGGTCCTCGAATGGCCGAAGACCCAGATACGTCTTGGGGGGGGGGGGGGGGTCAGGCGCACCACCGGCGCCACCTCGAAGCGCAGGACCCCTATCGTTCGGCCCTCGACGAGGCCGCCACGAAAACTTGTTGTGAAGGAACCGGCGCCAGAAGCAGCCGTCGCCACCACGTAGAAGGAAACGCCGGTCGTCGCCACCACCCGGAAGGAGCCGCCGGTCGTCGCCGCCACCAACCGACACAAACAACTGTTGGGGACATCTGAACCGCAACCGTCCAAAGACAAAGACGTTGCACCTCAACTTGGTGGCAACAACGACGATGATGACGATAATATCGACGTTGATGGCTTCATCAACACTGGCGCCGCCCAAGATTTGTTCATGCCGGATGTACGTATGGATGAGGAACCGTTCCGCGCTCACCACGGTCAACCTGCTCGTCCCAGTACATGCACGCAGTGCCTGACCTTCCATGGTTTATCTCAAGACACGCCTCCGGAGGCCGGAATTCAGTCTCAACCGGCTAACGTTTTCAGCCCTGGCACAATCTTCAAGTCCGTTAAGGAGGGAGTGCAATCCCCAGAGATGAAGAAGAAGCAGCACAGGAAGAGAAGTAGGTCAGGCACCTCTGCAAGCCAAACCAGCTCCTAAGACTATCTGGGGTCATGAAGACATGGTACCACCCCGTGCGGATGGCTTGACCCGACTTCATGAAGCTGGTAAACCGATACTGCCTCCGGATCTGCTACACCTCGCAGGAGGACCCATGCACACTTTGCATGGAATTATCTTGACGCTAGAGGGCCTCCTTCTTCGAGACAAGAATCCAAATTACCCGGTGTTCACGGCCCAGGTGCCAAAGGACATGGACTTTGTCCAAGAAGCCCCCTCGGATGTGTTCTTCATTGCTTTCGAGAACGTCTTCAAGCTGTTTCACTTAAGACGGCTGGACTATAACATGGTCCGCCTATACGCGCTCAATTTGCGATGAAGATCAGGAGAGATAATACCCCTTACGTCGCGGTAGTGGATCCCTACTACATGCGTGACAGCCAACTGGTGGAAGGATCAAGGACACGGACCATGGCGAAGGAGTACCTCCAGAGGTTCATGCTGACCAACAAGAGGAAGAACAGCCTTCTTCTGCCTTTCTTTCCCGAGTAAGTACACATCCGCTCGCCGCCATCGTATCTTATGCTTTCTTATCAATTTCTTCCATTGCTGATCCTTTCCAACATTCCGTTTCAACTGTGTGTTGACCAGGGACAAGTACTGCATACTGATTGTCCTAAGCCCGAGGTGGTCCATTGCCACTTATTTCGACTCGGGGAGTTTGGATAGGAAGAAAGACTACACCAGAATAAAGGGTGTTCTAGATGAGGCTCTCGAGGGCTACGCCCAAAAGGGAGGCCCCTTCGAAAAGAAGGGGGAATCTTCACAAATGACAAGAAACACCGGTTCAGGCATGTGACCGAGTTCCATTGCATCAAGCAGCAGCCTGGCAGCGTGAAGGATGCCTTCTACGTCCTCCACCACATTAAAGGGTTGGTCCGGGATGCAGAAAAAACGAGGATGCCATCTAGTCTCTCAGAATGGACCAAATCTGCGGGGGATATCACCGATGATGAGCTTAGAGAAGACTTCCATCGCATCCAGATGCAGCTATCGCAAATCATCGTCGAAGATGTCAACACAAAAAGGGGGTTCTTCCACCACGCCAGAGGTAGGACGATGTATTATAAAAGAAAGACTTGCCTCACTCGCAAGAAGTGCTTCTTTATTTTCTTTATTATAGACCTTATCCACTTCGATGAATAAATCATACTCTATTTGTATTACTAACCAATATATATTCCAATCCATCTCCAGGGTTGTGCCAGAGGGACATCGAAGAACACCTAGAGGCTCAGTGATACGTCTCAAACGTATCTATAATTTTTGATGTTCCATGCTTGTTTTATACCAATTGCTACATGTTTTGCATCTACTTTATATCACTTTTATACATTTTTTGGGACTAACCTATTAACAAGATGCCGAAGTGCCAGTTCCTGTTTTCTGCTGTTTTTGTATTCCAGAAAAGCTAGTCTGGAAATATTCTCGGAATTGGACGAAACTACACGGGGGTCCCTATTTTTCCAGAACTCACCTGACGGAGCGAAGGAGCAACAGAGGAGGGCCACCAGGGCCCCACACGCACCTAGGGCGCGGGCCCCCCTCTGCGCGCCCTAGGGTGGTGTGGGCCCCTCGGGGGTCTCCAGCCGCCGCCCTTTCGCCTACTTATTCCCCCCGACGCGAAAACCCTAAGTACCTGAGCAAATATCCACGAAAAGTTCCAGAGACGCCGCCGCCGTCAACCCTAGCTCGGGAGGGTTCAGAACCTCTTCCCGGCACCCTGCCGGAGAGGGGAATCGTCACCGGAGGCTTCTACATCGCCATGCCTGCCTCCGGAGTGATGCGTGAGTAGTTCATCCTTGGACTACGGGTCCATAGCAGTAGCTAGATGGTTGTCTCTCCACTTTGTGCCATCATGTTTAGATCTTGTGAGCTGCCCTACATGATCAAGATCATATTATTGTAATGCTACATGTTGTGTTTGCTGGGATCCGATGAATATTGAATATTATGTCAAGTTGATTATCAATCTATCTTATATGTTATTTAAGATCTTGCATGCTTTCCGTTACTCGTAGATGCTTTGGCCAAGTAGATGCTTGTAACTCCAAGAGAGAGTATTTATGCTAGATAGTGGGTTCATGCCTCCGTTTAATCTGGGACAGTGACAGAAAGTTCTAAGGTTGTGGATGTGCTGTTGCCACTAGGGATAACCTAACGATGCTATGTCCACGGGCATATGTGTTTGTTTACATTACGCACTTTACTTAATGCAATTATCCGTTGCTTGCAACTTAATACCAACGGGGGACTCGGATGACAACCCGGCGGTGGATTATTAGTCATAGATGCTGTTGGATAACGGTCTATGTATCTTGTCGTAATGCCCAATTAAATATCATAGTAGTCAACATGTCATATATGCATTGTCATGCGCTCACTATTTGTCAATTGCCCAGCTGTAATTTGTTCACCCAACATGTTAGTTATCTTTTATGGAGAGACACCACTAGTGAACTGTGGACCCCGGTCCATTCTTTTACACTGATTAAACAACCACAAACTGCAAACTGTTCCTTTTTCATTCTCTGCAATTTAATACTCATTTTCCACACCATACGTTTAATCCTTTGTTTTCAGCAAGCCGGTGAGATTGACAACCTCACTGTTTCGTTGGGGCAAAGTAGTTTGATTGTGTTGTGTGCAGATTCCACGTTGGTGATCGTGTTGCGCCGCGCGAGCCACCAACAACCTTCTGAAGAGTTGCTGCTCCTACTGGTTCGATAACCTTGGTTTCTTTCTGAGGGAAAACTTGCTGCTGAACTGCATCATACCTTCCTCTTGGGGTCTCCCAACGAGCGTGTGATTCACGCCATCAAGCTCTTTTTCTGGCGCCGTTGCCGGGGAGACAGCAGTCTTCTGCAAGGGGAGTTTCACGCTTCCAATCTCTTTACTTTGTTTTTGTCTTGCTTAGTTTATTTTATTTTATCTTGTTTGCTTTCAATTATCAAAAACACAAAAAAATTAGTTTCTTGCATTTAGTTTATTTCGGTTTGTTATTATGTCTAGTTGTTTATTTGCTATCAATGGCTTATCTCTATGAAACTAGATCTTGTTGGCAAGGTGGGTCCACGGAAGATGAACGAAGATATTATAGGAATTACCGCTTGTCACAAAAAGGGATGTACTTATGGAAATTGTTAAATCAACTAGAGGAATATGCTAGAAATTTATGCTATATATTTGGCAAATCTTTTTGCTTTAATGAATCTGATTGTCATAGGAAGTCTAAACACTTTCCTTTCCAATGTGCTTGTAATGAAAATGAAACCTTAGCTTCTTATGTTAAAGGTTACTATAATGCTTATGAGGTAGAAAGGATGGAAGAATTTATTGTCTTTAAGGGTGCACTTGAAATTAGTTCTTATCTTGAGCATAAAATTGATGCCCCTTATAAATCTGAAAGTCTTGCTATACTTAAATATTGTTTTGATAACTATAAGGATGAAAATTCTTATATTACTGAACATGTCAAGAGGATTTTTCCTCATAAAGAAGAGACTAATGCCTTGCAGGAAAATGTGGAAGAAGAAATTGCTGAAGCTGAAAGCTCATTTGATGAAAAAGAGGAAGAGAGTGATGAACAAAAGGAGGATCTACCTTCTAATGACAGTAACTCTTTAACTCTTACATTATATAATTACCCTCCATGCCTACCTAAGGAGGAAGAATGCTATATTGTTGAATGTCATGATTCTATTGAAATATCTTTTTTGATAAATTTGAAGTAACATCCTCCTTGACTCAAGTAAAAGAGAAATTGCAGAAAGTAAAAATGTGCTCCCTAATGTTATATATGATAATGCTCTTGATGATGGTCCTATATTGCCTAATGATATTAATTATACTACTATTGTCAAAAGTGGGTTTGATAACCCACTGTTTTTAGCTTAATAAAAATTATGTGTTTGTAGATCATGAAAAGCATGCTTTATGTGATAGTTATATTATTGAGTTTGTTCATGATGCTACTGAAAGTTATTATGAGAGAGGAAAATATGGTTGTAAAAGTTTTCAAGTTACTAAAACACCTCTCTTTATGTTGAAAGTTTTGAAGCTATATTTGTTTCATCTTTCTATGCTAGTTGCTTTATGCTTCAATAATTTATTTTGTTACAAGATTCCTTTGCATAGGAAGTGGGTTAGACTTAAATGTGTTTGATATTTGCCTCTTGATGCTCTCTTTTGTTTTTCAACTCTTATTCTTATGAGAGCATCATTAAAATCTTCTAGCCTAGCTAAAAGGCATTAAAAGAAAGCGCTTTTGGGAGGCAACCCATTATCTTTTATTTTCAGTATTAGTCAAGGAGGATGTTTACTTCTGTAGCAACTCCTTTGTATCTTTATTTTCTCGCATTGTTGTGCCAAGAGTAGCCTCTAATGTTAAGACGATGCTTAATTTTGATTGCTGCGCAGAAACAGATTTTTGCTGTTCACTGTACGAAATTCCTAAAATCACCAGATTGTTAATTAAATCTGAAATTTTTGTGCGTAATCTTTATGAATGTCTGAATCTTTCATTAGTTCAAGTTTTCGATCTGAGCGTCGTAAGTGCCTTGAAAAAATTCGTCTTTGCGGACTGTTCTGTTTTAGACAGATTATGCCTTTTTATTTTGCATTCTCTCTTTTACTAGTGTTGAGTGAAATTCTTTTTTGGGTGGAAGAGCTTCACATAACATCAGTGGCTGTAGCTAATGTTTAAAGTAACAAATCATATTGCGTCTTTATAGAACATGTGAATTTTTGATTATGCACTAACCCTCTAATGAGATCTACTTTGAGTTTGGTGTGACGGAAGTTTTCAAGGGTCAAGAGAGAAGGATGATATAATAGGATCAAGAAGAGTGAAGAGCTTAAGCTTGGGGAGGCTCCCATGGATCTCCCCAGCATATTTCAAGAAGACTCAAGCGTCTAAGCTTGGGGATGCCCAAGGCATCCCCTTCTTCATCGTCAAAATTATCAGGTCATCTCTAGTGAAACTATATTTTAATTCTTTCACATCATATGTGCTTTTCTTGGAGCGTCTGTGTGCTTTTATTTTCAGTATTGCACTTTTATTTTCAATAAAGCTTGACTGGACCCTAGCATTCTTGATTGGGAGAGAGACACGCTCCGCTTTTTCATGAGAATACTCCTATTCTTCACTTATATTTGTTGAGTATTCATATCTAGCGCTGTTCAGCTTTTAGCTCTTGTTTTCATGTATCTCTTGTCAGAGCTATTAGCTTTCTTTTGTAGAAAGTACTCTCTTGCTTCACTTATATTTGTTTGGAGAGTTGATTAAATAAATTGATTGGTGTTTGGTTGGTTCAGAAAATGTTGCATGTGGTAATTGGTATAAGGAAAAACTTGCTTAATCTTGTAGATCACTAATGGATAACTTGATGCTTGTCAATTGTTTTGAGTTAACAAGTAGATCATGATTAAATTGTGCATCACATGAGTTAAGCCTATTAGTGAAGAACTACCGTAAAGCTTGTTGAAAATTTGGTTTGCATCGGTGGTATCTCTAAGGTCTAGATATTTTCTAATAACAGGGTTTGGTTAACAAGGAAGACGGTATGAAGTCTTATAACGTTTGCAATATGTTTGTCATATAAAACTTGGTGTACGGGTTGATATTCTTGTTTGCTTACATAACCTTGCTAGCCTAAACTCTGTACTGAGAGGGAATGCTTCTCGTGCATCCAAATCCTTGAGCCAAAATCCATGCCATTTGTGTCCACCATAACTACCTATATGTGGTATTTCCTTGCCACTCCAAGTAAATTTTTCATGTGCTACCTTTAAATTATTCAAAATGTTATTATTCCCTTTTTGTGTCAATGTTTACTAGCTCATGAGGAATTAGTGTGGTTATTCTTTATTCTATTTGTGAATGGACTTTTACACCTGGACTAGTGGCATATACATCCGCTTATCCAATAACTTGCAAAAAGAGCTGGCAACGGGGTGCCCAGTCCCAATTAATTACAACTTTAACCAATTAATTCTCTTCACACTTTTGCCCTGATTCATCAGTAAGCAATGACAAACAGTGAAATACCTGAATGTGTGTAAACCAAAGAGAAAGAGGGATGATCTGCCTTGCTGGTAGAAATAACGTCCTTCATGGGAGCCGCTCTTAAAAGTCCGTTTGACAGGTAGAATACTGTTCTCACCCGCTACCATTCGTTGACAATTAACAAACACCTCTCAAAAATAGATACTCCTCCATGGTATGTGATTGATGGAAGGCACCCGAGGATTCGGTTAGCCATGGCTTGTGTTAGCAAGGTTGGGAGGAGTATCAAATATTTTATGCAATCTCTATATGCTTTCAAAAACCTAAAAGCTCTAGCACATGATTTAATCCCTGCTTCCCTCTGCGAAGGGCCTTTCTTTTACTTTTATGTTGAGTCAGTTTTCCTATTCTTTCTGTCTTCCACAAGCAAACACTAGTGTCAACTTTGTTACAACATGCGTTATATGCAATGTATTGGACTTGTTATACTACTTTGTGTTGACAATATCCATGAGATAAATATGTTGAAAGTTGAAGCAAATGCTGAAACTAATTCTTCCTTTGTGTTGATTGAATACCTTTTATTAGAAACTATTGCTTTATGAGTTAACACTTATGCAAAACTGTTTGATGCTTGTCTCGAAAGTACTATTCATGAAAACGTTTAGCTTGTGTGATTCATTGTTTACTCATTATCTATTTGGTAGCAAATTATAGACCATTGACTTGGATCACTTCATTCATTTACATGTGCCTTGCAATATTATATGATCAAGATTATGATGGTAGCATGTCACCTCAAAAATTATTTTGTTTTTATCGTTTACCTACTCGAGGACGAGTAGGAACTAAGCTTGGGGATGCTGATACGTCTCAAACGTATCTATAATTTTTGATGTTCCATGCTTGTTTTATACCAATTGCTACATGTTTTGCATCTACTTTATATCACTTTTATACATTTTTTGGGACTAACCTATTAACAAGATGCCGAAGTGCCAGTTCCTGTTTTCTGCTGTTTTTGTATTCCAGAAAAGCTAGTCTGGAAATATTCTCGGAATTGGACGAAACTACACGGGGGTCCCTATTTTTCCAGAACACCCTGACGGAGCGAAGGAGCAACAGAGGAGGGCCACCAGGGCCCCACACGCACCTAGGGCGCGGGGCCGGTGGTGTGGGCCCCTCGGGGGTCTCCAGCCGCCGCCCTTTCGCCTACTTATTCCCCCCGACGCGAAAACCCTAAGTACCTGAGCAAATATCCACGAAAAGTTCCAGAGACGCCGCCGCCGTCAACCCTAGCTCGGGAGGGTTCAGAACCTCTTCCCGGCACCCTGCCGGAGAGGGGAATCGTCACCGGAGGCTTCTACATCGCCATGCCTGCCTCCGGAGTGATGCGTGAGTAGTTCATCCTTGGACTACGGGTCCATAGCAGTAGCTAGATGGTTGTCTCTCCACTTTGTGCCATCATGTTTAGATCTTGTGAGCTGCCCTACATGATCAAGATCATATTATTGTAATGCTACATGTTGTGTTTGCTGGGATCCGATGAATATTGAATATTATGTCAAGTTGATTATCAATCTATCTTATATGTTATTTAAGATCTTGCATGCTTTCCGTTACTCGTAGATGCTTTGGCCAAGTAGATGCTTGTAACTCCAAGAGAGAGTATTTATGCTAGATAGTGGGTTCATGCCTCCGTTTAATCTGGGACAGTGACAGAAAGTTCTAAGGTTGTGGATGTGCTGTTGCCACTAGGGATAACCTAACGATGCTATGTCCACGGGCATATGTGTTTGTTTACATTACGCACTTTACTTAATGCAATTATCCGTTGCTTGCAACTTAATACCAACTCGGATGACAACCCGGCGGTGGATTATTAGTCATAGATGCTGTTGGATAACGGTCTATGTATTTGTCGTAATGCCCAATTAAATATCATAGTAGTCAACATGTCATGTATATGCATTGTCATGCGCTCACTATTTGTCAATTGCCCAGCTGTAATTTGTTCACCCAACATGTTAGTTATCTTTTATGGAGAGACACCACTAGTGAACTGTGGACCCCGGTCCATTCTTTTACACTGATTAAACAACCACAAACTGCAAACTGTTCCTTTTTCATTCTCTGCAATTTAATACTCATTTTCCACACCATACGTTTAATCCTTTGTTTTCAGCAAGCCGGTGAGATTGACAACCTCACTGTTTCGTTGGGGCAAAGTAGTTTGATTGTGTTGTGTGCAGATTCCACGTTGGTGATCGTGTTGCGCCGCGCGAGCCACCAACAACCTTCTGAAGAGTTGCTGCTCCTACTGGTTCGATAACCTTGGTTTCTTTCTGAGGGAAAACTTGCTGCTGAACTTCATCATACCTTCCTCTTGGGGTCTCCCAACGAGCGTGTGATTCACGCCATCACTCAGCAGGACACCAGGACGTGGACGACGAAGGACATGTATAAACCGTTCCCGGCGCCGCTCAAGAAGAAGGCTCCATGATCGTGGTCCCGCTATTGCTCACCATCATCGCCGATGTACTCTATTTGATCCTAGTTTAGGCGGTGAACTTCATTTGTAACGTGTGACATGATCGATGAACTTTTGTATCACAGCTTGTGTAAATATTCGGCACTTGTCACTATATTTATGTATCTCGGGCTCTAAGTAATGTGATGACATAGTAATGTGTCTGTTTTCATATACCATGTCAAATATATTATTGTTTCTATTATATCTGTATAAATCATGTATACATATACCTGTATTTCCTGTAATATACCTGTATTTATACAGCAGGCAGCAGCAATTCCAGAATACCTGTAAATTATTCTGTGGCGCATGTATTTTTTTTTCTGTGGCGCATGCATTTCTGTGTCGCACGCCAGGGGGATGCGCCACTGAAATAATTCTGTGGCGCACCCTGAGTGGTGCGCCACAGAAACCTGGGCTTTCTGTGGCGCACCCAGGGATGCGCCACAGAAATATATTTTAGTGGCGAGCTAACTGTGGCGCATCCTCCATGCGCCACAGAAAGAGTTTTTGGTGCGCCACAGATAGCATGTTTCCTAGTAGTGATACTTCGAGCACGAAGGCTATCACAAAGTAAAGTGCATAAGTAAAGAGCTCGGGTATAGAAATAACCGAGACACGCGGAGACGAGTATGTATTCCCGAGTTCCTCATTTTTAGGTGAGTACGATCTTGACTCCCTCAAGTTGGAACACCTTTCTTGATTATGCTTGCTAGCACATGTTTGATGAAGACTTCTCAAAATACTCCCCCATACTCCATGATGGGAGAGTCTTGCTAATCTCCGTCTTCATGAATCCACTTGCACTTCATCTTCTTATCTTGATATACATGATGGCTTGGAGATAACATGAATGTTCACTCAATCTTCTTTTCCAAGCCATGCTTGCAATAAGCTCAACTCTTCACATGACCATTCTTCATATAAACCCTTGGATAGAACCTTGATCATCATATAAGCTTCTAGAGTCCAACACATGAACTCCAATCTTTTCCTATGGACAAGATCTACAAGTGTATCTCAATGCAAACATTAGTCCATAAGAATTGTCATTAATTACCAAAACCATGCATGGGGGCAACATGCACTTTCAATTTGTTATCACGGTTTTTCAAATGTTTTACTTATGTTGCATAGTAGTTAAGAAAATCTTAGAGTTTGGTTAATTGTAGAGCCAATAGCTGGCTATATGTGGTTGCCTTATCATTTATAGCCAATCTAATAGCCCACTCATATAACAATTAGTCATACTTGGTTGCCATATCATCGATATGTAGCCCATTTTAATCTCTCACAAAGGATGTTTGAACTCGTGCTAGAGTGACTATAAGTCCACAACTGCTTCTTTTCTATCATATTTATTCCTCCCACTAAGCAAAATCTGATGTGGCATCTCTTGTAACCTTACTATGTCACCCAATTATACTTGTTGTTAGTTAAAATACAACTCTTGCACACGATCATAGGAAATAAGCATTCTCTCCACCAATCACATGCAAGTTTGAACCTAAATCATTAAATATAAACTCATTTAGATACAACGTTTAAGAGATGATGCACTTGTTTGGCTAGTTGTTTAAAAAAAATTATATCTTCTATGAGACGTGATAAGAGAATATGCATTGGGACATTGGGAGAGGTCTAAGATACAACATCAATCTATTTATTCAATAAATAAAGTGTCAGATTACAATTTTTTCTTATGATACCAATAGTGTGCTAAAGACAAGTGTCAAAGAAGGACTTTGTAGTTTTGTAAAGATCAATGACCCATAATCCCTCCGTCGATAATAAGTGTACGCTTGGTCTTGGTCTATTATAAGTTTGAGTAATTTCTTCTAAAAATATTTTATATTTGTGACATGAAATAAAATTAGTATATTGTTAAACTACACTTCAAGATGAATCCACTGATATTAATTTGGTGTCATGAATGTGGCTATTTTTACGAAGTTGACTAAATTCAAGAAAGTTTGACTTAAGACAGAAACTAAATGAACGCTTATTCCTAGACGGAGGGAGAAGTTTACTTATACTCGTGTATAGTATTTTTCTCGTCAAATCAAGGTATATAACTGACTTCAATACCTGTATCTAGTTAATAGATTCTAAAATATACAGAAAATAGAACAAAGCATAGGATTCAAGTATTACTACATGTTGAATCGCCAACAGTAACTTGAAACACATTAATTTGTAACATATTGTGTTATGTCTACCATGGGGGCTTGTGAAATTTTCAAATGGATGAGTTCAATGATATAATTGTCATTGAAACAGAGGAAAATTTCTATGAGGTTAAACAAAATGCAATTTTGCTTTGTGGTTACATTAAAGTATAGCATATAAAAATGCATATGCTCTTTCAATCATACGAACCAAAATGCTTCAAAGAAAAACATAATTAGAGACTCGTACTAAATTGCTATGAAATTCTTTCGAACCAGGGCCTCTTAAATTCTCATGATTATATAAACACAAGAATATGCAAAACACGGGATTAAAATTCTAGTCCTACATAATTAGGTTTGTTTGATTCTACAATAAGAAAATCAAATGAATATTTTTGCGATGTGTAAAATTGGATAGAAAATTCCAATGAACATACCAGTAAAACAATTTTAGGAAAACTTAGATAGAATTAAACCCTCCAAATTAAACAAGAAAGATCATAAAATTCCCTACAGATTAAATCCAACAAAGTTTCAAAGAATATTCTTTGCATAAAATAGGCCAATTATAGTCCATGGATTCGTATCATAAACCGAACACAAAAAAACGAAATATCTTATAAACTAACCGTCCAAATCACGTTTTTATGACTAAGAAAATCACGTTGGGTTCTTCAAATCTCGATCCATATTGGTTTGTTTCGATGAAATTTTATTGCACTCACTTCGGTGCACCGTTTCTACTGCCTTAAAGTTTGAACTGCACTTGATTTTTTGCGGCATTATGTTCTATAGTGATGCCTTGAGTGCACGCTATGTCATGCCTTCCTATGTTTTTTATTTCCTGCCGTCGGCACATGTTTTTTCATGCGTTGAGCGCATGTTATGTCGTGCCTTCTAGTTTGCTGCACTGGAACGTTTTTCGGTGAACTCTCTTTTGTGTTGTTTTCCGCTCACTTATGTCCTTCCTTACGCTGCAGTTTGTTTCGATGTCCGTCCATGAGTGTCCTTTTCCAATTTGTTCTGGTCAACTGTTGCCATGCCTTCTGACGCACAACCAGCAATGAAATCACCCTGACCGGGCATAACCCGCTACATGCACGACGACAAATGAACCCTAAGAATATTTTACGAGCTAAAACGGCTAATGTTCTCCTTGAAAATATATATAGATTGTTGACGTGTCCAAGATGATGTGACATAACGTAGCTAGCAGCACACGGTACAATAAAAACACCCGACGCGATAAATATCACCTTTTCATTTCATTGTAAAAATTACTTCCTCCGTCCTATAATTCAAGATAATATACAACCAATTTTATACTTCTATATTAATTTTAATAACATCATGTGATGAATGGAGTAAAGCACATGAAAAAAAACACGACGGTACGGCCACACAAGAAAATCGTGCATGCCCATGATGGGCTTCCCGTCGGCCATGTGGCTCCAGAGAGCATTGGAGGGCGCCCTCTCCCAAGTCGGCCCCAAAATTAATTTGGTAGAAAAGATGGCGTGTCTTCTAAATTTGAGAGTGGACAAATTGGGCCAATTAGCAAGATTAGGTTTTTGAGAATTAATTAGCAAGATTAGTTGTAACAATAATTCTAGTCTGGCCTACTGGACTCTGTTTCAAATGGATCGTTACGCTAGTATATGCACTAGGGCCTTTAAGGCTTCTGGCCCAATTGTTTTTGAAGTCCAGGTATTGATGATGAGTCGCACACTTGAGGTTAGCTCAGAAAAAAAAAACCGTCTCTTGGGGCTGATGATCCTGCATGGAAGATGCTCAATAGGAACCGGCACGGATTCTCTGACTTTGCCCTTCTGATTTTTCCCTGACTTTGAGTCACTGGTACGTGGGGCCCACCAGACGCGGGACCTACCTATCAATGACTCAAAGTCACCCTACACTTAGTCAGAGAATCCCCACCGAATAGGAACTGGGTGAGATGTTGCAGTGTCCGTGTGGACATTATAAGTAATTTGCCATTCGAAGATCTGAATAGAAGTGTTCTTTTAATTATAAATAGACGAAGTACAACCATAAGTGCGATGCAAAAAATGTTTATTTCATGTTGTAATAAAAAGACCGTCTATCGTACTACAGTTTTGTTCAAATTAGTACAAGCTCAGATTTTTATAAGTATACGAGCTGATATTATTCAGGATAGTTAGCCGACCAAAAGTGATACTAACACGTGCGAGGACGAGCGAATTTGTTCGTATTATTTGCTACTGCCTCCGTTACTAAATATAAGATGTTTTAGGTATTTCAAATCTAGTCTTGATACAGAGTGAGATGAGTGTATACACACTAAAACACGTCCACATACATATGAATGTGGAAAAAGCTAAAACGTGTTATATTTAGAAACAGAGGGAGTGTTTGATAAAAAAGGATCTTGAACTGCAATGGCTTTCGTCTCATGCTTCGTCTCCATTTTTTCCCAACCCAGTTCCCGCTTACTCCATCTCTAATGGCTGCTACCATTTTACACCAATCTGTCCGGATAACCATGTTGGCCTATGCACCACCCTATTTGACACATGTGACTCTCTCGTGTCGCTCCGCGGTTAGACAAGGGAGAGAACCCTAGCCGTCTAACCTGAAAAATTCCACGTTCGCAGGTGTAGCTGTTGTCGTTGGCATTACCGATCCGAGGTTTTAAACTAACCGTCTAATTTGAAACTACCGAAGCAAGGACCCTGCTCCACAGGGAGAAGAGCAGTTTTCAATATCATCTGCGAGCGGAACACCAACCGATGCTTGGTAGATCTGGGCGGTGAGACCCGATCCACCGCAACCTATCTCCATGGCCGACCACTGTGCAACCTTGTAGACACATCAACCCAACCAGTCTGTCATTCAAGGCCGATGGTACCCAAGCGCCACCGCCCCTATACGCCGCCTGGCGGCCAGGAGCCTGGAAGCTAGCTGAACACTGTAATGCTAGAATAGGCATCCCATTTTTGCCTGCTCAATCGTAGATTAGGCCCAAACGGCGCAACTGCGGGGGGCACGTGCCACCACCGTGTGGCTCCATCGCGCCGCCAAGGACAAAGCACCACTATAGGCGGATGACCCTCAATGTCGAAGGGACATCTACGCGCCTCTAGGAAAGCCGATTCACCCGATGGCAGGACGGGCTTCACCTAGCCGCTTCATCCGATGGAGAAGAGGGAGAGGGGGTCGGCGGCCGCTGAACTAGGGTTCCGCATGTCGCCTCAAAATGGGACTCGTGAGGGACTATAAATTAAATCTTGCACGAGGCTCTTGCTAGTGTTAGTAATCAAAAAAAAAAATTGAGGGAGTGTTAGTAATGAATTGATGAAGTGCAAAGAGCATAAATAAGCCACGACTGTTAATTAATTGGGAAAAGGAGGCACCCGTGTGTGCAGAGTAGACTAACTAACCAGTGACCCGAAAGTAACCGCCGATCAGTCGTCAATACCTAAGACTATCCATAGTGGGAGTAACATAATTAGTAACATAAGTGTCACATAAGCACAAATAATGATGTGGCATGCAATTAAATAAGAGAGAGATGGTGGTGGTATCATAGTTAGATACCGTAACATAACGGATTTCGAGCAAGATAAGTCTATAGGCTAATAAATACATGATTATATGATACCACACATATGTTACTACCCACTATAGAGATAGTAACATAGACTAGTATCATATGCATGGTACTAGTGTATGATACTCCCTACTATGAGTAGTCTAATAGTACGTCCACTCTTTCGAAGTCCAAGTAATAGAAGATTCCGTATATTTTTTTTGACACATCCAACATCCTCATATATTCACCAAACATCCACATACAAAGTACATAGATCGAAGGAAACGAAGAACATACATACGAGGAGGAAAATCCAGAGCCAGCATCGCGAGCCGCAGCTCCGCCAGCGACGAAGACGAAGGCCAGCAAGCCACCTTGCCACTGCCTGGGCAACTTCGACCCTTGAGAGACGCCTCCAAGCCTGCCCGCCGCGCCGCGACGAACTTGTTGTCGATGAACACGCAGGGAGACGCCCCCCTGGCACCGCTTCCCTTCTTCACCTCGGCCACCAACGGATCCGTCGCTGGAGGAGGCTGGAGAACCCGAGCAGCCCTGGACAAGCACCGCAGCTCCAGCGCCGCCGCACCGCAGCAGCTGGAGGAGAAGGCCGCGCACGGCAGATCCAAGGATCCGCGAGCACGGCGAGGACGACGCCCGTGCGACGAAGCTCCACGGAGCTCCACCGCCGGAGGAAGGACGCCGCCGCCAAAACACCACCGACCGCACCACCGCCTCCACAGCGCCGCCGGAGGCAACCCACACACCCCTACTCTATATACACGAGGAGATCCGGGGATCCCCCACCCACCCGCCGCCGGAGCGGACGGGGGAGAGAGATCCCAGCGGATCTGCGACGGCGAGAGCGCGGCGGCAGGCGATTCCAGAAAATCGCCCTCTCTGCACTGTAGTGAGGAGAGAGATCCCAGCGGATCTGAAGATTCCGTATATATTGCCTGCATGGATGCATGTATCGGACGGACCACGTACAACGTACGTACGTGGAGTACGTACCAGAACTAACTGAAAAGTCCAAGCACGCGCTTAATTATATCGCCAGTTGCATTAACCCAGAGAAATAGGGAAAACCCCAAAGTAGAGACGGGTTAGTGGTTCAGCTGTCAGCCTGTCGCTGTGAAACTTTTCTCGCACCAGCAAGGACAGGAGCCACTACTATAACCACCCCTCCCTCCTGGATACCCTTCCCTCTCTCTCATTCATCCATCCATCCATCTCTCGCCGCAACTGGCAACAACTTCACACACCACCACCACCACCACCACTGGCAGCTAGCTAGCTAAGCACGAGCTACCTTGTTGCCACTGCCGTTACGTACGTTCGAATGTCGTCTGATCAGCAGAGCCCCGCGTCGTCCGGGGGCACGGCGTCGTCCTCGCCGCCGGCTTCGCCCGCCGCCGGGACGAAGAGGGCTCGCCACCCGTCGTACCGCGGCGTGCGGATGCGGGCGTGGGGGAAGTGGGTGTCGGAGATCAGGGAGCCGCGCAAGAAGTCGCGCATCTGGCTCGGCACCTTCCCGACGCCCGAGATGGCCGCGCGCGCCCACGACGCCGCCGCGCTCGTCGTCAAGGGCGCCTCCGCCGTGCTCAACTTCCCGGAGCTCGCGCCTTTCCTCCCGCGCCCCGCCTCCGCCGCCCCGCGCGACGTGCAGGCAGCCGCCGTGCGCGCCGCCGCCATGGACGTCCCGTCGTCGTCGTCCATGCATCGTCGTCATCAGCCGGCCACCACCGGCGCCGCCGCATTGTCAGCCTCGTCGCCCGAGGCCACGCCGTCTTCCGCGGGCAAGGGCGTCTGCGCGGCGGCGGACGACGATCTTGACGCCATCTTCGCGCTGCCTCGCCTCGACGAGGACGCCGGCGGGCTCGTGTTCGGCTCCGTGTCGTCCTCCATCCACGACGTGACGCTGGCGGACCATTCCTGGTGCGAACCTGTCTGGATGGACGACGGCGGCTACCCGCCGGCGGCGATGACGCAGGACGACTTGTTCGGCGGCATCGGCCTCGACGCCGCCGACCGCGCCCTCTTGTGGAGCCTGTAATTGCCACTCATATTTCTGGGTAATTAACAGCTCTTTTAATCTCTTCCCCGCTCTGATCTGTCTGTCTTTTTTTTTTCCTCCTGTGTTCCGAATCTGTATATAACTATATATATATATAGATTTATTTCCAGGGTTAACTACCACTAGTACTCCTCGCTTCACTCCTTTTCCAGAGAGTAATTTATGTCTTTTTTCTGCTCCTTAATTTTATAGTGTCTCATAGCAATAGCATAGCTTGAGAGCTTAATTAATTGGTTCTTTTTTGTTGTTCGTTTTGGGGCTTTTGTCTTGTGAATTTGTCTCTCTTGTCTACCACGGAGTGGCAATAATTAAGCAGAGATAATTGCGTTATAATGCCCGCTCGGATGAGCAACAACTATACAAAAAAAAAGGTGTATGCATGCAAATTGGCAAGTATTATGAAGCCTCAAGGGGTACTACTCCTAGCCACCTAGCCACCTAGCCACGGAGTACTTGGGATGCACACTCTGGGGGGTGGGGAAAGCAACTTGAAATGGCGGCTTTCACTTCCGAGTGCAAAGCAGCACTATTTGCGGTACTGCGATGCCTTTTGTACCTTGCATGCATGCAGAAAAACAAAACCATGTACCACCAAGTGCTCTTTTGACTATTTGTTACTATTATTGCACTGATTGGGTGACTACACTGCCTCTATGTAGCCCCTTCTGTTGTAACTTGTACTCCTGCATGAAACCAGATACTCCCAAAACACCATATATATGGTGAAACAAACCGGCACACGTCATATAGGCAATTATTACAAATTCAGAAAAATGGTCAAGAAATTTGAATATATTTTGCGCTCAAAGATGATTAAGTATTGTACTTGTATAAAAGGTTAGGCCAGGAAATGATTCTTACTCAGAAAAGACAAATCTATGCCGAATATAGCTTGTATATAGCGTCTTTTTAGGCAAATCTTTAACACATGGTGCAATGAAAGATATCCGTTCACGAATGTTTCTACATGTACAATACTTGATCATGTTTGCCCAAATGACAATTTTGGATATTTCTTGACTTTTTTGAATTACAACTTTTTTTTTTGCATATATAGGGCGCGCTGCTCTCCATGTGTCACAACGTATTTTGGGAACATTGTTGTCCTTTTCAATCAATTTTCAGTACGTTCCTATTCCCTGCATGGAAAATATCTCAACGCACACACACATGCATGCATACCATGCCATATTGCCATACCATGTTGTTTGTTTGTTGTCATTCTTGACAGTCACTTCTGTGTCCTACGCGCGTACATGTTGAATTGTCATGTTGAACACCACTGATCTGTGGCTGAGATCATTCGGTGCATATAAACCCAGCAAAGGTGGCATTCCTTTGTAGGATCTTCCAGAGTTGAGCAGAGTCCATGTCCAAAGGAGGGGGACCTTGTCTGTACTCTTCGCGTCTCTACCTCTGCCAGTGCCATCCCTATCTTCCACAAGGACCAGTTTGTAAGTTCGATTCATCGGACCACAAGAGAATTCAAGCTTTGTATGTATATGTACTTGAACCCTAGAACGTGTAAAACCTAAGCTAGCTGCTGCCAAAAGACACGGCATAAAGATCTCATGGACCATATATGGACGACATGCAGGCGGGCATATATATGCCTATCTCAACTTATAGGTCAAATGATTTCTCGGAGCATGTCATAAAAATGAACCAAGTCTGTAATATATGCATTGTTTGCGAAAACCGTAAATTAACCCTAGGCCTATTTTGACTAAGTCCACAAACCCACATCGTATCCACATGATCATTTGCAAGCCAATGCAAGTTAAAAAAAAGTCAACAATTTACAATATTATTACAACAAAAAAGAATATATGTCTCCATTGTTGTTTTCTATGTTGATTGTTTGTATTCTCGCCACTTTTTTCAAAAAGAGAGGTTGAAATTCTCGGCCTTTTCATGAAAGTGATGTGCACGACCTATTTTAATGATATTATTCAACAAATACTTATAAGAAAACTGTACAGATAAATCGGAAACCACCCTGACAATATATGTCGCTACAGCTACAAGCTTGGTGATGGGAGTGAACATGATCAGAACCGTATGTTCTGACCTCACACTTACGCACATCATTTAAAACCGGAGCAGTGGTCTCAGCAGGCTCTCGACGCGCATCGTATGCGCATGACTTAGGCCGCCACCGTCTTCCGTGAACCCATTTTAAGGATATGGATCAATGCATCGACCTTGCCAGGCCTACCATCAACGCCACCACGAGGCCACGCAACCACCTTGCGCGTCCACCAGCACGCTTCTGCCACAGAGACCCGTCAGCCCGTCAAGACTCGACCTTATCGATGCGGAAGAAACCACGTCGCTCGGAGAAAAATCTTATGAGACCTGGTCTATTACCAGATTATTGTAGACCTAACCGGTAATGCGACACGTGTCCCACACGAATCTCAAAGCCGTTCTCCCCCAAATGTCTTTCTTCACGGTTCTTCCCAATAAGCGATCGAGATACGTGTTCGTCGTCGTGGCTGGAGAGGTTATAGTACGAGAGCTAGAGGTACTGCTGCCGCGAAAACCTGTAGAACAACCGCGACGGCAGCTCGCCGGCGAGTTAATTGGAGTCGAAGTCGACCCAATCGAGCATGGCAGAGTTGGACAACGCTGGATGAATAGGGCAGGATAGGTCGTTGGACTAGAGGAGGAGGTAGCCAAGGATGGGGAGGCGGCACTCGCGGGCGTGGGGGACGTCGTAGGCAAGGGATTTGTTGGCGAGGTCCATGTACTGCAGCGCGGAGTAGTTGCAGAAAGAGCGTCTTCAGGTTGCTGCTGATGTCGAGTAAGTACAGCTCCCGGAGGAGTCGATGCCGGCGGGGATCGCGACCTCGAGGAAGTTATTCGTCGGGCTCAGCTGCGTCAGCCTCAACAGCGCGGCCAGCTCCGCTGGGATCTTCCAGAGAAAACGTTGCTCAAGGACCGTGAGGAAAATCATTTGGAGAAGAACGACTTTGAGATTTGTGTCAGACACGTGTCGTGTTGCCAGTTAGGTCTACAACCATCTGGTAATAGACCAGGTTTTTCTCCACGTCGCTCTACCACAGGACTCCTCCAGCCAGCACCCGCTCCAACCACAGGAGGGGAACGGCACCGCGCGTTGACTGCATTTTTCTTCAGTCTCACGTGACTGCAGTGAATTGAAATGAAATATCGCTCGCCCATGGTTAACCCGGTAGTGTATCCACGCGCGAAATCCATAGGACTCCCCAGCTACCACAGTATCTGGCCGTTGGCAGCACACCCGTTACATCTCGTCACATTTATATATCGATCGACTGAGATTAAATGTGCACCGTTAGAAGGTTTAATGGCCGGGCACATGTCCTTTTGGTGCTTGAATGAACCACTTGCCACATTTAGACGTGTCACGTGTTTTTTATACTAGAAACATTGTCATGTGTTCCTACCCAGTTATGAGAAATGACCACACGTAGATCTAGGGCACGGCCAAGTGAATAACCGACAAAAGACGAATAGTTCGAGACATCTTAAAAACAATATTCTTACGTGCATTCCAGATAACCCAAACTAACTCACAAATCTATATCACTGAATAATATAACAAAATTGTTTGGGGCGCCGGTTCTAACAAACTTTTCCTTGGTGGAGAATGTTATTGATGATGTGCCGCAACTTTTAGCTGAGGAGAATGATATTATGACATAGTATTTCCATAAAAACTTTACCAACGCTGTAAGAAAATCTTTACTATAAACTCCTCTTTGACCCGCGGGTGAAAACCTTTGGTAAGCAAGGATGGTTTCAAAAGTCTCCCTGGTTGTTGATTGGTTTTAAATGTACCCGGAACTGTTAACCCTATTTAAGGTCAGCCCTGACGCGGAGGTCAATTGGAATAGTGGGTCAATCGATCCAAACCCTGTCCACATCAGCATGCAGTATATACTTGAATAAATAAACAGGGGCAATAATAATCTTTGTACCGTGCATGTCTGCTTGTGTACAGAGAACTATAGATCCATGAGCATGTGATACAAGGTAGACGGTAAAACCAATTAAACAGTTAGTACATGAAAATCAGGCAAGCTACAAGTTGTAATTACGTACCCTCCGTCCAATAATAACTGTCTCAAGTTTGACAAAAAGTGGATGTATCTAGACATGTTTCATGTCTAGATACATCCACTTTTTGTCAAACTTGAGACAGTTATTATTGGACGGAGGGAGTACAAGCAATGGCGCACATCGACATATGCATTTCTAGAATGAAGAAATTCCCTGCAATTGCCTAGGTGCTTTATGTTGTCATATTTTCGTTGGTTGATACATGTTTCAACTTTATATGATATCCGTAATTTGTAAACTTGAGATACCTGAAACTATGCAATAAAAAGTTGCGTACATCGCTCGATGCATAGGCTGGGGTCTTATCCCCATTTTGAAAAAAAGCTACTACAAGTTTGTAATTAAGTACGAGCAATAGCGCACATGGACATATGCATTTTTGGAATGAGGAAATTCCACTGCAATCGCCTCCTCGCTGGCATGCCTGCCTTGGTACATCGATTGCTCTTTATAAAAATTATACTAGGCAAGATGGCGCGATGACACGCCGCGCCCGTGTGATTATTAATAGTGAAACAAACTATTATTAGGAGAGGAAATATTAGATGGGTGACCATGGATTTTTTTTTGTCAACGGATGTTTCATCTGATAAAAACGAACAGGTGGAACAATGTAGCTCGTATAAATAACAGCAAATTTATAGTTCATAAAAAATAAGCATGAAAATTAAGTAAAAGTAGCTCTTATATCCCATCACCTAATAAAGCCCGCCGCGGCCGTTGTGATTCAAAATGTTCAAATCCGTCGGAATTTGTCGTCTAGTTAGTATTTTTTTTATGAGCATTTTGATGTAGTTTAGGGTAGCTTCAAATATTTAGCAAATTGAAATGGTCAACTATGTTTGTATTTTGCCATAAACAGTTAATTTTACTCCATAATCAGGGAAATGTATTATATAAGCTTTTATTTAAATATTCAAATATGGTTGTATTTCGCCATAGATATTTAATTTAGCTCCATAATTAGAGGAAATGCATTGTGTGAGCATTTACTAAATTCAACTCCATTATTAGAGAAATTTCAGTTAGATTATCTCCAAATATTTACCAATTTGGAATGATCTAGTATGTTTGTATTTTGACATAAATAGTTAGTACTTTTTTTTTCCCTGAGCATCGTTAGAAGAAGAAATACCGCGGTGTAAAAAATTCATATTTGGTAATGTCCGCGCTCAAAAGTTGTTTAGATTTAAAACTGTTGAATTTTTCTAAAAAAAAGAAAATTTTGTAGTTATAAGTTGTTCAATTTCTAAGAATTGTTAAAATTGGGTAGTTATTCGTATCTAAATTCTTTTTACGTTTATTAAATGCTCAGATTTGGAAGGCATTAATTTTTTTTTGGAATTTTTAAATTTGAATTTTGATCATATGCCACAATTAGTTAGCTTGTATTTTTGCGAATTGCAGATTAAAATTTATGAATTTTACATTTTTTCTGTGTTTTTATGAAATTATTAAAAACCTGACAGAGGGGCCTACTTGTCCATTTAATCGTGCAATTTTAAATTTAAGTATATAATTAGAGAGAGTTTCGTTATATTACCTTCAACATGTCAACTAAATTGAAATAATAGAATGTGTTTCCATTTTGTCATAAATATTTTATTTAACCTCATAATCAGAGGAAATATATTATGATTGAATTAAAATATTAACCAATTTGAGTATTTATTAAATTTAACTGCATATTTGGAGAGAGTTCAGCTATATTATCTCTAATTATGAACTATTTTGAAATGATATAATATGTTTGTATTTTGCCTTAAATAGTTAATTTAACAATATAATCGGAGGAAATACATTATATGGGAATTTCTTAAATTCAACCCATAATTAGAGGAAATGAATTTGGATTTTTTCCAAATACTCACCAATTTTAAATCTTCAAAAATGCTTGCATTATGCCATAAACAGTTAGCATTTATTTTTCTGATTATTTTGATATATTTTCCATATTTTTCTGATATGTAGATTTAAAGTTTTTGATTTTGCAGTATTTTTTCAAAAAAATTCAAATTGTTTAGGTATATAATTAGAGAGAGTTCGGTTATATTACCTTCAACATGTTAACTAAATTGAAATAATAGAATATGTTTCCATTTTGTCATAAATATTTTATTTAACCTCATAATCAGAGGAAATACATTATGATTGTATTAAAATATTAACCAATTTGAGCATTTATTAAATTTAACTGTATATTTGGAGAGAGTTCAGTTATATTATCTCTAATTATGAAATATTTTGAAATGGTATAATATGTTTGTATTTTGCCTTAAATAGTTAATTTAACTATATAATCGGAGAAAATACATTATATGGGCATTTCTTAAATTCAACACATAATTAGAGGAAATGAATTTGGATTTTCTCCAAATACTCACCAATTTAAAATCTTCAAAAATGTTTGCATTATGCCATAAATAGTTAGCATTTATTTTTCCGATTATTTTGATATATTTTTCTCATAGGTAGATTTAAAGTTTTTGATTTTGCAGTATTTTTCTTTTTTTTGCAAATTGTTTAGGTGTACTGGGCCCACCGGTCAGGGTTTTAACATTTTCTGTAAATATGTGATATAAAAAAAACATTGACAGGCGGGGCACATGCTGACGTCGCGATGACGTCAGTAGCGGCCGCAGCGGGCACGGCGAGCTCGCCGGCGTCGATCCAGCTCGATCTGGGACGCGCGCGTGCGTTCCCGTGGAATGCGCCTGGACGTGGTCTCCCGAAAGCGGCGGCGCCGCTGTTATTTGGTCGCCGAAGCATCGCCGACGGCGTGCAAAGACGGCGGTCGGACAGCGTGCATGGCGGCGTCGATTCCGGCGCGCGTCGGCCGCGCCAGCAGACGATCTTCAGCGAGGAGGGAGAGGAGGCGGCGGAGGAGCTCGGAGTGCGAGTAGATCTGAGCGGGGAAGAGCATAGAGGCTGCGGCGCGCGTCGGCGGCGGCGGCGACGCCGGAGTCGCGTGGGAGAGAGAAGGAGGGAGGGGGGATGTGGCCGCGTTTTTTCAGCGAGGTCCCTGCGGTTTACGAAAATTTCCGATTGGTCCTTCTACATGGGGAGGTCTGGGCTACAGAGCAATTTTTTGGTTTTGCGGGTTTTTTTTTGCAAAGTTGCACGGTGACTGGTGGGCGACCGGCTGGAACCGTTGCGACCGGTTGGCCACCGGGCGACGTGGCACAACGCAATTGGCTTATTTGCGGCAATGAATAGTACCTAGCGATTTGGGACGACGTGGCTTCATCTGAGCCGTCCATCGTGGCGATCGGACGGCTGTGGAGAAGCGCGCGACGTGGCCAGCGGGAGACGCCGAGGACATGTCGCCCCTTTATATATAAGGTTATTTTTATCACACATCTATGATCCTCGATAGCTAAAGACAAGCCCAATAAGTGCCAAGTTTGAGCTACACGCAGTAGCCAGCAGTGTAGTGCCCCTTCGTCGATCGATCGCCACTGTGGCACAAACGCAACCAGCTGGGACGGTACGGCCTGTCTGGCGAATCCACGGCATGGATCCTCTTCTCCGTTGCGAGTCTCCATGAACAGATCACCCTATGTTTATGCATAATGCAGCTGCCCTGCATGATCGTGAATGTACCGTCCTTGCTGGCCTATTTCGGCATTACTATGCGAGCCCTACCGTACGTACGGTTTACTCATGCAAAGGTACGGGTTTGACAAGTGTACGAGTGTGCCAGCAGTTGTCGCAATAATGTCACTGTCTGATAGAGCATCATCTATTTCTAAATGTCAAAAATGGACGATTTAGTAGCTTTTTTGAGTGATTGATTTGTATCGTGATGGTGGTATGTGCTATCTTCTGCCATGATGGGTGGCGACATCATAAGAGAGTAGATGGATAGAGGTTTTTTAAGTGGTTAATTTTTATGTCCACGTTGAGTGATTCATGAATTTTAAACTTAATAATTCTTCAGATCTTTAAAAATTGATGTGTGGCTGTGTGCATCACTTTAATGCGGGATCCGCACCCTATTTCGTAATAGAAAATGTAAAAAATGGACGACTTAGTAGCTTAATTAGCCGATTTAGTACCAAGGGTCGTGGAAGCAAACAAGGGTCGGACCTCATGTGGGGACCGTCCGTCTTATAGTTCTAAACCTCTTGGTGGTTGTGACTGTAAACCTAACACGGCAAAATTGTGTTGTACTTGGACTGAAATTTAGTTACAGATAAATTAAATTCCCTTTATACTAAGTCAACGACAAGTACTCCCTCCGTATTAAAATGTAAGATATTTTAACTTTTTTATACACACGTATCTAAACTTGTTTTAGTGCAATTTACGCTTTTTTGGTTCACATGTATCTAGACATGTTTAAATGCTAGATTCATGTAAACATTGTACTAAAACAAATCTATGTGTGTATCAAAAAAGTTAAAACATTTTACATTTTGGTATGGAGTGAATAATATGTAACGGAGGGAGTAGTATTCGGCCCTCTTTGTGCTTCGGTGTACCCCTCCCCCCAAACAAAAAAAAAAGGTAATATGGTCTTCTTTTCCTAATTAGTTAATTAGACTGATTAAATTAAGGGCAACGTATCCTATGCATAGGAGGAGTTGTGCATCCGTGTGCGACTACGAAACGCAGAGGCCTGAGTGCGATCACAAACATGGAGACCATGCATTTCGGCGACACAACGCGATGCGGCGACTGGTGGCGGCAACACAACAGAACCAGGTACTGGCGGCGACCATACAACGTAGCAGGCCGATTGTGGCGGTGAACACACGGCCAGCGGCGATCACCAACAGCTCCAGAAGGACTCGATAACATGCTTGTAACAGCACGTGATATCTAGAGCCAATCACACCTAGCATAAGTTAAATTCTGACTCCTCAATCGCATGGGTGGCAGTCATGCATGTTCAGGAAGCTGTGTGATTTCCATTGCATGTACACCCGTACGGTGATTTTGCAAAGGGCATTGTATATGTGAGGTATTCGGAACCAGATACAATTTAATTAATATTAATGACGAATTACTCAAAACGAAGCTTGGTCGTTCCCCTCCCCCGCTACAGTAGGGAGGGGCGATTTTTCTGAAACCAACCGTGATGGGGGAATAATAACCCGGTAGGCCCATGAAGAGGGAAGCGTGACCCGCCAGGCAGAAGGCCCGGCCAGGACAGCTAACCATCAGCATGGGCCGGATTACGTCGATGGGCCAGCAAGCTTGTCGGTGACCCGGCTTGTGCAGGGAAGATTGTAGAAAACCCGGAGGCGGTACGCGTTATGGAATACAAGACTTGGAGAACACGAAGATTAGAGGATGTAGAGTAGGACTCCGAGTACGGGTGGAACCCGGCTTTGCTTTGTATCGAACCAGGAGACCCGGTCATCTATATAAACGGGCTCCTAGGTCATAGTTGGAGCAGAACCTTGACGAGACAAGTTTGTACTAGCCAGAGAGATCATCGCTACCAAGCGCCCCCTGTAACCTAGATCGAGATCCGGCTCTGTTGTCGTAGCCGGGTTATCGAGATCGAGATATAATAGCATAGCAGGAAGTAGGTCTTTATCTCCAATGGAGAGGCCGAACCTAGGTAAATCTTTTGTCCTCGCAGAGCTAAACAAACTCCCAGACACTAGTTTCGCCTGGCCCAACAACTCAAGTTCCTTATGGTAACATCTGCCGTGATAACCCCACGACAGTTGGCGCCCACCGTGGGGCCTGCGTCCAAAGGTGTCATCATCATGGGAGAAGCTATGCAAGGAATCAAGAACTTCGTTTTCGGCGAGGTTACCATCAACTCGCACGGAGAACCCATCGTCGACAATTCTGGCTGGGGGCCGAAATCGGATCTGCTAGAATCAGGTGATATTATTCCAATTGGCAAGATTAATGTTTGCGTTGGTATGGTACATGCAATTAGATCTGCTAGTGATGAGGATTGTGAATCTGTGTCAGGAGCCGCCACGCTCGTTCAATCTGATGGGGAGGAGTCAGTAGGCACGGCAGAGGCCGGGTCACCATTGGTCATGCACGAGGAACGGTCGGGAAAGCCGGCATGGATCCCGGGTGACGCAGTGGAACATGAGGAGGATGCTGAATCGATCTTGCCCTTGTTTGAGACCCGGTATGGGTATGAGGCTGAAGAGGAAGACGAGGAGGAGCTGGAGTCCTTCCCAAGTGCAATCAGAAGGGTGGCTGTTTACACAGCTCCCTCGATCAATGCTGGAGCGTCACCGTCAACCGTTGTTCCACCAGTCCCAAACCCGGATCAACAGCCACAATTACCACAGAGCAGATGGATCAGAGGATGGATGGGGACCCGGCTTCGGTGACGGATGAGAGTGAAGACACGGCTCGTTACAGAAACAGCTTTGGTTTCCTCAATAACCGGGTTCAGGTCGAAGAAAGAGATAACACGGCTAGTGCTCCTGCTCTGTTCAACAATGGCTTGATCCTAGACCCAACATCGCTTACGAGATCGGTTACCCCAGAGAACGCAGCAGTGCGGGCTACGGAGTTAGACACAGCACGTCTGGCTTTGGAACAAATGCGTAGAGACACAATGGCAAAAAAACAGCAGATAGCAGCCAAGCAGAAGCAGATTGAAGAGCAAGAGAATCGCCTCAATGAAATGACTCGGGTTCATCAGAGAAGGCACCAGAGCCGGTTGGCTCCAGGAGAGAATACCATAAACCCGGCAGTGTTATTTAGGACCCTAGTAGATCAAACCATTGGTGTAACTCAAGCGGCTCCAATTATCAGAACAAGTGTAGAACCAAACAGAGGGACTGCAGGAGCCGGTGCAGTGTTGGTTGGGACACCGGGGGAGCCGGGGAAATCCAGGTCTGCCACCGTGAACGCCGAGATTCCACACGCCGGCGGGTCATTATTCCAATCCAGCGGATAACTTGTACGCCGCAACTTTAGCGCTCGACCGTATTCCCCTTGGAGACTCGCCAGCAGAGATCGAAGCCCGGCGTGCCATTGACATGTTACGTACCGCTGTGGTTCAGCAAGTTCAATATTCAAAGGACAAAAGTGCACTTCATTCAACAACGTATCGTACTAAGCGTACCAAGAGCCGCCACGGCGAAACCCCGCCGCAAGCCGGGTTAGCCGCGCCGCCGCAGCAGCAGAACCAGAACAAACAACAACCTCAGCCCGCCCCAGCAGTATCGGTGGCCCAGCAAATAGTTAACGGATCGCGAGCAAGAAGAGTGGCCAGCGCGAACCCGGCGGGACCCGTCGCAGCGGTGCCGCAAGGAGGACCCGGCGTCGCGGCAGCAGTATCTGTAGGCTCACCAGGTAACAACAATTTTTTAGCAAGTTCTTCTAACCTAGCCGGGCCAAAGTGTCTTTCAGATGCCATTGGAGCGGAACCTTTCCCTGAGAAGTTCAAGGAGCCCAACAAGATATCCAATTACGAGCCTAGCGTGGACCCGGCAAGTTGGTTGAGCAGTTATGAGATGGCTATGTGTATTCGCAACGCCACGGAGAACGTTTGCGCAAAGTTCATGTATTTGATGATGAGTGATGGAGCAGCAAAATTGTGGTTCAAGAACTTACCAGAAAAATCAATCAATTCCTGGGACGAGCTAAAAGCAATCTTCATCAAGCACTTTCAAGGTACCTGCAAGCGTTTGTTTTCTATTGAAGACCTTGATCGTTGTGTACAGAGGAAGGGCGAGTCAGCACGGCATTGGATGAGACGGGTCACGGAGATCCTTCATTCTTCATCTGGTATTGAGCCCAAGGATGAGATTTCATCAATGGAAAAGACGTGCAAATTTGTTCCCCTGGTCCAGAAGCTTGGCCGTATGAAGGAGGGCCACCGGGTCAAGCCAGTCACCATGGCTGAGTTGATGGATGCTTGCGACAGGCACGCAGCCACGGACAAGACCCAGGATGATAATGAAGAAGAGAAAGGGAAAGGCCCAGCGAATAATGGAGGAAAGAGTAACAATGGCAACGGAAGCAACAACAACAACAACAACAACAACAACAACCAGAATCAACAATGGCAACGGAAGCAACAATATGGGAGGCCTGATGATGTAACGACAATTGAAAGAGGGGTGGGGAGAAGAAAGATTTGTGAGTCGTTTGATGAGTTTGGATGGACGATCAAGATTTGATTTTCCTGCCAAGTTTGCTTGGGTATCGACAGTAGGACCATTTAGATTTCAGAACTGACATTCTTGCGAGCAGTTCGAGTAGAATTTTTTAGATGAAATGACATTTTGGGTGCTCTGTTTAAAAAAGACAAATCACTGACCAAAATGAGATCTAAAAAAAAATCCTTTTTGGAGCACAGATTTTGTCTTTTTTGTATAGAGCACCAGACATGTCATTTGACACGAAATTTGGCACGTATGTAAGAAACTTGTATATGTTCATCACCTAAAAATTCAGCTTTTTTAAATGTTTTACTATTTTTTCGATTTGTTTATTGAAGCAGGAGCATATGATCTCGGGAGCCAAAACGCCCCTTTCGTTGACTAACCCATTCATTTCCCCCCGCCCCTCTTCCGAACTCGCTCCTCTCTCTCTCCCCTGAACCACTTATCACTCTCCCCATTTCCTTTAACTGAAAGTTGGTTTCCCAATTTCCTTTAACTCAGAAACTCACATGTTGAAACAAGAATATGAAGATTTATAAAAATGTGGGAATAATATAAACGAGAAAATAATGGACACAGTTTTGATAAGAAAGAGGAAAAGTCAGAGACACATTTATTTGTTTCAGGAATAATCTTGAACTTCATAATCTAATTTGCCATGAAGTTCCTTTGACTCAAAATTATAAAAAAAAAAATTAGTTTTCCTAATTTTTAGTTTCCTTACTTATGTTAGACACAGAGGCCATGAATTCGAATCAATCTCGCATCACATTGTTTTGACTCACGTGAGGTATCCATCAATCACCTTCTTGAAAGTTGAGAGAAAAAAGCTTACTGTATACACCCTTCAACATATCACCAGAGGGGCCGAGGAGATACGAGAAAGAAGAGAAACACAGGCTAGCTGCATAGGAAACCGCCAGTGGAGATCGGAGGGGGAACAACCACCATAATCACTTCTAGAGGTTTCTCCTCCTCCGCCATCGATCACCTGTATCCTTACAACCCACACGCCCCTACGGACATTCCCGTGCGTCGAGGAATAATGTTGTAGGCGAGCCTTACCATCACCTCATTTTTACTCTTGTCATCCTATGTTTGAGTGTGTGTATGACTTGACCAAAACACCAAGCATTTGTGTTGAACTTAGTTGGGATGGGCTGCAAGTTGAGAAGGCGGTAATTAATGTCGATCTTGTCATGTGGGTCGGGAGTATCTTTTTTACTAAATGGACCTTTTGCTAACCTTTAGCTAATTGTGGCCCTTCGAATAACGTTCAGCCAACCATGACCCTTTTAGAAAACGGCATAGGCTTAGGTTTCTGAAAATATGAGAGGCTATGAAAATCTCAGAAAACGTCATACACTTAGGCGTATCCTAAGCCTGAGAAACGCAAAAAATTCTAAGTTATTTGAGATAAGCCATTTGCTATGGCATTTTCATATTAGAGCCTCTGAGAATCTCAGAATACGTCATCTGATATAGCGTACCAGAGTCTCTGTGACTGAAAAGCGCCATATCAAATGACTTATCCCAAATGACTTACAAATTTTTACGTTTTTCCGGACTAGGATAAGCCAAAATCTATGACGTTTTCTGAGATTTCCATTGGCTTTGACCCCATAGCGTTAGATGCCGAGTGCCATAGTTGGCTAGAAGTTATTTGAAAGACCACAATTAGTTGAAAGTTAGCAAAATGATCATTTAGTAAAAAGAAATATGGGTCGGGACGACATGACTAGCTAATTTGTGCTTCCGAATTGGCACCCGGGTCATCGGCCGCATCGCTGTACAAGTGATTCCGGATTGACCGTATTGCGAAAAACTATTTAGTGGGGTAAAATGTGACAACTCCGGGGTAGAAGGTGACATAAACTTTTAGACGGCATAGACTCTTGTCACAAATCTACAAACATGCATGAGGTAAAAAAAAGTGGAACCGAGTCTTCTCTAAAAGATTTATTACATTTCACCTATGTTGATCCCATATTTTAGAGGTCTAAATGTAATAGTTCCAAAATGATCCCCCATAGTATAGCTAAGACAAATCACTTATTAGTCGTGATACTATTGTACACTTTGATCGAAGGCGATGGATCGAATCCCTTTCCAACAGGACCTAGCAGACACTAGTGGAAACAGGGCCATCGGTTTGGCCATTTCGTCCCAGTTCCCTTACGAACCGGTACCAATGGGGGCACTAGTCCCGGTTCGAATGCCCGGGGCGCCGGCCAGGTCCAGTTTCGGTTCGTAGGGGACCTCTAGTCCCGGTTCGTGATACGAACCGGTACTAAAGGGTCGCGGCAGGCGGCCGCAAAGGTGGGGACAGCGCGAGATGGACCTTTAGTACCGGTTCGTGATAAGAACCGGGATTGATGTTCTCCCTATATCATTTTCCACCCCCCGAGCCGGCCATGGCCATTTTTTGAGCTCGAGTTCGTCAACATTTTCTCATCTATTTCCTCTCCCGAGCTCGAGTTCGTCCCCATTTTTTGCCACCATTTGTCAACATTGACGGCGCCCCATCTATCCAAGGTTATCACTTCCGGCGTTGCTACTTTAGCTCATTTAGTTGCTAGTTTAGCTCATTTCATTTTTCTAGTGCTAGCTAGGTGTTTGATGAAATGCCTAAGTTAGGGATTTCATTTGTTTTATATGCAATTTGAGCTCAAATTAAAGTATGATTTGTGGGTTTTAGTGTTGTCCGGTCCCCGTCCTCATCGCCGTCGATCGCCCCGTGCCGTCCCGTCACCGGCACCACCTCGGTGAGCCTCTTGTTTTTATCTTTTATTTATAAAAAACTTACTTATATGATTTAGATGCATAGTTATTACTTGTATAATTTTCTTATTTTTTTATATGTATAGTGCCATGGTTTTGATATCCGTCCCCGTCGGCCCTCGTCCGGTCTATGATTCGGATGTGGTATACTTTTATAACTTTTAGTTTCATTTCATTTTATGACAATTATGCCGACCAACTTGACATAGATATTTTTATTTAGGAGGTAGTTGAACCGGAAATTCCAACCGACCCTCTAGTCGAGATACTAAATTTATTAGAAAAAGAAAACAATGATTTGAATTCAAAATTGAAAAGAAGTGAAGATCTTCGTCTCCAATGCCTAGAAGAGAAGATGAAATTGGACTTCGAGCTTGCCGACGTCGTCGATGATCACCAGATCAAGATCGATGCAATGCGCTTGAAGATTAAAAAGATTAGAAAATATGCCATTAATCATGAGGCTTGGTATCATTATGCTGTTGGTTCAGTAATTATCTTAGTTGCGATTTTGATCACATTTGTTGTTGGATTTAATTTTTTTTAGATAGTTGTATGTTAGTTTCAGTGTATGTTTTATGAGAACTATGTATTACATTTGGTCACTACTCTACTTTGCTTTTAATGTGATGAACTTGTATTAATTATTTTGGTCACTTATCTATTCATGATGTAGTGTAATGATTTTTGATATACTTATACAATGCAGATGAACTGGCAATGGATGTGCGGTGACCGACGCAGTCCCGAATTCATTAGTGGCATGCATCATTTTCTCCATGTGGCTGAGGCAAACAAGCGGGCGAATTCATTAGTCTTCCTCAAAAACCCTTCACATCCACCTGATTCAGTCTGGTTTCATGCCCGGCTATAATTGTTGGACCAAGCACGGAGAAAGAGGGGTTATAATGGAAGACAATGAAGAAGAAGAGGATAATGACAATTATCCTATGTTCACTGAACACGGTGGTAGTACAATGGGGGAAGACGAAGCTGAAGAAGAGCCCATTGTTCATGAGCCCGATGACGATCTTCGTCGGGCCATTCTTGATGCGAAGATAAACTGCGGAAGTGAAAACGAGAGTTTGAAGTTGGAGAGAATGTTAGAGGATCACAACAAATTGTTGTACCCAAATTGCGAAGATGGCCAGAAAAAGCTAGGTACCACACTGGAATTGCTGCAATGGAAGGCAGAGAATGGTACTTCTGACAAGGGATTTGAAAATTTGCTGAAAATAATAAAGAAGATGCTTCCAAGGGATAACGTATTCCCCCCAGTACGTACGAAGCAAAGAAGGTTGTCTGCCCTCTAGGATTAGAGGTGCAGAAGATACATGCATGCATCAATGACTGCATCCTCTACCGTGGTGAGGAGTACGAGAATTTGAATGCATGCCCGGTATGCGGTGCATTGCGGTATAAGATCAGGCGAGATGACCCTGGTGATGTTGAGGGCGAGCCGCGCCCCAGGAAGAGGGTTCCTGCCAAGGTGATGTGGTATGCTCCTATAATACCACGGTTGAAACGTTTGTTCCAAAACAAAGAGCATGCCAAGTTGTTGCGATGGCACAAAGAAGACCGTAAGAAAGACCTGATGCTGAGACACCCCGCTGATGGGTCGCAGTGGAGAAAAATCGACAGAGAGTTCCCGACATTTTCAGATGACGCAAGGAACTTAAGATTTGGTCTAAGTACAGATGGTTTAATCCTTTCGGAGAGCAGAGCTCCAGTCATAGCACCTGGCCTGTGACTCTATGTATCTATAACCTTCCTCCTTGGTTGTGCATGAAGCGGAAGTTCATTATGATGCCAGTGCTCATCCAAGGCCCGAAGCAACCCGGCAACGACATTGATGTGTACCTGAGGCCATTGGTTGAAGAACTTTTACAGTTGTGGTGACGAAGGTGTACCTGTGTGGGATGAGCACGAACAAAAGGAATTTGACCTACGAGCGTTGTTGTTTGTAACCATCAATGATTGGCCTGCTCTTAGTAACATTTCAGGACAGTCAAACAAGGGATACAATGCATGCACGCACTGTTTAGGTGAGACTGAAAGTATATATTTGGGAAACAAGAATGTGTACCCGGGGCATCGTCGATTTCTTCCAAAACAGCATCCCGTAAGAAAGAAAGGCAAGCATTTCAAAGGTGAGGCAGATCACCGGACGAAGCCTACCGCCCTACTGGGATGTTATATATGATATGGTCAAGGATTTAAAAGTAATCTTTGGAAAGGGTCTTGGCGGACAATCTGTTCCGAATGACGCTGACGGACACGTACCCATGTGGAAGAAGAAATCTATATTTTGGGAGCTACCCTATTGGAAAATCTTAGAGGTTCACTCTGCAATCGACGTGATGCATGTGACGAAAAATCTTTGCGTGAACCTGCTAAACTTCTTGGGCGTGTATGGAAAGACGAAAGATACACCGGAATCACGGCAGGACCAGCAACGTATGCACGAACGCAACCACCTGAATCCAGAGAAGTATCAAGGTCCTGCCAGCTACGCTCTTACCAAAGAAGAGAAGAAGATCTTTTTTGAAGTCCTGAACAGTATCAAGGTCCCGTCTGGCTTCTCGTCGAATATAAAGGGAATAATAAACATGACAGAGCAAAATTCCAAAACCTAAAGTCTCATGACTGCCACGTGATTATGACACAATTACTTCCGGTTGCATTGAGGGGGCTTCTGCCGGAAAATGTTCGAGTACCCATTGTGAAGCTATGTGCATTCCTCAATGCAATTTCTCAGAAGGTGATCAATCCAGAAACTCTACCAAGTTTACAGAAGGATGTGGTCCAATGTCTTGTCAGCTTCGAGTTGGTGTTCCCACCATCCTTCTTCAATATTATGACGCACCTCATAGTTCACCTAGTCGAAGAGATTTCCATTCTCGGTCCTGTATTTCTACACAACATGTTCCCCTTTGAGAGGTTCATGGGAGTCTTAAAGAAATACGTTCATAACCGTGCTAGGCCAGAAGGAAGCATCTCCAAGGGCTATGGAACATAGGAGGTCATTGAGTTTTGTGTTGACTTTATTCCTGACCTTAAGCCGATCGGTGTTCCTCAATCGCGCCATGAGGGGAGACTCGTGGAAAAGGCACGCTAGGAAAGAAAGCAACAATATGTATGGATGGGCATTCTTTCACTCAAGCACACTACACAGTTCTACATAATTCCAGCTTGGTGGCTCTGTATATCGAGGAACACAAGAATATTTTACGCTTGAAATACCCGGAGCAACCTAAATTTGGATTGATGAAGAACACGTGAAGAATTTCGGTGGTTGGTTGCAAACACATCTCATTAATGACACCACTGTTGGAGAACAGCTATACTTGTTGGCCAAGGCACCATCTTCGACTATATGACTTTTCAAGGGTACGAGATAAATGGGAATACATTTTACACGGCCGACCATGATAAAAAGAGCACCAACCAAACAGTGGTGTCCGCTTTGATGCAACAAACAACAATGGGCAAAAGGACACATATTATGGTTACATAGAGCAGATATGGGAACTTGACTATGGACCTTCTTTAAGGTCCCTTTGTTCTGGTGCAAATGGTTCAACCTGAAAGGCGGGGTACAGGTAGACCCGCAGTACGGAATGACTACAGTGGATCTCAAGAATCTTGGGTACGACACCGAACCATTCGTCCTAGCCAGTGAAGTGGCTCAGGTTTTCTATGTGAAGGACATGTCTACCAAACCGAAAAAAAGAAAAGATAAGCAAGCGAATACATCATACGATGAGCCAAAGCGCCACATAGTTCTTTCAGGGAAAAGAAACATCGTGGGAGTGGAGGACAAGACAGACATGTCAGAAGATTACAATAAGTTTCATGAAATTCCGCCCTTCACAGTGAAAACTGACCCAAGCATCGTGTTGAATGATGAAGATTGTCCATGGTTACGACGCAATCAGAAGAAAGAGACACACGAAGAAGAAGTTTATACCACAACACTAGAAACGGATGTTGATGGTCATGTGTAATAATGTATGAAACCTTTTTGATCCTGGTTCTATGAGACAGAGGACACATAGTTCTACTAAATGAGTTTTTTCAAATTACTTATATAAATATTATTTTTCATTTTATAAGTGTCAAAAATGACATTTTTTTGTGAAGCAAGTTCAACAAATATGGTGCAAAATGGCACCCATCCAAATTTCTCACAAAGTAGACCATATTGTATGGATAATCCACAAATATTAATAATTTTCTCGGTTCCTACCTAATTTCGCCTATTTAAACGACTTTATGCCTATTTTCTGAAAGTAATTCAAATTTGAACTACAAGTGTGTGATAGTTTGCTCTAAAATTTTTACAAAAATGTTTTTAAGGTACACAAGTAGTGGTTATATCACAGAACCGTCGATAGTTTTGGATAATTCGACCCCTTACAATGAATAGAAACGGCGGCCATTTTTACCGTTTTTTCAAAAAAAATAAAAGAAAGTGAAAAAATACTCAAAAAAAGAAATCCTTTAGCATGGAGTCCTTTTATGTGTATTAGTTGATAGGAAAAAATGATAAACTTGAGTTTTGACAAAGTTTCCAAAAAACTTCTTCACAAAAAGATCAATCATCTATAAACATGTATAAGTTTCGAGTCAAATGGACTAGGTATGATCATTCCCGTGGCATAGTTTGTGATAATGTGCCCATAATGGACACATAGTTGTATCTTGGTATGACAAACAATGTTGCCAAACTGAGTTTTTTCAAATTACTTATATAAATATTATTTTTCATTTTACTCAACTCATCCATTTGAAATTTACTCAACTCATCCATTTGAAATTTGAATACATTCAACATAGTCAAATTTGAAAATAACCAGTACCAAAATATTCCACATGGGCTTACGTTTGATATAAAGTTTGTCAAATTTAAACAATTCAATCAATAGAATAAAATAAACTTGGAAAAAGAAAATAGATTTTTTTTTACAAAAGATCCTTTAGTCCCGGTTGTTGGTTGCAACCGGGACTAAAGGTGGGCTTTGGCGCGCTAATTTGGCAGCAGCCCAAAAATGGACCTTTTGTGGGGACCCCGGACTAGCTGTCCGAAATACCCGTTATGCTTAACACAACGATCCCGTGATCAGTCTGTCGTTGCACATAACCCGAACTGAATACCAAATTTTACATCCATTACAGTACCGAATTAAAGTCTTACACATATGGTCATTTAGACCAAGTCTTACATAGTTGCCTTCATGGGCCAAACCAAATTATTCAGCGGAAGCTATGGAGTAGTCGACCAAACAAATCCTAAGAACAACCCGACAGGCAACTGACTTATGGAGATCCCTAGTTCGCGTAGTCGGCGCCATACTCCTCTTCGACGTAATGCTCCTCGAGATCTGGCTAAGACAATAGTCAGGGACAAAACCAATATGAGTACAATTTGAATTGTACTCGCAAACTACCCCAACTTGAACATGCACTAGTTTTACTTTTATTTCATAAGACTTTTATTTATTCAAAACTTCTCTATATCTTTGTTGAAAAAGGAAAGGATAATTTTATAACTTTCCTCCAACAAATCACCATCTTGTTTATTTCTCCAAAACTCCTCCTTTTTCCGACCATAGCCCTTCATGGTCATTTATCTCCAACAACCTCATACCGATCCTTTGGTATAGTTGTATAAAACATTCTCCACTTCATTTTCTTTTTAAAACTCAAAACCTTGCACATGGTCTTAGGACAACCTTCCAACTGTCCATTACCGAGGACTCGGCTATTCGAATAGTTTTACACTCTGCAGAGGTAGCACGCTTTTCCCACATCCATCCGGCAACTCATCGTGTCAGCCACGTTCCGCCATACAAGGTGTATGCGAAGTTGAGCTACCGACCATAGCCTCTCATTTGCTCATGCTTGTACAGGACCCTGCCCATATGACACTTTCCGTCGACACCTAGTCCGATTCACCCGTCGATGACTCTAAGTGTGAGGACTCATAGTTTTGCCCGGCGGTGTATAGGGACAGCCTTCTATCCTCCACCAATGTGCGAGGACCCGGGTCAGGGAGAGTCACCAAACCAGTCCCCTCATGAAACGGAGTCATCTCCGTTGTTGGGGTATCCCATACTAAAATGAGCGAACTACATGACTAAGCCCCGTCCCATATGGGGGTAAATGTGGTCGCACAGGGTATGGTTGGTCGTCATAGTACTAGGACACAATGTGCATTTTTCACAAACACCACCATTCTCCATTTCTTCATTTTAACACCGACATCTCGGCATACCATAATTCATCCAAGGATTTTCAAAGGAGTTTTGAGTAAACAATATTTTTCCCATCCTATAATTTGATATTACCTAACTTATACTTCTATATAGGGTGGAAAAATAGTGTTTCATATATTTTGAAAAGGTGTTCAAAACCGTAGTTGCTCATGAGTAAAACATGTATACAAAATAGATGTATCTATTTATGTGTAGGATCAGAGAATAGCTTGCCTTGCTTAGCAAAGTGACCCTGGTCCTGTTCTTCTGGTTCAACAAATTCCACTTCCTCGATAATCCTGGCAACGTTCTCGTCTAATCGTCAAAACAAGCAAATACAAACAATCACTATACTATTCAACCAAGCATCACAACATTACAATCTCAATTTCTACAGAGAGCTACTGTAACACACAAGGCAAAACAATTGGGTTCAATTTAATTGAATTACACAACATTTATATATGCTTTGAATATGGCAAAAACTAGCTACACAAGTTTTAATGCACCATTTAATTTATGTTGATCACAAAAATACAAACTAAAATTCTACAGATAGCTACTGACATCTAGAAGACAAAACAATTGGATTTGAATCAATTTGAGTTACCAAATTCCCTACACAATTGTTTTATTCCAGAAGCTTGTTAATCAAGTTTTAGCTACTGATTAAGTTCTGTTGAACATAAAATTAAATCCTTTTAGGGGCAACTAGCACTGATTAAATGTGATCTAACAAAGTTGGTCCTAATTCATTTGGGTTAAGCATTAATCTTTTATAATTGTTACAGTACAGAAAGGTTTGCTAACTTTAATCTAATGCTAAACAATTACCGTTGCTTAATTAATTCTTCCAAAATTATGGAAGCTAAGTGATCACCGTACTAAGTTAACAAAATTGGATCTACATCATTTGGGTTAACAGAGCATCAGAAACAAACAAGTTTGTGTTTTAAACCTTATGTGGCATTTTAATTTTCACTCACTGGGTATTGATCTAAACAAGATGAAACTAATTTGGTTGGATGAACAATTTCATAAGCTATCCAGAGATTTTTTATTCGATTTATTTGGACTTATAAATCTTGAAATATCGATTTTTAAAGTGAGGTCCAGTACTGGATTTCCAGGGAATTTAAATTAGGAAATACTATCTGCACTGGATAATGTTGAAAACCCTGACGGGTGGGCCTACCCGTCAGTGACTCAACACAGAAAAGCTCCCGCGCTGGAAATGATTGATATGCTGACAGTGGGGCCCGCCCGTCAGTGACTTATCTAAACGCGAAGCGGTATGCGACCGTGGATCTAAGATCCAACGGCGCACGGTGGCCGCAGCGGCGACGACCAGAATCGGGCGGCGCCGCCGTGCCTGCGACGGCGAGGTGGACGATGCGCTCACCTAGGGGCACTGGAGACAACGTGGATGATGCAGAACGGGTGCGGCGGCCTGGGGAAGCTTGCTGGAGGAATGGGGCTTGCTGGAACGGTCCGAGTCGTCGGCGGCGAGCTGCTCCGCTTCCATGGGTACGGCACGTCGACGGCGAGTTACTTCTGGTGGTTCCTGAGCACAAGAGAGACGGGCGTGTGAGTGTGGTGAGTGGTAGGAGCAAGGCAGAGGGGTCAGTGAGAGAGAAACGAGAGAAGCGGCACGGCTGCGTGGTCGTCTTCAACCTCGGGCACGGCCGAGCTTGGGCGGCTCGCCAGCACAGCCACGGGCAGCAGCAGCTCAGGCAGCAGTGGCTCCGCCCTCCTGGCGGTGCACGAGAGAGTGGTGTGTGAGGGAGAGGCAGTGGAGTGGTGTCGAGCGAAATGGGAGGGGTCGGGTGTGTTTATAGCCGGAGGTCCGTCCATGGTGGTCGAGGTGAAGGAGGGGTGTAGGAGGTGGGAGAGTTCGCCATTGGCGGGCTGGACTGTGCGGACACGTCGACGGACGGCGTTAGAGGTCAGAGGATCGAGAATGGCTTGCGGACGTGATCGCATTGAGCTCGGGTGGTGACGGCGTCGAGCTGCGCACGAGGTGCTCGATGGAAAGGTGACGCATTCGTGGGCCAGTGGGGTGACGCCACGGTGTCCTTGTGGCCGCGGGGAGGGTGACTGGCTGGGCGGCGATGCGCTGGCGAATGGTGCAGTCGATGGCCACGCGCGGCCACGCACACGGCGTGCTCTGGTTCGACCGCAAAGGTAAGGCTGCAGGAGCTTCTGAGGCGATCTCCACTCGTCCAACGAGAGCGGAGGGGCAGAAGAGATGGAAGGCACGGTGCAGGGCCAGCTCGGCGTCCTTCTTCGTCCTTCTTCCACGAGTGGGTCACGGGGTGGTACGGGTGCACGTTTATGCCAATGGCTACGAGCCAAAATGGCCAATTTGCACGTTTCCTTCGTGCTCTGGCGAGTAAGGGAGGTGTGAGAGGTGAGTGAGAGTGGGAGGGGTGAGGTGGTTTGCTGAATTTCACTCGAATTCGTGCGGATTGAGTTCGAATTGGGGAAAAGTTTAACTCTGCCCACCATGTGTTTGACAGAATGCTTGAACCAAATTTAAATTCGAATTTCTGTGAAATCTTTTTATAATTGGATCAATAAATATTTATCAAGCATTTGTCGCTCATACTTGATAATTATAGTGTAGGTATTCTTGGTACATTTGATTATCTAAAGAAATAAAGAAAGAAATAGAATTTTAAATATAGGTTTTTGAAAATATTTATTTTAGAGAGAAAAGGTATAAGAATAAAGTGAGAGTGATTATGTTATCACCTCCTCTGAATTTGTGAAAAGAAAATATTGATTTCTAACTTTGAGAAATTTAATGTCACATGAAAATTTGTGTGATTGTTTCAATTTTATTTTTGAGTTCAAAGTTTTTAATTTATTTACACAAGCAACACAACTAACAAAGAACAATCAACACACATCATGCAACAAAAGTATTTGTTGGTTCCAAATTTTGACTATTACAACTGGTTACAATTTTGGGATGTGACACCTTTAGTCCCGGTTCGTGGCTGGAACCGGGACTAAAGGCCCATTAGTGCCTTTTAGATCCCGGCCCTTCCTCTCGTCCCAGCATTTTGCCGCCAGGCCCAAGAAGAGGATGACACCGCCAGGCTGCCGTGCCGTGCTCCCCTGCTCCCGTGCCGCCACCTCCACCGCCGCCTTCTCCTGCTCCGGTCACCGCGGCCGCCCTCTTCCACGCCGTCGAGTCCCCGAGCACCCACGCCCACGCCGTCGTCCCCGCGCGCAAGGTACGGTCTTTATCTCTCCTCTCTCTCCCCGTCCTCCTCTGGCTCAAATCGAGCGGCGGCGGCGGCCTGGTAACCCTAGATCGGCAAATCGAACCACCATGGGATGGAACCACGGTGGGCGCCGGCGCCGGCGGTGGTGACATTACATAAAGGGGGCGGGGACATTCGTTAATAATATTTATATATATAATAAAAGGCCTAAAGACCATTACATTTTAGGGGGCGGGCCACAATAAAGAGTAAAAAAAAGGCCTAAAGGCCATTACATTTTAGGGGGCGGTGGGAGGACACGGCGGCGGCGCCGGAGGCCTAGTCGTCGTCGGAGAGGAGGACGTAGCCCGGCGCGGTCCACAGATGGGCCGGCGGCGGCTGCTCCTCCGTCGGAAGGTGCTGCTCCTCCGGCTCCTGCTGCGGCTGCCCCCGGGCCGGCTCCTCCTGCTCCTGCGGTGGCGGCGGCCAACAGCCGCCAGTCCAGCCCCAGGACTGGTCAAGGAGGCCGGCAGGCATTGGAGGGAGAGGCTCCAACTCCAGCTCCTCGGCCTCCTGTTCCTGGGCCATGTGCTGCCACCACGGCAGTGGTGGCACCGGCGGCGGCTGGGCCGCGGCCAGCACTTGTTCCCAACGCTTGATCTCGTCCTCGACGAGGGAGCGCTGGGATGCCTCGTAGGCAGCCTGCATCTCCGGGTCGTCGTCGATGATCTCCTCCTCGAACCACAGCTCGGGCTCCTGGCCGGGCGGCGGTGCGGGGTACGCCTCGGGCTCCTGCGGCGGTGCTGGGGCCTGCGCGAAATAAGCGCGGCAGTGGTCGTCGTGCTCGTCCGCGAACCACTGGTCCCAGTTGGGGGACTCCGGCGCGTAGTCGGGGTCATTGAAGAGGTCCGGTGGGAGGAGACGGCGGCGGCGCGCGATCTCCACCACCCTAGCCCGGCCACTGGCCAGAATCAGCGGCACCGAAATCCGCTGCGGATTCAGGTGCTAGTCGTCCGACAGGTGGACGCCGGGCCAGTACACCGGGTGGCATTGTTCCAATGCCACCAGCACTCCTCCACGCGCACGTAGCGCCGCATCCGCTTCTTCTTCTTCGGCGCTGCATCCGCTGCATCGGCACGGCGCGCCAGCGCCGCTCCCCCAACCATCTGCACGCCCTGCGGCGCGATGCGGAACGTCGCCGGCTGTGGTGGCAGAACGGAGCGTCGGCAGGAGGAGGAGGAGGAGGAAGGGCCGCGCGCGGAGGAGGAGGAAGCGCGGCGCGCCGGCCGGAGGAGGAGCCGGACTCGTGCTGGTTCTTGGGTGGCTTGAACCACCGCGACATGGCTCCGACGAGGGTCGTTGTGCACTGGGTAGGGCTAGGGTTAGATTTGGTGGGGGCGGCGGTCTGGACTGAGGTCGCTATCCACACGGCCGGGGTCCATTTTTAAAGGACCAGCCAGTGCCAGCATTGACTCCGGGGTGGGGAAGATGAGGGGGCCGGTGGGTCGTAGGCAGGTAGGCCAGGGCCAACATTGACTACGAGGGGGCGGGGAAGACGAGGGGGGTGGGGAAGACGGGGGCGCTGGGGAATTGACGCATGTGGTGAGTGGGCGGTTACACGCGCGTGGGGAAGACGGGGCGCCGGGGAGGTGGGTCGCTGGCAGGTGGGCCAGCATTGACCACGCGCTCGTGGCCAGGGGCGGACACGGCGCGTCGACCCAATGCTAGTGTCCCGCCACGACACGAGCGCCTGCAGCCTCTCCGCCTGCGTGGCCACGTCGCCGACGATGGCCTGTAGCCACGCACCCACCATCCTTTGGGCTGGCCCAAATTTGGGCTGAAATTTGGGTCAGCCCGGATGTTAATTTTTTTTAATTGTCTTACAAAGCTGACCCAAATTTGGATTGGCAGGTAGGACAACTGTGTTAGTTTTTTACTATAAATTGTGTTAGGATATGTTAATTTTAGAATATGTTAATGTTAGGATATGTTAATTTTAGAAATTGGGGCATTTTCTTATTACAAAATTGAAAGCACATATAATTGATTGCAGGGACATTGAGCTATGGACGCCGCCTTCAGAGACGACGAGAATGGAGACCAAATGCAACAAATAATATATGCGTGTGCCCGTGGAACTGATGCCGGTGGAGAAAATTCCGGTGGAGAAGATTCCAGTGGAGAAGATGATTTCAGCTCACAATTTCTGAACGACTCCGGTGAGGGACTTGAGTCTGAAGAAAGAAGAGACGACGAAGTGCCCTTAACAAACTCTGGCGAGGTATATATATATTAAGGCTGTGTTGATTACTAGATGCATTAATTGATTTGTATTGCACGTATTAACGAATCATTTTTTTAGCCCTCCGGATCGAGCAAATCTGCTAAAAAGCAAGGTACTCGAGGCCGGACGAGAAGGATGTCGAGCGAGGGAAAAAATCGAGGAAGTTAAAGATAGTGGCGAACCGCTGGCACCCATACAGAACTGCCATAAATTTGCAAATCAAGCTGGAGTCATTCTTAGGGACATGCTCCCGATCACCATTACAGATTGGCATAAGCCGAAGGACGCCGACGATGAAGCTAGTTATGTCCGCGAACATACAAAAAAATTGCTTTGGGATACGCTCATGACACATTTCAACCTACCCGAAGGAAAGAATGAGAAAGTGAAGGAGTGGACTCTTAAGAAGATGGCCACACAATTCCAGAGCTGGAAGAAAACATTATGGAGAAAATATGAAAAAGAAGATCCAGATAATTTCACTGGAGTACTAGAGAAGATAGAACATGACTGGCCCGCATTTGTGGCGTATAAGAAATCATGTACCGCTGTGGCCCTATCGGCCGTAAATAAGATAAATGCTGGGAAGAAGCAATATCACCATAGGTTGGGGATAGGTGGCTACAAGACTGCCATTCCTAAGTGAGAAGCGTTTGAAGCAGAACTGGTTGCTAAAGGGATCACTCCACAGATAGCGGACTGGCCTGAGAGGTCCAAGTTCTGGTTGTTCGCCATGGGGCAGTGTTGGACCCACTGACATGGCTGATTATTGCAAAGGGAAAATGGAAGAAAAAATTGAAACAATCACTCCGTTGCTTGTAGACGCAATAAATAAAGTTTGAGAGGGAGAGTACCATCCCGAGAGAGAGAACGACGAGCTGACACTCGCCCTGGGGAATACTGAACACTATGGACGATTTACGAGGCCTTGGAGGCGGTGTCACCTTGAAGGAAGGGTATCCGGAGTGCGCTGACAGTTATAGAAGCCGTGGGAGAAAGAAGAAGAAGGAGTAAGAACGGTTATCGGAATTGGAACGTCAGGTGCAGCGGCAGCAGCAGCAAATAGACTCAATTAGTCAGCAAAGGACATCTCAGCAGCTGCAGCTAGAAGATCCTCAAGCCGATGCCGTCCCATCTCAGCAAAAAAGCAGCGTGGGTTCCACGCAGCTAGAAGCATCTGCATGCGAACCGCCGACGGCTCGCTGCCCCGTGGATGATGTCACGGAAAAGACAGATTGTGAGCTACATATGTCAATGAGGAACATATCCTTGAAGGTGGCGGTCGGCTATGCTTTACCAAATCAACCTGGAGCAAGCTACCATCTTGGTGACATTTCAGCTGGCTATGCTCGTGTCGGGATGGATGAAATTGTGATGGGATTTGAAACAATGGATCTTGAGTTTCCTGGAGGTGACGAGGAGAAGACACTGGGAGATGTCAAGCGTGGTTTCGTCCTATGGAACAAGAAATACATCGTCTTTCCAGGCTCCTTGCCAAGGCCACCGACTCCTCCTTGTAGCAGTCCACCTCAGCAGCAAAGTCCAACCCTACCCGAGAGGGACCCCAGCGCGAGTCCATCTCGATCTCCACCTCAGCAGCAAAGCCCACCTCCGCCGCGTGAGGAAGCGTCCGTTAAGTGGCTCCCGACGAAACGCCACATGCCACCAAGGAAGAAAGCTAGAAAGGAGAAAACACCGCCGCCTCTTGAGAAGTTACCTTGGCAAATGACTTACGAGGAAAACTGCGCCATCTCGAGGGCCGAGACGATTGCCCATTTTGCACCGAAAGTGCCTGAAATAACATTTGTGAAGACACTAGATCCGGTGCTCGTTGAGCGTTGCATTGATAATCTATATGACCCTACACCAGAGCCGCCATCAGACTATGAGCGTTCTATTGGAAGGTCATATGACAAAAAGTCGGAGGAGCCGAAAAAAGGGAAACAAGTTCCCCAGCTCGGAGAACAAGACGCACAATCGGTCCCCCCGCTCAAGGTGTTTGACGACAAGGCTGCTCAAGGTTCTCAACAACACATAGGTTCGACAACTGATTACCCCATCTCTGATCTAGCATATAAATATGTTGCCGGGGGAAATTTGGTCGAGAATGTCAAGTCCCTAACAACAAAAATGCGTAAATTGCATACCTGGTACAAGAAAGAGGTAAAGAAAGGGACAATCAGTATCATGGTGGCAGTTAAGGAAGAGCACTACCTCCAAGAATACGCTGTGTTCGTTCAGTTTACCGAACTTTTTCAGTTACAATCTCCGGGCCCTCGACAAATCTATCATCAGTTGCTATTGTCTGTAAGAGATTTATTTCTGTAATTTAAGTCTTTAATTAGCTCAGCTCGTTCATTGTCTGTAATTATCCTCACTATAATCTTTTGTGCGCTATATTATGCAGAATGATGATTCTCGAATGCAAAAGGGATGAAATCACGGACATTGGGTTCATTGACCCGAATAAAGTTCATGAAGTCACCATAGAAAATCCCCTTTTTAACAAGGAGACACCGGGGAATTTGCTAAGGTTTTTGAAGCGACAACGTGACAAAAAAGAAATACTTTTTCCTTACAACTTCAAATGAGTGTTACTGTCCTGTACAGATTCTATTTTGCTCACCAGATGTTAAGTTGTAACTGATGAGTTATCCATGACTGCCTATATAAACGTGCGCAGGTTCCACTTTATTCTTCTCGTCATTAACATTCACGCTGGAGAAGTTGAAGTCCTTGACTCATTAAGGAGAGATCCTAAACAATTCAAGACCTGTTTTGATATGCTCACAGAGTAATTTCAATTCTTATCGCCTCTTTTGTTCATTTCCTGATATCAAGTAATTAATAACTCCTTTGTTCATTTTCTTTGTCGGGCAGCGTTTGGAAATCGTTCATCAAGGAAGAAACCGGTGAATGGAAACCGAAGCTGACATGGCATTTGAACGACGTAAGTAGTACTACCTAGGTCCGCGCACCATTATCATACTTGTTTATTGTTTGATTGAATTCTATTCTTGTACAGTCTTGCCTTAAATAGCCACAGGGGACTGATTTATGTGGATTCTACGTTTGCGAGAACATTAACATTAGGACCAACGAGAGAATAAACAACCGAAGAAATAAAGAGGTACGTAAACATTATTCACAACTTTATTTTGTTACCATCAGTTGTGCTGAGTTTCTTTCATAATTGTTTTATTATGATTTGATATATATACACACAACTCATGTATTTATTTTGATCTCATTCTTTTAAAGTTGGCAAGAAAGCGGAACGCGCTCCCAATACAGGACCGCTTCAAAGCAATTGCGGAGGAATTGACGGGATTTTTCCTTACAGATGTCATACCTAGATTCGGAGAGTACCACTATGATGAAAAACCGAATGCCTAGCTCCATGTAATAGTGATCGATCTTCATGTACTACTTATATTGTATGTGGTATATATATGCATCAACGTGATCTTATGTAATTGTATGTGTTATATATATGCATCAACGTGATCTTCATGTAGTATATATATACCAAAACGCGTTTTTGGCGCATCGACATGATCCCCGTACAATGGAAACTATCCGATACCCCTAAACCCCTCCTAAACCTTAAACCCTGAAAAATAATCGAAAAGAAAAAAAAGGGCCTAACGTTAGTCCCGGTTTGTGGCTGGAACCGAGACTAAAGGTCTCCAGCTCCGCGGGCTCCTCCGTGGCCACGTGGGAGGGCCGCTTGTCCTGGTTCGTCACTAGTGGAAACAGGGCCATCGGTTTGGCCCTTTCGTCCCGGTTCCCATACGAACCGGTACCAATGGGGGCACTAGTCCCGGTTCGAATGCCCAGGGCGCCGGCCAGGTCTAGTCCCGGTTTGTAGGGGACATTTAGTCCCGGTTCGTATCACGAACCAGTACTAAAGGGTCGTGGCAGGCGGCCGCAGAGGTGGGGCAAGCGCGAGCACCCTTTAGTACTGGTTCGTATCACGAACCGGTACTAAAGATGGACCTTTAGTACCGGTTCGTGATACGAACCGGGACTAAAGTTTTCCTATATCATCTTCCACCCCCTGAGCCGGCCATGGCCATTTTTGAGCTCGAGTTCATCAACATTTTCTCATCTATTTCCTCTCCCGAGCTCGAGTTCGTCCCCATTTTTTGCACCATTTGTCAAGATTAACGGCGCCCATCTGTCGCACCAGTGGAACATGGGGTTCCCCTGATGCTGCCAAAGTGGGTTCTCCACTGGGGCCCACCAAGAAGATGGACAAGGCAAGGAGTCAAGTACAGCAGATGGGATAGCCCATCTGCCTCAAGGACACCCAACAAGTTCGACATCAATTCTCTGCGGCTAAGGACCAGGTGCCCTTCCGGGTCACCCCCTCGCACGGAGAACCAGGCGAGATACCCGTGGGTCCGTGCGCCCAGCAGGAGGCCAGGCGCGCCCCCGGGTATCCATCAGTACCACCGAGAGGATAAGATCGCCAGCTCGCCGGAAGCTGGTGGAAGACTTGGGCGCCAAGATGAAGGCCGCGCCCTGGTGACGTTGCCACAAGCGCAGTTGGTGGGGCGGACAGGCTTTGTCCGTCCCACCTTTTCCAAGGGCGGACGACCACACCGCCCTCCTCAGAATGCTTGGAGGATAGAGTGCCACGTCTCCTCCAAGGACCGCCAGGGGTTTTCCCGCCAAGACCCCTCATACCTCTCGCGTGCCCATGTCGGATCCCCTTAGCCAATAAAAGGAGGACCATGGCACCGAAGGGGGAGGGAGGAAAACGGAAGCAAGCTAGAGCTCAGGCAAGACTAGACTAGGGTTCGGAAGGTAGAGAGAGGTGATCTCCCCAGGGCAGGATCTGCTCTTCGTCTACCTCCGGCCGAAACTCTGCCGGGTTCACCCCAGAACACCCTTGTACACCACACCATGATGAACCTCTCAATCCAGACATGCAGGAGTAGGGCTTTTAGCCTCCGGGCGGCCTGAACCTGGGTAACTCTGTGTCCTGCTGTGTTGTTTGATCTCTCCCTCTCGACGAAGAACTTGGCGTCCTTGCTCCCGGGTAAGGCGTCTTCCAGCCTCCTTCGCGCCCCGTGCCGAACCTAAAAAGGGGTATCATCTACTCCCGGTGTCCGTCACCCGAGACACGACATCTGGCGCGCCAGGTAGGGGGTGCAAGCGCTGGATTCGTCTTCTTCTTCATCAACTTCAAGTTCTTCGTCAAGCATGCCGCCGAGGAAGAAGATCGACGCCGCTACCTCCAAGGCCGCGTCTCCTTCGCGCACTCAGGCTTCCGCCGAGCGCCGCGCTGCGGATGCGCGTCAGCCTGCTCCTCCGCAGGCGCCACCTACGGAGAAGGTGGCGTCGGAGAGGGCCAACACCAACAAGAACGTCGACCCTGACGATCCGGCGGCTCCTGGACTGTCCACCGAGCCGCCCCCACGCTCTGGGGAGAAAAGCGTCGGGAACGGCGCGGGCAGGGTCACGACGCCAAGGAGGGGCGAGATCACGTCCGCGCCAGCGGAGGTCCCCGAAGCTCCAAAAGCAAGTCCTCTACGCACTTGCCCTCGGACGCACAAGCTCGCCACGACGCTCTTGTCGCTGCCAAGGCTCTCATGCAGTTCCCTCCGAGCTCTGGCGATCCCAAGGTCTACCAAGAATGGAGAGCCCGTGTGGAGGCACTCCTCGACTTCGCCGACGGCGGCCCTGAGCCCGACGTAACTCGAGCTCCCACCGTCAACGGCCCCGAGGCTGGAGGGCGCAAGGCGCACGAACCACGGGTCAGCCCCATGGCGAGCGCCGAGGCGAGACGGAGCCTCCTCGCACCGCTCCACCGATGGCGAACCGGCTGAACCGCGATCGCGGCAAGGCCATCTCCGTCGGGTCATCTACCACGCGCAACCAAGATCTTCGCCACGACCTCAACAACCGTCTAACCGAGGATATGCGCACCCACATCGAACGGCGTCGCGAGCGCCATCGCCGGGAGGATCGGGACGACGACATCGCTGAAGGGTGCCTCGCCCTTGCCCCTGAGTTCCGCCGGGTCACCTGGCCCAAGAAGTTCAAGATCGACGTCCTCCGCTACGACGGCACTACGAACCCCCGGGACTTCCTGCAGCTCTACTCCTTAGCTGCGGCAGTCGCCGGGGCCGACGAGATGATGATGACCAGCTGGTTCCCGCTGGCCCTGAAGGGAGATGCCCAGACATGGCTTCTCAACCTTCCCAAGTGCTCCATCCGTTCCTGGAGGACCCTGAAGGAACAGTTCCTGGGGGCTTTCCAAGGCGGGTACGAGCGCCCGGGGGCTCCCAGCGACCTCCACGACTTCAAGCAACTTCCGGGTGAAACTCTTCGCAAGTTCATCCAGCGCTTCACCCAGAAGATGAACACAATCCCCTGCATCAAGCAAGAGCTGGTGATCGCTTCTTTTCACGCCAACGTCCGCAATACCCGGATGCGCGAGAAGTTGAGCAATCGCCGCGTCGAATCCACCTGCGAGCTCTGGGAGCTGGCGGATCGATGCGCCCGAGCTGAGGAGGGGGCTAAGTTCCCCGGGGAGGATGAACCCGAGGACAAAACCGCCCCCGCCAAGAACAAGAAGCGGGACTCTGGACCCGACAAGCGCATCTTCGTCACCGAACCCCTTCCCAAGAAGGCCAAGCCTGCGGCGGCCTCTGAGGGAGAAGACGACCCATGGTGCCACATTCATCCTGACGGCAACCACCTCTCAAGGACTGCCGCCAACTCAAGAACCTCGCCATACGAGAGCAGCGTCGGGCCGACGGGGTAAGCTGGACGGCTGCTACAACTGTGGCGTCATTGGGCACGTCGCTCGTGACTGTCCCACAGGTCGCCAAGGCGGAGGCGGCCGCGGATGGGGCCGCGGCGGTGGCCGCGGGGGACGAGGAGGACGCGGCGGCCAAGGCGGTCGTGAACAGAACAACCAGGAAGGCGCCTCCAACAAGGAAGCTCCGGCTCCTCAGGGAGGCGGCGGCGGAAGGTTCCAGGAAGTCACCGGAGTTGTCGGGTGCATTCACGGGGGAGCCTCTCTGCCTCCATCCAACGGCGCGTGTAAGAGGCTGGTCCGGGAGCTTAACGCGGTTGCTTCTGCTCCGCCCAAGCCCCTGGAGTGGTCTGGGCAGGTCATCTCCTTCGACCCGGAGGACCATCCTGCCAGTGTGGCCGGGGTGGGAACGCTTCCTCTGATCGTTCGCCCGTCATCCACAACTACAAGGTCACCAAGATGCTGGTCGACGGAGGCTCCAGCCTCAACCTTTGACGGCGAAGGTGCTGGCCATTCTGCAAATTCCTTTTTCTCGCCTGCAAGACACCGGCGTGTTCCAAGGCGTGAATGGAAGCGTCACTCGGCCGCTGGGGAAGATCACGCTCCCTGTCACCTTCGGTGACCAGGAGAACTTCCGCACCGAGGACATCGTCTTCGACATTGCGACACGCCACTTCCGTACAACGGCATACTTGGCCGGCCGGCTCTAGCCAAGTTCATGGCCGTCTCGCACTTCGCCTACAACATGATGAAGATCCCCGCGGTCTGGGGAGTGATCACGATCAAGGCCGATCGACGACGCTATCTTTTGCGTTCAGAAGCTGAACCAGACGGTGGCGGCGACCTCGGACGTTCCGCAAGATGTACAGGAAGCTGATGTCGGTGCATTCTCTGGGGACGGAGGGTACCCCGGAGGCTCGACATCAACTTCCTCAAGAAGGCGTCATTTCATGAAGATCCGCAAATGACCAAGAAGTGGCGTTGACCAGTGACGGGAGTCGATCCATCACCATCGGCGCCCGCCTCACCGACAAATAGGAAAGCGCGCTCGTCGCCTTCCTTCGGGAAAACTCTGACGTCTTCGCATGGGAAGCGTCAGGGCTACCCGGCGTACCAAGGGAGGTGATCGAGCACAAACTGGCGGTCAGCAAAGACGCTCGCCCGATAAAACAAGTTCTACGCAGCAAAGCAAGGAAAAACTGGAGTTCATCGTGTCCGAGGTTGACAAACTGGAAGAAGCTGGCGTCATCAGGAAGGTGCCACACCCAACCTGGGTGGCCAACCCTGTGGTGGTGCCAAAGCCCATGACCTTCAAGTGGCGGCTCTGCATCGACTTCACCGACTTGAACAAGGCCTGCCCCAAGGATCCTTTCCCACTACCCCGGATTGATCTCATCGTGGATTCAACCGCTGGGTGCGAGCTCCTGTGCTTCCTGGATGCTTTCTCCGGGTACCACCAGATCATGATGGCAGTGGAGGATCAGGAGAAGACGGCCTTCATCACACCCAAGGGCTGCTACTGCTACACCCGGATGCCTTTTGGCCTCCGGAACGCCGGCGCAACCTTTCAGCGCGCCATGCAAGCATGTCTTGGGTCCCAGCTGGGCCGCAACGTGGAGGCATACATCGACGACATCGTGGTCAAGACTCGGTACAAGGACTCCCTCATTCAAGATCTGCACGAGACCTTCAACAACCTTCGTCGGGTCAACTTCAAGCTTAACCCCGACAAGTGCGTGTTTGGGGTCCCGTCCGGCAAGCTACTGGGGTTCTTAATCTCCCACCGGGGGATTGAGGCCAATCCCGACAAGATCAAGGCCATCGAGCGCATGGAGGCGCCACGGCGAGTCAAGGACGTACAACGCCTCAACGGGTGCATCACCGCACTCGGGCGTTTCATCTCAAGACTTGGAGAACGAGCCCTGCCCTTCTTCAAGTTACTCAAGAAGACGGGTCCCGTGAAATGGACCCCGGAGGCTGAAGAAGCTCTTCAGTCCCTCAAGTGCTACCTCGCCTCGCCTCCCGTCCTCGTGGCACCAGCAGAAAAGGAGCCCCTACTACTGTACATCGCTGCCACCAATCAGGTGATCAACGCGGTGCTTGTGGTAGAGCGTGACGCTCCTCCGGACAAGGTCGGCGGCAAGCGTCCCGGAAACATCCTCCCGGGGCAACCAAGCAAGAAGAAGCAGCCAGGTGGCAAAGGGCCGGAAGGCCCTGAGCCTGGCATGCCCACCGACGCCGTCATCGACGTCGCAGAAGAAGCATCACTGGGGCTGACGCGCTCCCTCTCGAAGCAGCTGAGCCCGTCAAGGACTCGGTGACCCGCAAGATACAACACCCGGTCTACTTCATCAGTTCGGTGCTACGCGATGCCCGGGAGCGGTACCCCATGATGCAGAAGGTGTTGCTGGCAATCCTCATCGCCTCTCGCAAGATGAGGCCCTACTTCGAAAGCCACCCTATCACCGTGGTTTCCAAGTACCCCTTGAGGAATCCCCTCGCCACCGGTCGAGTCTCTTGGTGGGCCATGGAGCTTCAAGGTTTCGGCCTCAAGTTCGAGCACACGAACAACATCAAGAGTCAAGCGCTGGCTGATTTCACGGCGGAGTGGACCGAGACAGCGTTCGACGACCCGGTGGAGGAATCCAGTCTTCCCGGGAAAGAAGATCCCGACGCTTGGACCATGAACTTCGACGGCTCCTACACCTAGGGCCAAGGAGGCGCTGGAGTCGTTTTGATCTCCGCCACAGGAGATCGTCTGAAGTACGTCGTCCAGATGCAGTACAAGGAGAATATCTCGAACAACACAACGGAGTACGAGGGCCTGCTTGCGGGACTTCGTGCTGCCGTTGGCCTCGGCATCACCAAGCTCATCGTCAAGGGTGACTCTCAGCTAGTCATCAAACAAGTGAACAAGGAGTACGCTTGTTCGCAGATGGCACCGTACGTCGAGGAGGTGTGGAAGCTTCAGCGGTGCTTCAACAGCTTCCGGGCCGTGTACGTCCCTAGGGATGACAACACGACCACGGACGAGCTGTCACAGATGGCTTCCAAGCGAGAACCAATACCTCCCGGGATATACATTGAGGTGCTCCGGCAACCCTCTGTGTCTCCTGAGAGGCTCAAGACAAGGTCTACATCGACTCTGGGGGCTGGTGACCCGTCTACTTCGACAACCCGGGAAACCAGCCCAGAAGGCGCGCAAGACCCGGCAGGACCGAGACCATGGAAAACTATGCTTCTCCTTGGTCAAATGGTGTTGCCGGTGGAGAGAACCCAAGCTCTACGTCCTGATCGACGGTGAGCTCTACCGGCGACGCGACAACGGAGTCAGGCTCCGCTGCATACCACACGAACAAGGCCAAGTACTTCTACGAGACATCCACGAGGGCACATGTTCAAGTCATGTTGCAACAAGATCATTGGCGGGGAAGGTTTTCCGCCAGGGTTTCTACTGGCCAACAGTCCTGCACGACGCCGAGCAAATGGTTAAGACCTGCGAAGCTTGCCAATACTACGCGAAGAACATCAATCAGCCAGCTCAAGCACTGCAACCAATCCCAATATCCTGGCCGTTTGCAGTCTGGGGGCTAGACATCGTCGGCAAGTTGCCAAAGTCAGTTGGCGGAAATGAATACCTCTTTGTGGCTGTTGACAAGTTCACGAAGTGGGTTGAAGTAATGCCAGTACCACGCCAGACGGCCCAGGCCGCCATCAAGTTCATCGAGGGGATTGTCTACCGCTTCGGAGTACCCAACAGAATCATCACGGATAATGACACTCAGTTCACAAGTCGAGCCTTCCTCAGCTTCTGTGAAGAATTGGGCATCAAGGTGTGCTTTGCATCAGTGTCCTATCCAAGATGCAACGGTCAAGTGGAGCGAGCCAATGCGGAGGTCCTAAGAGGTCTGAAAACCAAAGCATTTGACAAGCTGGAGAACAAGGGGAGAAATTGGATTGATCACCTACCCTGTGTACTGTGGTCCATCAGAACAACTCCAAGCCGAGCCACCAAAGAAACACCTTTCTTCCTTGTCTATGGAGCTGAAGCTGTCCTACCAACAGAGCTAAGGCACGGATCCCCCCGGGTACTCGCATATGATGAAGATGCCCAAGCTGAGCAAAGGATCGATGACATTAACATCCTGGAGGAAATGCGCTATCGGGCGTCATTGCGGTCTGCTCGATACCAGCAAGGGCTGCGCCAGTATCACAGCCGTCATGTTCGATCCCGGGAATTACAGCAGGGAGACCTGGTTCTCCGCAAGATGCAAAATCTCGAGGGCTTGAACAAGATGTCAAGCAAGTGGGAAGGACCCTACCGGGTTACCCATACACTGAGACCCGGAGCAGTCTATCTGGAAGACGAGAAAGGCAGGCCGGAAGGCAACGCCTGGAACATCGAGAATCTCCGCAAGTTCTACCCCTAATTACGAACATGAATCGCCAAACGTCGAATCCGCTAAGCACGCCCAAGGGGCTAGTGTTCTGTAATAGGGTGTAAGAAGTCATCGCCAAGAAGTAAAAGATAAGTGTTTCAATTCCGTGAGCCTCAATTTATGTCGAGATGTGTGTTATCCGTAACAACCCCCAAGCAGGGGGCTGGCATGGTGCCGGTGGCTGACGGGTCGAGCGCGAGTGGCCTATCAGTAGGCACTGCCACCCGATCGTGTCGTACTGCCGCGGAAAGGAGTGAACGGGCAGTGCTGTGTTTTAACGAACCTAAGCACAGAAATGCACATTCAACTTTGCTTGCGGGTTGCTCCGGATGAAACACTATCTCGACATGAAAGAGGGTCCATTCTTTCCTACTGAAAGTTTGTTGTGTGCAGCGCCTTCCCGGGACAGGAGCTGACGGTGGAAACGGTTAAGGAATTGGATACCCGGGAGGACAGGATGGATCGAGGACGCGGCAGAAAAACAGCTAAGTCCTTGCATCAGCATCCTGCACTTAGGCATAACATCTCGCTCGGAGTCAATATACCATCGACCTGCGCATGCTTGACAGTTGATGAGAGCCTTTGAGGGGGTAATGCTACCACCCCAGCGAACGGTCCGTTTCCCTCTGGCCAAGTACCTGTGGACAGTGGAGTCAGACACCCGGAAGGTATAGCGCTCTTAGGGGTACCACTACTGTGTGCGGAACAGTCAGGGTATCTGGCACCTAAGGCACCTCCTCTGAAACTTGACAGTGCGTTAGTGCAAAGGAAGATTTGGGACATGACCCCAAGAGTTGAGGCTAGGTTGCATTCATCTGAATTACAATTCTGAATTACATTCAGCTGTGCAACTTCTTGATTACATAACAAGCCTATGCTACTAAGGCCAGTCCAGGGTCACTGGCTGTGCAGACTTGTCTTTTGCTTCGTTTTCTTTGCCGGGTGAGCTCTTGATTCCCGGGGACGTCTGGGGAAAGAGAGTGCACCCGCGCAGGACTTTTTCAGGCGTCTCGTGGGTCGAGAGCCCTGGCAGCCCACCCGGCACTCCCCGACCAAAGACCCGGAAGATCCCGTCCGCCAGCTCACCCATGGACAGACTCTCAGCCTGAAGCAGGAGGACAGGCCAAGTCAAGCTCAAGTTTGATTAGCAGAAGAGATGAAAAGTTAGAGTGGTCACCTGGTCTATGGCTTCGAGTTCAGCCACGAGTTGGGACAACTCCGGAATCCCAGCTGTCCTCTCTCTCAGAACGGACCACAGGTACGCCCTGCGGATCGCCCTAACCCTAGCTTCCTCTTGAGCAGCAGGACCAGAGACGGCCGCTAGGCGGGCGAGATTCTGAGCAACGGTAGGACAAGGCACAGCTTCGCCTCCCTCGGCGGCTCGGGCCCCAGCTCCATTGGGAGCCTCCGCCGTGCTGCGGAAGGCCGATTCCGCCGTCGACACGTCGGACAAGGACATCTCCTCCTCTCCAGACATTGCTCTGCGATCTATGGGGGGAAGAGAAGGAAGCAAGGCGAGAAGATGTGTCAAGAGAGTTGGAGTCTGGAGGGCCTTTTATAGGCCTCCCATGCTCCACCTACCCCTTGGCGCTACGGCTGCCGCGTTAATGGGGCGCGTTTGGCGAAAAACCGCTCCCATTCACATCGAGTACGACACAAAGGCCAAGAGACAAAAAGGAGAACAAGTTCTTCTTCATTTCAAGATCTACAGCGGGGGCTAATTTTTACAAACAAAAAGATTGCCTCCCGGCGCGCGAGGAGCCCCACCGTACAATGGAAGACGCTACTTCCAGAAGTACGTCGACGAGGCGGCCAAGAAGGAGGTCAAGGACATCTTCAGGACCGCCGACTTGAAGCTCCTCGCCCTCAGGGAAGCTAGCTCTCCTCAGCCTTGATGCTAGATGAGTTTTCCTCATCTTCATCCTCGTCGAAGGAGCCGGAGCTGCTGCTGCTTTCACTCTCGGCGCAGCATCCCACACGCCCTCCTGCAGCGCGGAAGATCTTCACGGCGAGTGTGGCGTCTCCGTCATACTTGCAGGCAAGGTATTGCCCCCGGGTCAGGCGGCGGGAGCGAGCGAATGACTTCCACCCCTGACCAAGGAGCATGGAGTCGTTGACGGTGTACTCCACCGAGATCCAGGAGGGGCCATTTGGACAGCCTTCCACCTGCAGCCACAAGCCCGGAGGCCTGTTATTCTCCATCGCCATCGCAAAGGAGTCCGGAAGGTCAATCCGGCTGCGGATCTTGCGGCGTAGATCCAGGATGAACTCGAAGGGCACGAAGCTCATGTGAATTGCAGCCCGTGGGGGCAGAGAAGGAGTTCTTCCGCTTCTCACGGTTCCTCTACCTCCACCGCTTCGCTTCGCTCGCCCTCTTGAGGCGGCGCTTCCGCGGCCACCGGAGCTTCTCTCTGTCGGGGCCGAAGCACGAGGACGTCCCACTCCTCTCTTTCCTCTCGCCATTGGAGCTGTTGGCCTGGGAAGGGAGAGATGGGTCAAGGAAGAAGAAGATGGGGACTTGCGAGGCGTTCGTCCGCTTTTATAGCACGTGGAGCTTCTCTCTCCAACCGTCTTCACGGCTTCCTCGCAGCGGGAATCGAGGAGGCAAACTCCGTTATTCCCCCGAGCGGAATAACTCCAAGACCATCACGACGGCTGATGGATGGAAGCAAGGCGCCGGGTACCCACTTTGGCCAACTCTTTGGCCATAGCCCCGGCAGCAACTGAAGCAAGAGCCGTCGGGACCATGCCCGGGGGGTACTGTCGCAGCAGGGGAACATGGGGATCCCCTGATGCTGCCAAAGTGGGTCCTCCACTGGGGCCCACCAAGAAGATGGACAAGGCAAGGTGTCAAGTACAACAGATGGGATAGCCCATCTGCCTCAAGGACACCCGACAAGTTCGACATCAAGTCTCTGCGGCTAAGGACCAGGTGCCCTTCCGGGTCACCCCCTCGCCCGGAGAACCAGGCGAGATACCCGCGGGTACGTGCTCCCAGCAGGAGGCCAGGCGCGCCCCCGGGTATCCATCCGTACCACCGAGAGGATAAAATCGCCAGCTCGCCGGAAGCTGGTGGAAGACTTGGGCGCCAAGATGAAGGCCGCGCCCTGGTGACGTTGCCACGAGCGCAGTTGGTGGGGCGGACAGGCTTTGTCCGTCCCACCTTTTCCAAGGGCGGACGACCACGCCGCCCTCCTCAGAATGCTTGGAGGATAGAGTGCCACGTCTCCTCCAAGGACCGCCGAGGGGTTTTCCCGCAAGACCCCTCATACCTCTCGCGTGCCCATGTCGGATCCCCTTAGCCTATAAAAGGAGGACCATGGCACCGAAGGGGGAGGGAGGAAAACGGAAGCAAGCTAGAGCTCAGGCAGGACTAGACTAGTGTTCGGAAGGTAGAGAGAGAGGTGATCTCCCCAGGGCAGGATCTGCTCTTCGTCTACCTCCGGCCGAAACCCTGCCGGGTTCACTCCAGAACACCCTTGTACACCACACCATGATGAACCTCTCAATCCAGACATGCAGGAGTAGGGCTTTTAGCCTCCGGCGGCCTGAACCTGGGTAACCCTGTGCGTCCTGCTGTGTTGTTTGATCTCTCCCTCTCGACGAAGAACTTGGCGTCCTTGCTCCCAGGTAAGGCGTCTTCCAGCCTCCTTCGCGCCCCGTGCCGAATCTAAAAAGGGGGTATCATTGTCAGCCCAGTAAGAAACAGGGTGTACTGGGCCAGGCCTCTATAACCCTCAACACTCGGCGAGTGAATCTCGCTAAGGACCAGGTCTGCAAGCCTGGGGAGCCCGCGGGCAGAATCGCCTCGCGGAGGCCTGAGGAGGCAGCTAAGGCCTGTGGAGCCTCTACTCCGCTGCCCCCTCTCCAAGGAAGCTTTCCCTGAAGGGAAGTCAACGCAGAATCCTCCACAGGGCGTTCCCGCCCACGCGAGGGTTCCTTCACTGTAAAGCAAGCTCTGCGGAGCGCACATGGCTTCCGCAGCGGCCGCAGAGTGACCGCGCCTCTGCGCAGGGTGACGACGGAGCTACAGTCCCACTTTGGTGATAAAGGAGTCAACAAAGCGGGGCAACGGCGCAGACCACCATGCTTTCCTCTTTGGTGATAAGGGAGCAGGCCGGCGCTACGCGCCAAACGCGACGTCACCGTGGGGACTCCCCCGCTCCTCTGCGGCAGCAGCTGGCCGTCCTGGATGGACGGCGGCCTCTCTGCTGCGGCCTCAGCTTTTGTGCCCATGGACCGCGCTCATGGACGCCCAAGCAGCGGTGCACCGTGCTCCCGACCGTTGTCGCCATGTGGTAGCCCCTCCGCTGCACAAGGACAGGGAGGAGGCCCGGGGCGCCTATAAAAGGAGCTGGTGCACCACCCTAAGGGATCGAACACATTTTACTCCTAGTCTAGCTACTTGCGCGCAAGGGAGAAGAAGACAGTAGTTTCCCTCCCCTTGTACACGCCATTGCCATAGCTGTGCCCTCGGCAAGCACGCTGTACTGTAACCTCTACAAGCAGCAATACAGACAGGCAGGACGTAGCGGTTTTACCTCCACAAGAGGGCCGTGAACCTGGGTACGCGCCGTGTCTCTCTCTGCCGTGATGTCCCTCCTCAGGCACGACGAGCAGCGTCGCCGCGCCGGATGAGGGTTGATTGACGTCGTGTTCAGCCCCTTACACGAACTCTCTTCGCGAGTGTGACTGCCCCTGTTTCGTGGGAGTCATTCTCCGACAATTGGCGCGCCAGGTAGGGGGCTGAGGCGCGCATTCAACCTCCATCGACCTGCGCCATGGCGGACACTCGCGCTGCTCGCGCCAACCGGCGCGCGTCAGGCAGAGCTGAGACCGAGCCCGTCGTCCACACCACCAGGCCACGCGGCCGTCCGCGCACCAACCGCGCTTCGGGGCGCACTACTGCGGAGCCACGCGTGGAGCACCCCGAGGATGAGGACGACCGCTACGACGAAGACGTCGACCACGAGCACAGCGAGGACGCTGAGTCCTCGCATCCATCTCGGCGCCAAAGCGCGTCCACGCTTGGACGCCCGGCGCCCAGCCCAAACACTGCGCTGCTCATGGCAGCAGAGCTCTTCCGCTACCGCCCCACCGCCGAGGCGCACGACAACTGGCTTGGCCGTCTCCAGCACCTCGTCGACATCGCGGCTGCGCCGCGCGCGGTTCCAGCACCTTCGCGCTCCCTGGTGCACCACAACTCCGGGCGCGCAGGCACCGCCGCGCATGGAGCACCTCCGCCTCCGCCTCCGCCAGGACCACCTCCGGCTGCGGCAAACAAAGCCGCCTCTCACGCGTCCTCGCCGCATGATTGTCAAATCGTGCAGCGGACGCCGCCGGACGCGCGGGTGGAGATGGAGCGCCAGCGGGACCTCCAGAAGCGCATCGTCGAGGAAATTGGCCAGGCCGGGCGCCAAAACCGCAGAGCTCTCCAGGGCGGCGTGGCCACGTACGCCACAGGCTGCACGGCCTTCACCCGCAACCTGCGCCGCGTCGTCTGGCCGCAGAAGTTCAGGCCAGACCTCCCCAAGGGCTACGATGGCACGAACAACCCCATCGAGTTCCTGCAGCTCTACACCACCTCCATCCAAGCTGCGGGAGGAGACGACAAGGTCATGGCGAACTGGTTCTCGCACGCCCTCAGGGACTCTGCCCTGTCGTGGCTCCTGAACCTCCCTGAGGACTCCATCGACTCCTGGGAGGACCTCTGCAAGCAGTTCGTCGCGAACTTCAAGGGCACGTACGAGCGCGCCCTCACCTACAACGACCTGCGCGCCGTACGCCAGAAGTCTGGCGAGACTCTCCGCAAGTACATCCAGCGCTTCAGCCAAGTCCGCAACAAAATCCCCAACATCCCTGACTCGCACGTCATTGCTGCCTTCAGAGAGGGCGTCACCAACCGCAGGATGCTTGAGAAGCTCGGCATCACGATACCCTCTCCTCTGTCGTGAAGCTCTTCGACATCGCAGACAAGTGTGCCAAGGCTGAAGAGGGTCTCCTCTTCACCAAGGTGGCCTCTGCAGACGACCCCCAGAGGGATCCAAGGCCCACAAGAAGCGTGACGAGACCAAGCGCAAGCCTACTGCTGTGCTGGCTGCTGAGCCCGGCGCTAAGCACGCTCGAGAGGACTCTGCAGAGGATGGCGAGAAGAAGATGGACAACCGTCCCTTCTGCATCTACCACAACAGGCGCGGCCACGCGACAGAGAACTGCTACGACCTCAAGCAGCTGAGCAAGAAGCGCGAGCAGGAAGAAGGCAGCGGTGGTCGCGGCAGAGGCCGTAACTACCGCAAGGGCGGACGCAAAGGTGGCTACCAGAAGCCTCAAGGGACTCAGGCCAACGCCGCTGAGAAGAACAACAACCTCCCTGACGAGGAGCCTGGGGGCTACCAGGCCCCTAGAGGCGCCATGGCGTGCATCCTCGGCGGGGCTCAGGCGCCCAAGTCCAACAATCAGTTCAAGCAGTTCGCCCGTGAGCTCAACGCAGCGCTGCCTGGGGTGGAGACATCGCGTCCCCTCAAGTGGTCTCAGTACACCATCGCCTTCGACGCCAAGGACCACCCCAAGTCGACCAAGACTGTAGGCACCCTCCCGCTGGTGTGCACCCCCACCATCAACAATATCGCCGTCGGCAAAACGCTCATTGATGGGGGTGCAGGCCTGAACGTCATCTCTGTCGAGACCTTTGAGACGCTTCAAGTGCCCTACGAGTGGCTTATGCCCTCCAGGCCCTTCACAGGGGTCACCAGCGGCTCAATCTCGCCTCTGGGGCAAGTGAGGCTTGCAGTCACCTTTGGCACGCAGCAAAACTATCGCACCGAGCTCATCGACTTCGACGTCGCGCACATTGGCCTGCCCTACAACGCCATCCTCGGCTACCCCGCCCTCGCGAAGTTCATGGCCGTCACGCATCACGCCTACAACATGGTCAAGATCCCTGGCAGCGGCGGCACCATCACCATCCATGGTCACGTACAGGACGCTACACGCGCTGTCGAGCTCGCCTACAAAGCCGCTGCCATGGCGTTCCCTGCTGACGAAGACCTGGAGCCCCTCGCGAGGCCCAAGAAGAAGAAGCAGCTGTTCTCTCAGGAGCAGGCCGCTACAAAGAAGGTGTCGCTGAGCACCAGCGATCGGGGGCTGAGGGCTCGGGGGCTAGCGTCACCATAGGCGCTGGCTTGCCTCCCAAATAGGAAAGCGCGCTCGTCGCCTTCCTTCGGGCAAATTCTGACATGTTCGCATGGACTCCGTCAGAAATGTCCGGCGTACCAAGGGAGGTGATCGAGCACCACTTAGCTGTGTGTCCAAACGCACGCCCCGTCAAGCAGAAAGCACGGAAACAAGCCCCTGAGAAGCAAGCCTTCATCATCAAAGAAGTAGAAAAGCTAAAAGCAGCAGACATTATTCGAGAAGTTGCCCACCCCACCTGGGTCTCTAATGGCGTGGTTGTCCCAAAACCCAATGGGGGAGGCCGGCTCTGCATCGATTACACTGATGTAAATAAAGCCTGCCCCAAGGACCCATACCCCATGCCAAGGATTGATCAGATCGTGGACTCCACAGCCGGCTGTGATCTCCTCTGTTTTCTGGACGCCTTCTCAGGCTACCACCAGATCAAAATGGCTAAAGAGGACGAGGAGAAAACAGCGTTCCTCACCCCCTGTGGCGTGTATTGCTACACTTGCATGCCCTTCGGGTTGAAGAACGCCGGCGCCACCTTCCAGAGGCTCATGAGGATCGCCCTGGGGGCTCAGATGGGAAGAAATGCAGAGGCATATGTTGACGACATCGTAGTCAAGTCTCGCGAGGGAGACACTCTCTTGAAGGACCTCGAGGAGACCTTCGCCAGCCTGCGCAAGGTGAACATCAAGCTAAACCCCGCCAAGTGCGTCTTCGGGGTACCTTCAGGCAAACTCCTCGGGTTCCTCGTGTCCCATCGCGGCATAGAAGCAAACCCTGACAAGATCAAGGCCATAGAAGAAATGCAGCCACCTCGCCGCCTCAAGGACATGCAGCGCCTAGCTGGGTGCATGGCCAGCTTGGGCCGCTTCATCTCCAAGTTTGGCGAGAGGGCCCTGCCATTTTTCAAGATCATGAAGAAGTCCGGCACCTTCAAGTGGACTCCAGAGGCAGACAAGGCATTTGAGGACTTGAAGAAGTACTTGGCTAGCGCACCAGTTATGGTAGCCCCCAGGACGGGCGAGCATCTAAAGCTGTACCTTGCAGCCACTCCACAAACCGCAAGCGCCGTCCTGGTGGTCGAAAGAGAAGAGCCAGTCCTCCCCAAGAAAAGTGCTGCCACTCCAAGTCCAGAGCCTCCCGACAAGGAAAAAGTCCCTCCAGGCCCAGAGCCAGACCCACAGCCAGCTGTCGAGCCTACTACAGGCACCCCTGCTGAGACTCCTCCACAAGGAAACCTCGCCAAAGGGCCTGAGGAGTCCTCGAGGGAGCCAACGCCGCGTCACCCTCCACAACCCTTGTCGAGCATCCAGTCTACTATGTCAGTACTGTGCTAAGAGATGCTCGCGAGCGGTACCCTACGCAGCAGAAGCTCCTTCTCGCCCTGCTCATCGCCTCCAGAAAGCTGCGCCACTACTTCCAGGGCCACCCTGTCACGGTGGTCACATCATTCCCTCTGGAGCAAATCCTGCGCAACCCCAACGCCACTGATCGCGTAGCAGGGTGGAACATCGAGCTGCAGCCTTTCAACTTGCGTTTTGACACCACAAGGGTCATCAAAGGAAGAGCACTGGCAGATTTTGTCGCCGAATGGACAGACCCAACTCCTGAAGAGCCTCCTGAAGCAGAAACTATACCGCCTGGAGATACAATGCCAAGCCACTGGACCATGCACTTCGATGGAGCTTTCTCCTGCCGCAACGGAGGCGCTGGCGTTGTCCTGACCTCACCTAAAGGCGACAAGCTCCACTATGCCATCCAGTTGTGTTTCACGATGGACAAGATCTCCAACAACATCGCTGAATATGAAGGCCTCCTCGCCGGGCTCAGAGCTGCCATTGCCCTCGGTGTCAAGCACCTACTCATCAAAGGCGACTCCCAGCTCCTGGTCAACTTCTCCAACAAGAGCTACACCCCTAAAGACAGCCATATGGCTGCCTACCTTGAAGAGGTCCGCAAGCTCGAGAAGCACTTCAGGGGCATGGAGCTCATGCACATCCCGCGCAAGGAGAACCAGGAAGCAGATGACATCGCCAAGCGCGCATCGCGAAGGGAGGCCCAGCCCGCAGGTGTCTTTGAAGAGAGGCTCTCCAAGGCGTCCATAAAGCAGCCGCTGCAAGCACCAGCTACAAGCACAGACGAAGTACTCCCACCACCTCCCACAGGTGGCGCACCCAACTGTGGCCCATCCTCAGGGGAGCGTCTGATGCTAACCATGGTGCACCAAGAAACAGGCTGGGTTGACGAGCTCAAGGACTACTTGCTAAAAGGAGTCCTTCCCGAGGAAGACGCAGAGGCAGAACGAGTCGCTCGACAAGCGAAATCCTATTACATCCTTGAGGGAGACCTATACCGCAAGCGCCCAAATGGCATTGCCCTCAAGTGTGTGCCTCCTGAGGAAGGACGCATGCTCCTCAGGGACATACACAGTGGAGAGTGCGGCCACCATTCCTGCGCGCGCACCCTCGCTGGCAAGGTCTTCAGGAGCGGTTTCTACTGGCCTCAAGTGCTTCAAGATGCCGTCACCATCGTTCAGTCTTGCGATGCATGCCAGTTCCACGCCAAGCAAGTCCATCAGCCTGCACTGGGACTCCAGACCATCCCGCTCTCCTGGCCGTTCGCGGTCTGGGGGCTGGACATCTTGGGACCCTTCCCGAGATCGCAAGGGGGCTACCGCTTCCTCTTCGTGGCTGTTGACAAGTTCACCAAATGGGCAGAGGTTGAAGCGGTGCGCACCATCCCAGCCAGGGCAGCCGTGAAGTTCATCAGAGGCCTGGTCTGCCGCTTTGGTGTGCCAAACCGCATCATCACCGACAATGGCTCACAGTTCACCAGCGGCATCTTCAGGGCTTACTGCGAGAGCCTCGGCACCAAGCTCTGTTTCGCCTCGGTAGCTCACCCACAGAGCAATGGTCAAGCCGAGCGAGCAAATGCTGAGGTCCTCAAGGGCCTCAAGACGAGAAGTTTCAACCGCCTCAAGGGCTATGGCAAGGGCTGGATCGATGAGCTCCCCTCCGTGCTCTGGTCCATCCGCACGAACCCTACAAAGCCCACTGGTGAGACGCCATTCGCCCTGGTGTATGGAGCCGAAGCAGTCCTCCCCACAGAGATCAAGCACGGGTCCGCAAGGGTCCTTGCCTTCAATGAGGACAATCAAGAAGACCTCCACAACGACGACCTGCTGTTCCTCGACGGGTTGCGCCGCCGAGCCGCCCTCAGAGCGGCAAAGTACCAGCAAGACCTGCGACGCTACCACAGCCGCCACATACGTCCGCGCACTCTCGAGACAGGCGACCTTGTCCTCAGGAGGATCCTCTCCAGGGAAGGTCTCCACAAGCTCTCGCCCATGTGGGAAGGCCCCTACAGGGTCGCGCATGTCGCCAGACCTGGCGCGGTGCGCCTCGAGACGGAGGACGGCATCCCGGTCAAGAACCCTTGGAACATCGCGCATCTACGCAAGTTCTACCCGTGATCTCTATCACACCAGGCATTTTTTGTCTCTAGAGGAAAGCGCACAGCTTCACCTCCAAGCTTCACAAAAGCTTCTCTCTCTGAGGGCCAGTCCCTCTGAGCTCTTCCTGTAACGTGCCGCCGCAGGCCGTGAAGAGTCTCAGCCACTGAATGTGGTCCCCATGCCTCGACATGGAAACTTTATCTTGGCAAGCCCAAGTGTAACGAACCAATTCGTTTCCTAGTGAAACATTGCGCTGCGGCGCCGCTATGTAATATTTTGGGGGTGAGTTTTAGTTCTCATTACTCTGTGTTTTCATTCGCGCTCATATCTTTCCCCTTGCGCACCTCGCGAGCGGGGGCTGAGTACGGTGACTGTGCCTCGGGAGCATCCCAGCAGCACCGCAAAATCCAAAAGGATCCGAGCTCTAACACGTGAGCACGCTCTCACGCCTGTTACCTCACCAAAGAGCTCTGGCCCAGGGGCTTGCTCCCAAACCTGCCACCTCACCTAAGGACCTTTGGTACTTACTCTCCTCGCGAGGCACCCATGAGGAAACCTATAAGCGCGCATGAGTTTCTCTACCATGTTTTGCTTTGGTTCCGCCTCTAACCTACACAGGGAACAAGAGTCCCCCCAAGGCTCGTGGAGTCACGCTCCAGACCCAAAGAGGGAAGCACACCTTCAGGGAAATCAACGCCCTCCACGAGGCCAGAACCTCGCTAAGCTAAGTCCTGCGCTTACACCTCAGGCGTTGTGTTTTTCCTCTCACGAGCAACTTCCGTCCCTCGGGCGGGTATTTTCTCCTTCGCATTTCATGGACTGCTTGAGCGTCAAAGGGGAGCCCTCGAGCATCGCGACTCGAGAGCTCTTACCTCTCTAAGCCTTAAACACCCCCCGGCCTTGCTGAGTCATTGCTCTGGCATACCGTAGTGGCGGAGTCATAGCGCTAAGAGACGGGTCCTGACGACGTAAAGCGAAAAAGGCATGGAATAGGGATAAAATGCCCGTCGAGGGGCACACACATTGCAGCACAATAAAGTGTTTTACAGACCATCACAAATGAAACAAAGTCTTTAAACAAAGATAACTTGCGCCTCAGGCGCGACTTGTGGCAGGAGCAGCTTAAGCAGAAGTCTTGGCGGCCTCATCCTCCTCAGCGTCATCTTCCTCCGCGCCTTCCTCCTCGACGTCTTCCTCCTCGCCAGAGGCCGGCTCTTCAGCGACCCTCTTGAAGCGGTTGACATAGTCGTTGATCTCCTCCCGCAGCGAGTTGAAGAGGCGCGTCTCGATCTGAGCATCCCCATGGGCTCGGTCACGGACTCGAAGTCGAAGCATGGATATAGGCGCTTGAGGTTGACGAAGACGCGCTCGACCGCCACCAGCAGGAGCTTGCGGCACTCCTCGTCGACAACATCGTCGAGTTCCGCCACAGGGCCCTCAAGGACGGAGAAGAGCTGGTCGAAGTAGGTCAGATACGTGGCGACGTCGGCGTTCCCGTGGACGGGGACGGCAGGAGCATCCACCCCCAGCTTCGCAGCAAGAGCGTTCCCGCGCGTCACCAAAGATCGGAACATACGCTCCCGCTGCTGCGTCAAGACCCGTGCCGCCACCGCGCTCTGCTCAGCCTCCTCGACCCTCTCCACAACAGGGGCCACCTGCGCATTCAACTCCTGCATGTCTGCCATCAGGGCTGTGAGGTCCTGCTCCGAGCGCTCGAGGGCCTGTTCCGTGCGGAGATTAGCGTCCTTGGCGCGCTTCAGCGAGGATTTCAAGTTGGCGTTCCACTCCTCCAGCTGGCGAATGCGCTTGCCGAGCTCTCTGCGCTTTTTCTGGAAGCCGTCCTCCTGCTTCTTGAACTTCCCAGCATACTCCCGGGAGACGGCCTGTGTGACAGCAGTGCGGTACTCTTTTTGCTTGGTGAGGGCCTCCGCCTCCGCCTCCTTTTTCTTCTCGGCAAGCTTTGGTTGGCCTTCTCCACAAGCTCCCGGTGCCGCTCCACCTCCTTGTCGTGCTTGCCCATGGCCTCAGCCAAGCTGCTCTCGCGGGACTCCAAGGCCTCACGTTCTCTGTTCATGTCTGTTTCCGCCTGCTCCAGTTTCTCCTCACGCTTGAGCACCTCAGCTTCGCGTGTCGTCATGGCCTGCTCGCGAGCCTCCAGCGACAGACGATGCTGCTCCAGAGACTTCCTCACCACCTCAGCTTCAGCAATTATCTTCTCCTCGCGGCTGGCCAGCTCCTTGCGCTGGTCGGCGAGGGAGGTCTCGATAGCCGCTCGGTCGGAGGCTGCAGCCTGGCGCTCCGCCACAGCCGCCTCCCGATCCTCTGCAGCCGCCTTGCGTTCCGCCTGGACCGGCGCCAAGGCCTCTTGCGCCTCGCGCTCCGCGTTCTCGCGGATCTCCTGGGCCTGCCGCGTCGCCTCGTCGCGCTGCGCCTGAAGGCTTGGTCGTCAGGGCCACTCCGCCGCCTGACTTCGAAGAAGCGGGCCCAGTCAGCAGCAAGGGCGTCGTACCTCCTGCCAAGCTCCGCCTCCTCAAGGGCAAGTTGGGTTCTAGCCCGTCTAGGGTGCCCCTCACCAAGCGGAGGGCAGCTTGGCGGCACGCGCTGCTCCGGCTCCGGTCGCTCAAGACCAAGGCCCAAGAGCCCTCACGTGGCGCAGCGTCCTCCACCCCAGCGCCAGCCTCTGGTGCTGAAAGCACAGTGCTTGGACCAGGGTCAACACGGGGCCCAGGAGCGGGCCCCCACCGTCTTGTGCGTCGTTGTTCTCCACGACGACCTCCTCGTGGGCCTCGGGGGCTGGCGAGGGAGGCCTAGCCACCAGTGGCTCAACCGCAGCCTCGCCTGCTGCGGCCTCAGAAGAAGTGGCCTCCCCCTCAGGCTCGGAATTTGGAGGGGGCGGCGGAGGAGTTCCCTCCTCCATCTCGCGTCGGCGCCTCCCGGCGCCTGTGTGCTGGTCCCCGCCGTCTCCACGGCGGGTGTCTCTGGGGGCTCCAGTGGAGCATCAGGGCGCGGCGGCGACGGAGCCTTCACCGCCTCCTCAATCTGACTCTCGGCAGGAGGTGGCGAGGCAGTTGCTTCTTCAAGGGGCGTCTCCCCCACAGGCCTCATGGCCTCGTCAACAGCCGGGCCCGTGGTGACTGTCACCACGGGCTCCTCAGTCCTCTCCAAGGGGCGCGTAGGCCCCTCAACAACGGGCGTAGCGTCGCGCCGCACGTCCGCAGCCTTGCGGAGTCGGCGGCGCTTCGCATGAACCAGACCCCTGATAATCAAGACAGTGAGATCCTCGAGAAAGGCAAGAACTCTCGATAAGCAAGAACGAGTCAAGAAGAACAGTACTCACCCAGATGGCTTGGCGCGGGTGTCCACCCACACCTTGTTGGCAGAGCGCCACAGGCCTGATGAGGCTCCAGCGCTGGGCTCCTCAGGGGCCGCCTCAGCTTTCCTCTTAAGAGGAGTGCTCTCCAGGCTTCTGGCGGCCCTGTCGTGGATGGCCTTGGTGCGGGGCTCGCGCCGCTTTGCCGCGGCCTCCGGGCCGCTATCGTCTCCGTCTTCGTCTTCTTCTTCTGTGGCCCGTCGTGACGGGGCCACCACAAAATCCTCGTCCACATCGGACGATATCTCCAGGATCTCCTCCTCAGGGGCCGCCTGCTTTGAAGAGCTCGCCTCCCCTGACGAGGGGTTGACTCCTCCTGTGGCGGCGTCAGCTTCGGCGTCTGAAGCAGCAGAGGACTCGCCAAACAAGTCTTCCTCCACCACAGGCGCCGCAGCCCCCTTCGCCTCTTCTCCCTCCAAGCCCTCTGGCGTGAACGTCGGCATCATCTCCAGAACTGCGAGGCGCTTCTTTGGAGTGAGCTGGTGGAGGGGCCTCAGGTGCTCAGTGCCCGGAACAGGGATCTCCGGGGCGATGAAGAGCGTGCCTAAGATGGAGGCGACGTCGTCTGGCGCGTGGGCGCTGAGGTGCAAGCGCATTGGATCTGCCGGGCCGGAGTACATCCACACCGGCTTCGTGTGCGCCTGGAGGGGAGCGATGCGCCGCCTCACGAAGTCCTCAGCGACCATCTGCCCCGTGAGGCCAGCCTCGCGGACGAGCTTCATGCGCGAGACCAAGTGGGCAATCTTCTGGTGCTGGAACTTCTCGCTGGACCAATTTGAGTTCTTCAGCGGCGGCGCCTCAGGCTCATCGAAGAAGGCATTCCGCTCCTTGGCGTCGACGAGACCCACTTCTGGCGGAAGTCCTCCACCTTCTTCGTCACCCTCGTAACGGCCTTGTCGCCATCCCACGACATGGGGATGTAGACGGCGCCCATCCCGTCTGCGATGCGGAAGACACGCACCCAGACCGCTCGCCGGGCGCCGTGTTGCGGAGCGCGTAGAAGCTCCGGAAGAAGGCCACGGAAGGCATCACTCCCAGATACGCCTCGCAGAGATAGGCGAAGATGGCGAGAATCAGGATGGAGTTCGGGTGGAGGTGCAGGAGCTGGATCTGATAGAAAGCCAGCACCTCCGCAAGGAAGGGAGAGAACGGCGGCACCAAGCCGGCGAACAGCGTGTGGACGAAAATGGGTACCACCCCGCCGCCAGCTTGCCGAAGCGCGCCGCCTTGACGCCGCTGGCGCCATGCTCATTATTCCTCCCGGCGACGAGGACCTTCAGCCTATCCAGCGCCTCCGCTGTGGAGACGCGAGTGCCGATGAGAGCCGGCGCAAGCTCCTCCTCCCGCTGCGCTTCAGCGGAGGCCTCCACCATCCCGCCTTGCCTTCTTGGGGCCCATGGCTCGCGAAGGAAGGGCGGCGGAAAAGCTCGGAGAAGAACGGAAATCGCCGGAGCAGTGGAGCACCGGAGGTGTATGCAAGAAGGAAAGGGCGTAAATGCGGCGGAACTGCTGCCGAACAGCCGCGGCAGCCTTTATATCACCTCAGGGCGGTTTCCGAGGCGTCGTGGGTCCCGCCACGACGCCCACCTCCTCCGGAGAAGCCGAGACGCACCAACCGCTCGCCACGTGTCTCGGGCCGGCCGGACACTTTGGGCCCATGACGCTTCGCCTGCGCCCCCTGGACCGCGTCGTGCCCGTCATGGGCCCGGGGGCTACTGTCAGCCCAGTAAGAACCAGGGTGTACTGGGCCAGGCCTCTATAACCCTCAACACTCGGCGAGTGAATCTCGCTAAGGACCAGGTCTGCAAGCCTGGGGAGCCCGCGGGGCAGAATCGCCTCGCGGAGGCCTGAGGAGGCAGCTAGGCCTGTGGAGCCTCTACTCCGCTGCCCCTCTCCAAGGAAGCTTTCCCTGAAGGGAAGTCAACGCAGAATCCTCCACAGGGCGTTCCCGCCCACGCGAGGGTTCCTTCACTGTAAAGCAAGCTCTGCGGAGCGCACATGGCTTCCGCAGCGGCCGCAGAGTGACCGCGCCTCTGCGCAGGGTGACGACGGAGCTACAGTCCCACTTTGGTGATAAAGGAGTCAACAAAGCAGGGGCAACGGCGCAGACCACCAAGCTTTCCTCTTTGGTGATAAGGGAGCAGGCCGGCGCTACGCGCCAAACGCGACGTCACCGTGGGGACTCCCCCGCTCCTCTGCGGCAGCAGCTGGCCGTCCTGGATGGACGGCGGCCTCTCTGCTGCGGCCTCAGCTTTTGTGCCCATGGACCGCGCTCATGGACGCCCAAGCAGCGGTGCACCGTGCTCCCGACCGTTGTCGCCATGTGGTAGCCCCTCCGCTGCACAAGGACAGGGAGGAGGCCCGGGGCGCCTATAAAAGGAGCTGGTGCACCACCCTAAGAGGGATCGAACACATTTTACTCCTAGTCTAGCTACTTGCGCGCAAGGGAGAAGAAGACAGTAGTTTCCCTCCCCTTGTACACGCCATTGCCATACTGTGCCCTCGGCAAGCACGCTGTACTGTAACCTCTACAAGCAGCAATACAGACAGGCAGGACGTAGCGGTTTTACCTCCACAAGAGGGCCGTGAACCTGGGTACGCGCCGTGTCTCTCTCTGCCGTGATGTCCCTCCTCAGGCACGACGAGCAGCGTCGCCGCGCCGGATGAGGGTTGATTGACGTCGTGTTCAGCCCCTTACACGAACTCTCTTCGCGAGTGTGACTGCCCCTGTTTCGTGGGAGTCATTCTCCAACAATCATCTACTCCCGGTGTCCGTCACCCGAGACACGACACCATCTATCCAAGGGTTAGCACTTCCGGCGTTGCTACTTTAGCTCATTTCGTTGCTAGTTTAGCTCATTTCATTTTTTCTAGTGCTAGCTAGGTGTTTGATGAAATGCCTTAGTTAGGGATTTCATTTGTTTTATATGCAGTTTGAGCTCAAATTAAAGTATGATTTGTGGGTTTTTAGTGTCGTCCCCGTCCTCACCGCCGTCGATCGCCCGCGCCGTCCCGTCACCGGCACCACCTCGGTGAGCCTATTGTTTTTATATTTTATTTAAAAAAAACTTATCTATTCATGATGTAGTGTAATGGTTTTTGATATACTTATACAATGCAGATGAACCGGCAATGGATGTACGGTGACCGACGCAGTACCGAGTTCATTAGTGGCATGCATCATTTTCTCCATGTGGCTGAGGCAAACAAGCGGGCGAATGGTTTTTTTTGTTGTCCATGTAGTGCATGTAAGAATACGATGGATTACTCTTCCTAAAAAACCTTCACATCCACCTGATTCAGTCTGGTTTCATGCCCGGCTATAATTGTTGGACCAAGCACGGAGAAAGAGGGGTTATAATGGAAGACAATGAAGAAGAAGAGGATAATGACAATTATCCTATGTTCACTGAACACGGTGGTAGTACAATGGGGGAAGACGAAGCTGAAGAAGAGCCCATTGTTGATGAGCCCGATGACGATCTTCGTCGAGCCATTCTTGATGCGAAGATAAACTGCGGAAGTGAAAACGAGAGGTTGAAGTTGGAGAGAATGTTAGAGGATCACAACAAATCGTTGTATTCAAATTGCGAAGATGGCCAGAAAAAGCTGGGTACCACACTGGAATTGCTGCAATGGAAGGCAGAGAATGGTACTTCTGACAAGGGATTTGAAAATTTGCTGAAAATAATAAAGAAGATGCTTCCAAGGGATAACATATTGCCCCCAGTACGTACGAAGCAAAGAAGGTTGTCTGCCCTCTAGGATTAGAGGTGCAGAATATACATGCATGCATCAATGACTGCATCCTCTACCGCGGTGAGGAGTACGAGAATTTGAATGCATGCCCGGTATGCGGTGCATTGCGGTATAAGATCAGGCGAGATGACCCTGGTGATGTTGAGGGCGAGCCGCGCCCCTGGAAGAGGGTTCCTGCCAAGGTGATGTGGTATGCTCCTATAATACCACGGTTGAAACGTTTGTTCCAAAACAAAGAGCATGCCAAGTTGTTGCGATGGCACAAAGAAGACCGTAAGAAAGACCTGATGCTGAGACACCCGCTGATGGGTCGCAGTGGAGAAAAATCGACAGAGAGTTCCCGACATTTTCAGATGACGCAAGGAACTTAAGATTTGGTGTAAGTACAGATGGATTTAATCCTTTCGGAGAGCAGAGCTCCAATCATAGCACCTGGCCTGTGACTCTATGTATCTATCACCTTCCTCCTTGGTTGTGCATGAAGCGGAAGTTCATTATGATGCCAGTGCTCATCCAAGGCCCGAAGCAACCCGGCAACGACATTGATGTGTACCTGAGGCCATTGGTTGAAGAACTTTTACAGTTGTGGCGTGACGAAGGTGTACCTGTGTGGGATGAGCATGAACAAAGGAATTTGACCTACGAGCGTTGTTGTTTGTAACCATCAATGATTGGCCGGCTCTTAGTAACATTTCAGGACAGTCAAACAAGGGATACAATGCATGCATGCACTGTTTAGGTGAGACTGAAAGTATATATTTGGGAAAGAAGAATGTGTACCCGCTGCATCGTCGATTTCTTCCAAAACAGCATCCCGTAAGAAAGAAAGTTAAGCATTTCAAAGGTGAGGCAGATCACCGGACGAAGCCTACCCGCCCTACTGGGGATGTTATATATGATATGGTCAAGGATTTAAAAGTAATCTTTGGAAAGGGTCTTGGCGGACAATCTGTTCCGAATGCCACTGACGGACACGTACCCATGTGGAAGAAGAAATCTATATTTTGGGAGCTACCCTGTTGGAAAATCTTAGAGGTTCACTCTGCAATCGACGTGATGCATGTGACGAAAAATCTTTGCGTGAACCTGCTAAACTTCTTGGGCATGTATGGAAAGACGAAAGATACATCGGAATCATGGCATGACCAGCAACATATGCACGAACGAGACAACCACCTGAATCCAGAGAAATATCAAGGTCCTGCCAGCTACGCTCTTACCAAAGAAGAGAAGAAGATCTTTTTTGAAGTCTTGAACAGTATCAAGGTCCCGTCTGGCTTCTCGTCGAATATAAAGGGAATAATAAACATGACAGAGAAAAAGTTCCAAAACCTAAAGTCTCATGACTGCCACGTGATTATGACACAATTACTTCCAGTTGCATTGAGGGGGCTTCTTTAGGAAAATGTTCGAGTACCCATTGTGAAGCTATGTGCATTCCTCAATGTAATTTCTCAGAAGGTGATCAATCCAGAAACTCTACCAAGTTTACAGAAGGATGTGTTCCAATGTCTCGTTAGCTTCGAGTTGGTGTTCCCACCATCCTTCTTCAATATTATGACGCACCTCATAGTTCACCTAGTCGAAGAGATTTCCATTCTCGGTCCTGTATTTCTACACAACATGTTCCCCTTTGAGAGGTTCATGGAGTCTTAAAGAAATACGTTCATAACCGTGCTAGGCCAGAAGGAAGCATCTCCAAGGGCTATGGAACAGAGGAGGTCATTGAGTTTTGTGTTGACTTTATTCCTGACCTTAAACCGATCGGTATTCCTCAATCGCGCCATGAGGGGAGACTGCGTGGAAAAGGCACGCTAGGAAAGAAAACAACAATATGTATGGACGGGCATTCTTTCACTCAAGCACACTACACAGTTCTACATAATTCCAGGTTATATAAATATGTTTTTAAGGTACACAAGTAGTGGTTATATCACAGAGCCGTCGATAGTTTTGGATAATTCGACCCTTACAATGAATAGAAACGGCGGCCATTTTGACCGTTTTTTCAAAAAAAAAAAAGAAAGCGAAAAAAATACTCAAAAAAAGAAATCCTTTAGCATGGAGTCCTTTTATGTGTATTAGTTGACAGTAAAAATGATAAACTTGAGTTTTGACAAAGTTTCCAAAAAACTTCTTCACAAAAAGATCAATCATCTATAAACATGCATAAGTTTCGAGTCAAATGGTCTAGGTATGATCATTCCCGTGGCATAGCTTGTGATAATGTGCCCATAATTGACACATAGTTGTATCTTGGTATGACAAACAATGTTGTAGAACTGAGTTTTTTCAAATTACTTATATAAAAATTAATTTTCATTTTATAAGTGTCAAAAATGACATTTTTTGTGAAGCAAGTACAACAAACTTGGTGCAAAATGGCACCCATCCAAATTTCTCACAAAATAGACCATATTGTATGGATAATCCACAAATATTAGTAATTTTCTCGGTTTCTACCTAATTTCGCCTATTTAAACGACTTTATGCTTATTTTCTGAAAGTAATTCAAATTTGAACTACAAGTGTGTGATAGTTTGCTCTGAAAATTTTGCAAAAATGCTTTTAAGGTATACAAGTAGTGGTTATATGGTGTATACGCACGCTTCTATTCTTGTAGACAGTGTTGGGCCTCCAAGTGCAGAGGTTTGTAGAACAGCAACAAGTTTCCCTTAAGTGAATAACCCAAGGTATATCGAACTCAGGGAGGTAGAGGTCAAAGATATTCCTCTCAAGCAACCCTGCAATTAAGATACAAGAAGTCTCTTGTGTCCCCAACACACCTAATACACTTGTCAGATGTATAGGTGCACTAGTTCGGCGAAAACATATTAAAATACAAGTGATATGGATAATTATAAGTGGTAATTGCAATCTGCAATAAAAATGGCAGCAAGCAAACATGTAGCAGAACTGGTCGTAAACGGTGTTTCAATGCTTGGAAACAAGGCCTAGGGATCATACTTTCACTAGTGGACACTCTCAACAATAATAACATAATTGAACACATAAAGTCTGAGTAAACAAACACCACAATATCATAGAACACCAAGACCATCGCGTAGGGCTATAAAAGCACACCTTAAAGTCTGTATTCCACATCTAGGACACCCCACGCTGTCACTATGAGCATCCTAAAATTTTCCACAAACACCACAATTTTATAGTGACATCCAACATAAGAACAACTCATGGTAAATATCCCTCTAATCTTATTAATGGAGCCATACACGCCACCCACACTGTCACCTTGGTATTGTGTTGTCACATGACTCCGAAGATCATAATGATAAAACCACTTAAGTAGCATAACTATAACAATGAAGGGGAAACATCTATGAATTCAACTAGATTACAATGATCATGATCACATAAAGATCACACATGGGAGAGAGAGATGAACCACATAGCTACCAGTAGAGCCCTCAGCCTCGATGAAGAACTACTCCTCCTCATCATGGGAGGCAGCAACGGCGATGAAGATGTCTCCGGGGCACTTCCCCGTCCGGCAGGGTGCCAGAACAGAGACTTCTGTCCCCTGAATTAGGGTTTCAGATGGCGGCGGAGCACGGAGATGTATTCGGGAGTATCGTCGATTGTCCAATGGTTTTCTCCGTGGAGGCAATAAATAGGCCAAAGGGCAACGCGAGGGGGTGCACGAGTCGACCACGCCACCCTCGGCGCCACCCCCCTCCAGGCCGCGCCGAGCCCTGGCGAGGAGGCTGTGGGCCTCCCCCGGACTTGTCCTTCTGGCACACGGAGTATTCTGGCGAAATAGAATTTATGAAATTTTCTGGGATTTTTCCGAGCACTTTGGTTTTTGGACCTTTTCTGCAATACACAGACATAATAAACAGAAACTGGCACTGTGTCATCTTGTTAATAGGTTAGTTCCAGAAAATTTCATAATATGATATAAAGTGTATATAAAACATGTGGCAATTGATATAAAACATGCATGGAATATCAAAAATTATAGATACGTTTGAGACGTATCATTATATCACAGAACGTCGATAGTTTTGGATAATTCGACCACCAAAATTTTACAAAAATGTTTTTAAGGTACACAAGTACTGGTTATGTCAAATTTACTCAACTCATCCATTTGAAATTTGAATACATTCAACATAGTCAAATTTGAAAATAACTAGTACCAAAATGTTCTACATGTCCAGGGCTTACATTGATATAAAGTTTGTCAAATTTGAACAATTAAATCAATAGAATAAAATAAACCAGGAAAAAGAAAATAGAAAAAAATTACAAAAGATCCTTTAGTCCCGGTTGTTGGTTGCAACCGGGACTAAAGGTGGGCTTTGGCGCGCTAATTTGGCAGCGGCCCAAAAATGGACCTTTAGTCCCGGTTCGTGGCTGGAACCGGGACTTAAGGCCCATTAGTGCCTTTTAGATCCCGCCCCTTCCTCTCGTCCCGCATTTTGCCGCCAGGCACAAGAAGAGGAAGACGCCGCCAGGCTTCCGTGCCGTGCTCCCCTGCTCCCGTGCCACCGCCGCCACTGCCGCCTTCTCCTGCTCCGTTCACCGCGGCCGCCCTCTTCCTCGCCGTCGAGTCCCCGAGCACCCACGCCCACGCCGCCGTCCCGCGCGCAAGGTACGGTCTTTATCTCGCTCTCTCTCCCGTCCTCCTCTCTCGCTCAAATCGAGCGGCGGCGGCCTGGTAACCCTAGATCGGCGGCGGGGACGGGCCACAATAAAGAGTAAAAAAAGGCCTAAAGGCCATTACATTTTAGGCGGCGGTGTGGGAGGACACGGCGGAGGCGCGGAGGCCTGGTCGTCGGAGAGGAGGACGTAGCCCGGCGTGGTCACAGATGGGCCGGCGGCGGCCGCTCCTCCGTCGGAAGGTGCTGCTCCTCCGGCTCCTGCGGCGGTGGCCCCTGGGCCGGCTCCTCCTGCTCCTGCGGCGGCGGCGGCCAACTGCCGCCAGTCCAGCCCAGGACTGGTCAAGGAGGCCGGCAGGCATTGGAGGGACAGGCTCCAACTCCAGCTCCTCGGCCTCCTGTTCCTGGGCCATGTGCTGCCACCATGGCAGTGGTCGCGCCGGCGGCGGCTGGACCGCGGCCAGAACCTGTTCCCAGCGCTTGATCTCGTCCTCGACGAGGGAGCGCCGGGACGCCTCGTAGGCGGCCTGCATCTCCGGGTCGTCGTCGTCGATGATCTCCTCCTCGAACCACAGCTCGGGCTCTTGGCCGGGCGGCGGTGCGGGGTACGCCTCGGGCTCCTGCGGCGGTGCTGGGGCCTGCGCGAAATAAGCGCGACGGCGGTCGTCGTGCTCGTCCGCGAACCACTGGTCCCAGTTGGGGGACTCCGGCGAGTAGGCGGGGTCGTTGAAGAGGTCCGTGGGAGGAGACGGCGGCGGCGCATGATCTCCACCACCCTAGCCCGGCCACTGGCCGGAATCGGCGGCACCGGAATCCGCTGCGGATTCAGGTGCCAGTCGTCCGGCAGGTGGACGTCGGGCCAGTACACGGGGTGGCATTGTTCCAATGCCACCAGCACTCCTCCATGCGCATGTAGCGCCGCATCTGCTTCTTCTTCTTCGGCGCCGCATCCGCTGCATCGGCACGGCGTTCCGACGCCGCTCCCCCAACCATCTGCACCCCCTGCGGCGTGATAACCCCCAAGAGCAGGGGATCACTGTAGCACCTCTCAATGTGGAAGTAGGGCATCGATCCGCAGGAGCAAGAGGAAAGTTATCTATTCCCTACAACTAAAGTGTCACAAGTTTTAGTTGATTATGCAGTAAACAAGTTTAAAGAACAAGATGGTTGATTTAATGGATGGAAGTTTAACGTAACAAAACAAGAATGTAAAAGTGTCCCAATCCTCTTCAATGCAAGAGGACAAGACAAAGGTTTTCTCTTATAGGAACAATGGACATGGGTTCACTCAATCCTCTCTCCATCTATGGAGATTATCATGTTATAGATAAAAAGTACACACAATTGTCATGCTTTAATGGTAAACTTCTATGATGGCTACATGTCCTAAAACACATAGTTGAAAGAAGTACTCATTTGTGTTGCTAGGTCACCCTCGTAAGGCTAGCGTGGTTGCTGTCACTCCCACATCATACTCTTCCTTTTTACCCCCAGATAAAGGATGTTCGGCTGTATTTCACCTGTCACTCAATACATATGCCGTTGTCACGGCCATCCCGTACCTACATACATCATACTTCATAATGGACAATATTCTAAACACTAGTGCAATGATTCATATTTCGTGTGCATGACCACATCTCTCTCATCTATCCACACTTGGTGGTGTCAATCACCTCATGACAAGGATAAACAAGGCATTATGCATAAATCAAACCATCACATGTATCATAGAATATCTCCAAAGTATGACAAACCATAGAAATCCCAACATGACGGTAAATGCATAACATAATATCATGTCATACCACAATATCCACCATAGGAATTACAAAGATAGTTCCATAATCATGCAAGGCACATCATATGGACTTCAACAATGATCATACATAGAGAGATTGGATCAAGTTACCACCACAAACCCAAAGTCCAGGGGGTGGACTACTCCCCTTCATCATGGAGACGGTGGAGAAGTCGTTGGAGAAGATGGAGACCACGCCGGCAGTGCCCCGCCGGAGTTTTCCCCCTCCAATCTGCAACTCCAGGTCTCTGTTTCGTGGTTTCTGTGTTTCTGCGGGCGCCCTTCCAAAGGGTGTCGGGGACTATTTTTATAGTCGGTTTTAGGTCAAGACGGAGTCGTGGGCGAAATGATCGACGACAACGGAGCCTCGAGGCTCCAGATGGTGGGTCCCACGCGGCCAGATTCCTTGGCCGCGTGGGCCACCCTCTTTTGGGCCTTGGGCCTCCGCTTGTTCGTTCCTTCGCTCCCAAGTCTTCTTCCTTCCAAAAACTGATGCTCGTAAATTTCCAGGTCATTTGGACGTCGTTTGGGTCCCTGAAACATTAAAATATAGAAAACAGGGTTTTCTGACTGTGCAGGGTTAATTCCATAAAAATAGGAAACATACCAAATATTCCCAAAATCATTATATAACAGTGATATAACCCTTATATGATGCAAATATGACTGGAATATAAGTAAAATAATGCAAAGTTCATGTATGCATTTTACATGCATCAAGGCCGATGCCGAACGCCGCCGGCCGGGTGGCGGCAGAACGGCGCGTCGGGCAGGAGGAGGAGGAAGGGCCATGCGCGGAGGAGGAGGAAGCGCGCACTAGTACAGAACGACACATCGGAAACGGGCCAAAAACCCCATCAGAAACGGAAAAAGGGTCCGTGTCCCCGACCCCGTGACTGATGTGAAGGCCCTCATCGGTAACGGAGGCGAAAAAACCGTCGCTGATGAGGCATTGATTGCGTGGATCACACGTTCGCTGGGAGACCCCAAGAGGAAGGTATGAAGCAGTGTAGCAGCAGTTTCCCTCAGTATGAAACCATGGTTTAATCGACCAGTAGGAGCAAGAAATCACTTCTGAAGGTTGTTGGTGGCGCCGTTACTCGATCACCAACGTGGAATCTGCACACAACACAATCAAACTACTTTGCCCCAACGAAACAGTGAGGTTGTCAATCTCACCGGCTTGCTAAAACAAAGGATTAAACGTATGGTGTGGAAAACAGTAGTAAATTGCAGAGAATGAAAGGAACAGTGTTTGCAGTTGGTTGTATTATCAGTGTAAAGAATGGACCGGGGACCACAGTTCACTAGTGGTGTCTCTTCGTAAAAGATAACTAACATGCTGGGTGAAAAAATTACAGCTGGGCAATTGACAAAATATTGAGCGCATGACAATGCATATTATGACATGATGATTACTATGATATTAATGTGGGCATTACGACAAAATACATAGACCGTTATTCCAACAGCGTCTATGACTAATAATCCACCGCCAGGTTGTCATACCGAGTTCCCCGTTGGTATTAAGTTGCAAGCAACGGATAATTGCATTAAGTAATGTGCGTAAAGTAAACAAATGCATTAGACCTAACGGCGTACCCTTAAGCTAAGCATCGGTTATTTTATCCTAGTGGCAACAGCATATCCACAATCTTAGAAGTTATTGTCACTCTCCCAGATTACCGGAGGCATGAACCCACTATCTAGCATAAATACTCACTCTTGGAGTTACAAGCATCTACTTGGCCAAAGCATCTACTAGTAACGGAAAGCATGCAAGATCATAAATAACATATAAGATAGATTGATAATCAAGTTGACATAGTATTCAATATTCATCGGATCCCAGCAAACAAACATGTAGCATTACAATAAGATGATCTTGATCATGATAGGCAGCTCAGAAGATCTAAACATGATAGCATAAAGTGGAGAGAACAACCATCTAGCTACTGCCATGGACCCGTAGTCCAAGGATGAACTACTCACGCATCACTCCGGAGGCAGGCATGGTGATGTAGACCCTCGGGTGATGATTCCCTCTCGGCAGGGTGCCGGGAAGAGCTTCTGAACCCTCCCGAGCTAGGGTGACGGCGGCGGCGTCTCTGGAACTTTTCGTGGATAATGGCTCGGGTATTTATGGTTTTCGCGTCAGGAAGAATAAATAGGCGAAAGGGCGGCGGCTGCGGAGCCACGAGGGCCCCACACCACCCCACGGCGTGGCAGGGGGGGCCGCGCGGCCCCATGGTGTGGGTGCCACATGGTCCTCCTCCGTCTCTCCTCTGGACTCCGTCTTCGTGTTGGAAAATAGGAGGTTCTGTCCAAGTTTCGTCCAATTCCGAGAATATTTCCAGACTAGCTTTTCTGGAATACAAAAACAGCAGAAAACAGGAACTGGCACTGTGGCATCTTGTTAATAGGTTAGTCCAGAAAAATGCAGAAAAATGCTATGAAGTGTATATAAAACATGTAACAATTGGTATAATATAACATGGAACATCAGAAATTATAGATACGTTTGAGACGTATCAGGCATCGGTTTGGCAACGGTGGTGCACATACCTCCGTTTCTGATGTGTCGGAACATCAGAAACGGAAATTCTGTTTCTGCTCGTTTGCATTGAAGTTTCTTCATAAGCCTAGAGCAGGAATAGATTTGCCACTGGACATTTAAAATTTCACAGCAGAAGCACAAAATGCTAACAATTCATTCATAAGGTATAGCAAATGTCACCGATACATTGCATCACAAGACAACCAATTACTTATCTTCATTGTCATGCCTCTCTAAATCTATCATTGACATGTCTAGCTAAATCTATCTATGTCATGCTCACTAAACTTATCCTTGTCATTTCTTACTTAATGTATCTTCATGACTTGCTGTTTCATATGCCTTACAACTTTGCCAAGTTCATGAATTCAATCTTCTTCTTGGACGGTGTCGCCGAAATATAATCAACTCGCCGCTTTTCCCCGACCTTGTATTTAGCTCATTTAAATGAGCTTAACGTATCAGCACCATGCTCTGCACATAGTGCAATAAGCGAGTGCTGATGTACTGAAGGTGCCTCTTTTGTAAAGTGGTCACTGAAATGCAAAGAGAGAATATATGACTCCATGTTAGCTCACTATACATCTAGCATAAAGGACATACAACACAAAAGATGCATAAGACAGAATAACAAACTTACAAATCCATTGCATAGTTGTTGTGTACCAACAATTATGCGGACGACAAGCGCACCTTGGCTAAGGACGGCTTTTTATACAGTGTCACCGAAATGTACATCTGTTTTGCAAAGGAGTTAAGTCACCATGAGTTTCATACACTACCGATTTGTGCTAGTTCTGTTCTTTTTGAGCGACACTACAAACGGATGGAGGAAGTCATGTTTTAATTGGTCTATGAAGAAAACCTAAACAAACAATGACAACAACCCTAGTTCGTCGGCACGACGGCCGGTCACAAATAGATGTATTACCTTTGG